>CM031239.1:960499549-961099507 GCA_018340775.1 Taxus wallichiana var. yunnanensis
TGAAAATTAAAAATCCTTAACTATGCAAACCGCTTAATTCCATCCTTCTTCATACATTTACGGCAACCCACAGGACTAGAGTAGATAGAGATCATATCGAGATTCAAATTACCAAATACATGTGTCTTTATACACACAACACACACACACACATACATCTAATATATTTTTGGTTCTACATCATAGTCTATATTCATCTAGTCTCAAATCTTCAAAAATGTGGTAGGCATTACCCAAACCACCCTTCCTTTTGACAAGAAAGGAATTTTGGTGAGCTATTTTTCCATAACCCTATCCTATTTTCAGTACCTATATATCCTCTTTGCTTGATGGCTAAGCACAACATTGTGGAATTTCCACTTTGTAGCAGCCATTATTTGCTACTACTTCCTTCTCGTCCTTGAATCAACACCTAGATAACTTCCGAATCATGTGTTGATGAAATCTCAATTCCCCATGAGCGGAGAACAAGGTCTATGGTCCTTATGTAGGAGGAAGCTACTAGCAGCATTTGAGAACATATTTGCTTTGCTCAAGCTTTGCGCCATGTCAAACAAATTGTTGTGTCCAATTGACTTCCTTGGATCTCAAAGCAAAGTCCTCATATACAACTCTAAGTCGATTATCTCTACATTGTCAAAGTTCTTATCCCGCATACTCTCTTCACCCATAAGCACACATTGGGGTTCCTCATCTCCTTATTTACAAATTTTGAGAAAGATTCCCTACCGTTTCCACAAAAAAATTGTCTTCTTTGCTTCCACCAATTGCTTCAATCTTGACATGTTTACCCTTAGAACCAAACAAAGGTGCCATTGACACTTCCCAATGAAAGGAGCATGCTTGAATGAATGAAATGACCAAGCCTAAGGGAAAAAGCACAAGGCCTCACATATACATGCACTCCACCTCTTTCAAGAATTTTCTGTGTTGCCACCGCATCACTTGTCTCTTCACTCGAACCACCTCACATTGCATGCGATTGCGATGTTCATTATGTAATGGTTGTTCCTTAATCCTAAATGCATAATTTCAACCTCTCTCTTTTATTTATTATTGTTTTTCTTTTATATTGAAAAGTTTACCAAATATATATGACCCACAAATCAACATTAAAAGCCATATCACCAGCTTTAAGACCAAAAATAAAAAGGCAACCCAATCGGGCAAGATGAACTGCACATGGCGTCCAACATTAAATAAGAAATCCCACAGAATAAAAACAGCCCTACCAAAGCAAGGTAGTGTTAACCAACTATATTAGACAACATTGTTTTTAGTTTTAAAAAAGGCTCGAGACAAAGCCACTCATTGGATTTTTCTCTCATTGACACTTGGCTGATCCAGGACCATCTTTCCCAACTCGAGACTTACGGTATAGTAACCAATTGATTCCTCCATACCCAACCTTTTGATTCTCACAATTTCATTAATATGCTTAAGGAGATTCCTTCCGAGCTCGGTCCTCGGCCTACTATTTCTTGCTACTTCTTGTTACCTTCATCTTTTCTCTCTCAACCTCCATCTTGGATCTTAAGAGACTCTCCTGTAATATGATTAGCATTTACACTTGCTTGTGAAATCTTCAATTTGGCTAAAACCACATGGATAGCTCTTACCACATGCCTTGGAGCCGACAACTATGCGGTTTCTTCATGCACGCTAGGTTTTCACCTACTCTCTGCTTAAATTTATATCCTCCTTGTTTGGTTCAATTTGCAGATAAAAGGTTACAATTACATGGTCCCATCTAGGTATGAATGGTTCCTCACTATCATTCGAACTCTCCTCTCGATTGGAAAAGGATTTAAGATTTGGAAAGTGTCCTCGTCTCTTTCAAGAACGTGGGATCAATTCTCAATAATCTTTCCTGCAAAAACTTCTTCAACTCCTCTCTTTGTAGTTTTATCCATCCATTAACATGCACACACAAGTAATGTACCATGACTCACTATTAAAGTCGATAAGCTCCTGCCAATTTCATAAAAGACATAATTCTTTCTAGTTTTCCAAATAAACCATAAGACCTCAGTGGACAAAAAACCGTAATTTAGGAAAAATTTATGTAATTTAAGTTTTAACATCAAAGTTTAGCATTCCAAACAGAATTCCATGCCAACCAATGGACTTATGAGTAACTAGAACCCAAACCTTCGAACAACACCCCACACTTTTTAAGCAAAAGGACATTCAAAAAAGCTTGTTTCGTAGTCTCAATACAATGACATACGAGACGAAACTCACTCCCAATGCTCAACCTAGCAAATCTATTGTGAACTAGTAGCCACCTAAAACATGACTTTTTGGTAAAATACAAGACGACCAAAACACATCAAACCTACTCATCCAAACTCTAGTTGGGTCACACAGTTCCGCTTATCATTAAGACTAAGCAATATATTAGGCGAGAGAACAAATTTATCATAGAGAATTTTAGCTTCACATACAATAGATAGGGGCCCTTGATCCACTTAGCATCCTCCTAAAATTGTTATTCCTCCATCAAAACATTTGAAGTAGAGTGTTTCAAACATTTCATCAACATAGAAAAGGTTCTAACACGAGATTGGGGTATCACATAAGTAGACAATATCGTACCATATCATCCACCACCCATTCATATATAAGTTATTGAAATGTCCTTAGCCCATTAGAAAACCATTTCTAAGCTAAACAACTTCTAATTAGGGCTAGAGATTTTTTTTGTACCTAAGATACATAGCCCTCAATCCTTGGCATCTAGTGTCAAACCATGAGAAAATGGGTTGTGTTATAGTCAGATTTTTAACCTGCTTCCAGGCCTTCCAAATAGCAAAGAACACAACAGATCCCATTGTCTTAGTAGCGAAGGGTCCAAACAGGTAAGTCATCATATGCAACCCTTTCCACTTTTTGTGTCATTTAGAGTATCCATTATTGATATTCCACCTTACTAATACTTTCCATGGTTCATCTCTAGTCATAGCTCTCAGAATCTGTTTTGAAGCTAAAGCAATTTTGTGCTTTTTGGGATCTTTGAGTCCAAGTCCACCCAATTCCTTGGGCTTACAACAAACATCCCACTTTAATGCATGCCTCTTCCCACAATCCTTACCATTCGACCATAAGAAGTCTCTTATCAATCTATAAAGCTTATAAAAATGCGAATTGGGAAACTAACATGATGAATAGTATATAGAAAAGGAAGAAAGCACTTTTGGCACACCTACACCCTACCAGGTAAGAACAAAGCGTTCCCTTGCCATTTACTGTATTTTTAGAGATCTTTCCTAATATCCACTGCCACATGTTGTTTAGTGAAGGCTCTTGAGCAAAGAAAATCCCAAGAAATATCACTTGCTTATGCCCCACACTCCCCCCAACCCCATCCTAACTCTCTTATCCAATCTGGGGATTCATTTCACCCAAGTAGGTGAGACTTAGAGATAAATACTTTGGATCCTGAAGCTGAATAATATATTTCAATCCTTTCAAGCACACGGAAATTTTCTTTATACATCTTCAAAAGAGAAGTGTCATCTGCTAATTGAGTGGCCATTTATTGACATGATGGGTGTCCTTGGAATTGGAGAAAAATCATGTTAATAAATGACAACTCAATTCTATCATATGCTTTCTCAGAGTCGAACAAAGCCATGCAGACCTTTTGCCTCAAGGTTTTCGCCCATTTCATTCCTTCCCAACTAGTAATTAGATTATCAAGTATATATTTGCCCTCCACGAAGACCGTTTGGGAGGTAGAAATAATTTTCGGTCTGATTTTAGCTATCCTTAAGGCAAGAATTTTGGCCATAATCTTGTTAGAGACATTTAAAAGAGTTATTGGTCTTCAATTTTTCACTAGTTTTATCCCTTCCTTACATATGAGTTTAATAATACCTTGATTGATTTCATTTCCCAAAGTACCTGCTTGCACAACCTCATTATAAACACCCAGAAGTTCACCACTAATCCATATTTTAGAAACTTACAAAATTATGTTGAGAAGCAATTAATCCCCATGGCTTTATCATTTTTGAGTTCATCAATGACTTGATTGATATCCCTATAGAGATATCCTCATCCAACTCTAGAACCATATTCTTGGAAACTTTCCGTGGAATACATTTTTCACAGGTCTGCATGTTCTTATCATTGATATCAAAAGATCCCTAACATAGTAAAAGTGCTTGGTAAAGGAGAAGAAAGCCTGTTTGATGGCACTAGGATATTCTCAAGTACCCCTCTAACCTCAATTGCAGTGATTTTCTCTATGTTGTGTTTAGCCTTAAGTAGCCTAAAGAAGTATTTGGATCCTTTGCCACCATGTTTAAGCCAAAGAAGCCTCGCTCTAATCCATACTCCCTATGCCGCATAAGTTTGATATACTCTATGCTTGTGTTTGATATCAATTAGATTTTTCAGCAAACCCTCATTTGTGGGGCAATCTTGAAGCTTATTTTCAATATGGGCCAGCTCCTCTCTAATCTCCTTCTCCTTGTTTCTTCTTATTCGAGTGATCACTTTTCCATATCCTATCATAAAAATTTTGCAAGTTGACATGCACTCATTTCGAGCACCGGTAAAGAGACCCAAAGGACAAGTTTTTGTAATAAACCATGCAATTTTTAGCCCTTTGACACAATCTTCCTCAACCAAATGGGAGGTATTGAGTTTGTACAATGTAATGTCCCTCTTTCTCGGCTAGTTCGGTCGAAGACCTTTTGGCCTGTTTTGTCTACCCGATGGCCAAAAGGGTGTTTTCAAGGGTGACTTCGGTTTATTATTCTTTTATATGGTGCTCGAATTAAAATAAAATATCATTAAAGCACATATAATGAATTAATAAACTGTTTGGGTGACTTTGACTTAGGAAAATGTATTTAAATAAAATTAATAAATTATTTAAATGCAATTCCTAGCCAAAAGTGCGACTTGCTTGGGTATGTTGATTAAACCCAAAAATGCGACCCACTTAGAAAAGGAAAATAATTAATTAATTATTAATTATTGGGTTTTGGCCAAAAAGTGCGACTTGGAGATTTGGAGGGTTTTTGGCTATATGAAGAAAAATGCGACTTGGGGGAAAGGGCATTCAGATTATTATTATTTTTACAGAGCAGTGAGCACAGAGCTTTTGCAGACAAAATCCAAGGACGGAAACCCTCTGGATTATTACTCTTGCGGACGGAAACCCCAGGAGCAGTGAGAGAAGATTCCACCCAGGGATCTTCATTGTTTACACAGGTTATTTTCATTTCAGCGATGTCGAGATAGAAAATAAATTGCAGCAGTGGGCATTCAGGCAACACCAAGAGTGGGGCGACTTGTTCTACAGTTGATGTATGCATTATCAGAGGTATTTTCATGATAGTTTATTGTTATACATTTCAGCCACATATATATACCAAATCGATTTGATTTGGATTCATTAGCTGAGTTTTGGGTAGTATCTCATATTATTCCATTTGCAGATTTCTACTTGTGTTTGCCCTAGTTATTTATCATTAAAAATCAATGTTGAATGTATGGCTGCGTTATTTATGAAGAAATCAATCATTTAAACCCTAGGCGCCATTTCTATAAATACCCGGTTTGCGGGAGTTTGCAGTATTTTGATTATTATGCAGTGTGAGAATGTTATTTCATGGATTCATTTGATATTACCAGTTCAGCTCTATACCTGAGCAATATATAAAAAAAAAAAAAATAAAAAATAAAAATAAAAAATTCAGACAAAACGGGTTTGGGATCTTTCAGTGGTATCAGAGCAGTGTATCCTCCCAGCCTGTGTGGGAAGGAACAGCCAGGGTATTAAAACAGAAATCAGCCTTGAATGCATCACAGAGAGGACGGTACACATAGATACTACACCCGCAGACGAGCACGGCTCGAAGCTGGTATTGCAGGTGGTGACAGAATGGAACATTTGGGCGAGAGGCCTGAGAGTCCTCGAGAGGAGCATGCAGATCCAGATAGGAATTTTATTCGGGATATGGCAGCTACACAGAGGCAGTTGTTACAGACCATGGAGCGCATGGGTACTACTTTGGACAGGTTGGCACTGGATAGGCCGCGGGACAGGCATGGCAGGAGGGATAGATCCGTATCCGTTGCTAGTAGCTACAGGGGTCATAGCAGATCACCTTCAGAGCTTGGGAGTGTTAGGGGATCGCCACGCCGTGAGCGGAGGCATACCCATACAGACGAGAGGAGACCTACACGGACGGCAGATAGGCCCATGCAGCCTAACTTCTTGCCTAGAGGTGACCCCCCAGAGATTGAGGGACGGTCGGAAGAAGCAGCTTTCCCGGATACCATCATGGCAGTCAGCGATGAGTGGAGGAGTTTGCCACAGCATGTGAGGGATGCATTTCCCCTCCCACAGTATTGTGCTCAGAGGAGAGACAACATGAGGGTTGGACAGGATAGGAGACCTAGAGCACAGCAGAAACAGATTTGCAGCAGGTTACCAATAAGGTAACCCTTTCCACTTTTGATGGTAGTGGAAAGATCAGTGCCAGGGCTTGGATTCACAAGCTCGACACCTACCTTACCCTCAAGCCCATGAGGGAGCAGGAGGCCATACAGTTCGCTACATTGCACCTTGAGGGGGTGGCTTATGATTGGTGGCACCATGGGTTAGTTACGCAGGGTCATGAGCTTCTACATTCATACGAGGATTTGGTGATGATTGATTGTGAGGTTTGATCGCAGGATGTGGAGCTATATTACGGGACTTGCTTGTGCTCGAGCGAGTGGACATGTTGATTCTTACATCAACGAATTTCAGCGGATAGCCGTTATGGTTCCAGAGATGCCTGAGAAGAGGGTGGTTATGTTATTTATAGAGGGTCTCCATGATAGGATGAGAGGATTGGTCAAGGCTCTTAAGCCTAGGACATTGCATGATGCCATTCAGACGGCATTGGACTTGGACACATCTCCCACTTCCTATCAGCCCACTTCTTATCAGCCCAATAAGAAGTTTCCCACGAGCTCCAGGCCATTTCAGCGCTCTACCGCCCCACAGAAGAGTGCACCACCTCCTAAGGTGGATCAGGAGACTCGTAACGAGTTAAGGAGGAAGAAGCTTTGCTTTCATTGCAAAGACCATTGGGAGCCTGGACATCGTTGCCTTGGTAAAGGCAAGGTGCATCTCATTGAGGTGATTTCAGATGGAGAGGATGATCACTCGCCAGGTACAGATGTAGAGGATGAGGGCGGTGACCATGATGCACAGGGGGAGCAGCCCCAAATAGAGCTTGGCGAGGGCGAGGCATTGGATTCATCCGATGTTACTATTGCCACACTTTCAGGCGTTCCTAGGTACCATCCCTTTCGTCTGAAGGGAGTGCTTAAGGGCGGCGTGATTGTTTGTGCACAGTTGATGAGTGGAGCTACGCACAACTTCATTGATGAGGGTTGGCGGCGGCGAGGATTACGAGTTGAGGAATTTGATGGGTTTAGTGTACGGGTGGCGAGATGGATTTGCTTTCGGTTGCACTAAGAGGATTCCACGACTTAGTATTCGATGATGGGGACTATACATTGACCGATGACTTCTATGTTATTGGACTTGGTGAGATTGATCTGATTGGGTATTCGATGGTTACTGATCCTTGGCGCGAATATGTGCGGGATTTCCGCGAGATGGAGTTGGAGTTTATGGTGGATAAGAAGAAGATTGTGCTTCGGGCTCTTTCGACGGTGGGCCTAGAGTTGTTTCAGCACGCGGATGGAGTCTATAGTGAGACATGGAGAGGTTGCATGGGCAGCCCAGTGTTTCATTTCCTCCAAATCTTCTTGAGACGATGAGCAACCTTATCATATTGACATCCGAGTCCATCTTGGATAAGCACGGTTCAGTGTTTGGTGACATTCCTCCGGGTAGACCACCGAGATAGAGGGTTTGAGCATGTTATAGAGCTTGAGGAGGTGCTTAAGCCCGTGATGACTACGCCTTATCGCCATCCTAAGACATACAAGGATGAGATAGAGAAGGCCATTAGAGAGCTCTTGGAGATGGGACACATCCGTCCTAGCTCTAGTCCCTTTGCTTCTTCAGTTGTGTTGGTAAAGAAGAAGGATGGGACCATGAGGATGTGCATTGACTATCGTGCACTGAACAAGAAAACCATCAAAAACAGGTATCCCATTCCCCGCATTGATGAGTTGTTGGATGAGCTGCATGGATCTATCTACTTCTCGAAGATTGATCTTCGATCAGGCTACCACCAGATTAGAGTACGGGATGAGGATATCCATAAGACAGCCTTCAGATGTCACTATGGGCACTATGAGTTCTTGGTGATGCCATTCGGACTCACTAATGCGCCTGCTACATTTCAGTCATGTATGAACCATCTCTTCAACAAACAGTTGAGGCAGTTTGTGTTGGTGTTTTTTGATGATATTCTGATTTATAGCAGGACATGGGGTGATCATTTGAGGCATCTTGATGAGGTACTTAGCATAATGGAGACTCAGTCTTTGTTTGCTAAGATGTCCAAGTGTGAATTTGGGCTTACGGAGATATTGTATCTTGGGCATGTCATTGGGGCCAATGGGGTCAAGGTTCATCAGGAGAAGATACAGGCAATGCAGGATTGGCCACCACCCAAGAATATCTCTGACTTGCGAGGATTCTTAGGGTTATGTGGTTATTACAGGAGGTTCGTGAAGGGTTATTCCCAGTTGGTAGCTCCGTTGACAGATCTTACACGGAAGGGTGCATTCAGTTGGTCAGATGAGGCACAGGTGGTATTTGAGAAGCTTAAGGTAATTATGAGCACCTGTCCAGTTTTGGCTCTTCCAGATTTCTCACGGCCCTTCATTTTAGAGTGTGATGCTTCGGGATTGGGGATTGGTGCAGTTCTTATGCAGGATCGTCATCCTATTGCCTTTGAGAGCCGGAAGCTGAGAGATAATGAGAGACTGTATTCCACTTATGATAAGGAGATGCTTGCCATTATGCATGCCTTGGCAAAGTTTAGACAGTATTTGGTGGGTGGAAAATTTGTGGTGAGAACCGACCACAACAGTTTGAAATATTTCCTGGAACAAAAAGAACTCAATGAGAGGCAACAAAAATGGGTCAGCGGGATCCGGGCATATGATTTTGACATTGAGTATGTCGAGGGACGAAGAATGTAGTGGCTGATGCACTTTCCAGGAAACCCCATCTCGCTGTCCTATGTTCGTTGAGCGAGATTTCAGCAGATTGGAAATCTCAACTGTCAGTTGAATATTCCAAAAACACTTGGGCATGTGATATTATGGATGGAAAAATTCAGGATGATCGGTATAAGGTAATGACTGATTTGATTTTGTATAAGGGCAGAATTTACCTAGTTCCTGAATCTAAACTTAAAGAGAAGATTATGCATGCCTTCCATGATACACCACTGGCAGGACATCCAGGGTATTTTAAAACATACAGGCAGATTAGAGAGAGATTCTCCTGGAAGGGTCTCGAGGATGATGTCTGCGCCATGTCCGTGAGTGTATGACTTGTCGTGAGAACAAGTCGAGCATACTTTCCCAGCGGGTTTACTACTGACCATTGCAGGTTCACGAGCGAAAATGGGAGAGTATTTCTATGGATTTCATTACAGGTCTTCCCGTGGTGCAAGGGAATGATCGCATTTACGCCGTAGTGGATCGGTTGACAAAATATGCACACTTTTTCGCTGTCCCTACCAGCTTTAAGGCACCTCATGTGGCTGATTTGTTCTTCCGTCAGATATTCAGGTTGCATGGGCTACCGAAGAACATAGTTAGTGACCGGGATAGCAGGTTTATGAGCATATTTTGGCAGGAGCTTTTCCGTCTGGTCTACACCGAGCTGACTCCTAGCACCAGTTATCACCCTCAGACGGATGGACAGACAGAGATTGTGAACAAATGGATAGAGGGTTATCTTCGCAACTACGTTGCAGGACAGCAAAAGGCATGGGTTAAGTTGTTGTATTTATGCGAGTATTGCTATAACACCACTTACCATATGTCTATTGGTATGACTCCATTCCGAGCTCTGTATGGGTATGATGCGAGATCCTTTGTTGATATGGCATTTGGGGATAGTAGAGCTCCCAAAGCTCAGGAGAGTTTACAGGATATTCAGGAAATCCTTAAGGTGCTTAAGGAAAACATGCAGCGGGCCCAGAATCAGCAGAAAATATATGCAGATAGGCACCGAGTGGAGAGATCATTTGAGATAGGGGACATGGTTTTCTTTACTCCACCTTACGGGCAAAGTACTCTCGAAGAGTGGGGCTGAAAAGCTCAAACCGCGATTTTATGGGCCATACGGGGTGTTGAGGAGAGTTGGTGAAGTGGCATATGAGTGGAGTTACCTCACGAGAGTAAGATACATAATGTTTTCATGTGTCTTGCTTGAAAAAAGGCTTTGAGGCGAGAACATTATTTCTTCTGCAGATTTGCCACCCCTGGATGAGGAAGGGAGATTAGACCTAGTGCCAGAGGAGATCTTGGACAGCCGAGAGAGGAGACTGAGGAACAGGGTCATTCGGGAGTTCTGGTGAGGTGGAAAGAATTGCCAGAGGAGGATGCTACATGGGAAGGTGAGATTATATTACAGCATCCAGCTCTACAGTTGCTTGGGGACAAGCAATCTCGGGAAGGGAGGACTGTAATGTCCCTCTTTCTCGGTTAGTTCGGTCGAAGACCTTTTGGCCTGTTTTGTCTACCCGACGGCCAAAAGGGTGTTTTCAAGGGTGACTTCGGTTTATTATTCTTTTATATGGTGCTCGAATTAAAGTAAAATATCATTAAAGCACATATAATGAATTAATAAACTGTTTGGGTGACTTTGACTTAGGAAAATGTATTTAAATAAAATTAATAAATTATTTAAATGCAATTCCTAGCCAAAAGTGCGACTTGTTTGGGTATGTTTGATTAAACCCAAAAATGCGACCCACTTAGTAAAGCAAAATAATTAATTAAATATTAATTATTGGGTTTTGGCCAAAAAGTGCGACTTGGATATTTGGAAGGGTTTTGGCTATATGAAGGAAAATGCGACTTGGGGAAGGGCATTCAGATTATTATTATTTTTACAGAGCAGTTAGCACAGAGCTTTTGCAGACAAAATCCAAGGACGGAAACCCTCTGGATTATTACTCTTGCGGACGGAAACCCCAGGAGCAGTGAGAGAAGCTTCCACCCGGGATCTTCATTGTTTACACAGGTTATTTTCATTTCAGCAGTGTCAGATAGAGAAATAAATTGCAGCAGTGGGCATTCAGGCAACATCAAGAGTGGGGCGACTTGTTCTACAGTTGATGTATGCATTTTCAGAGGTATTTTTCATGATAGTTAATTGTTATACATTTCAGCCATATATATATGCCAAATCGATTTGATTTGGATTCATTAGTGAGTTTTGGGTAGTATCTGTATTTTCCATCTGCAGATTTCTATTTGTGTTTGCCCTAGTTATTTATCATTAAAAATCAATGTTGAATGTATGGCTGCGTTATTTATGAAGAAATCAATCATTTAAACCCTAGGCGCCATTTCTATAAATACCCGGTTTGCGGGAGTTTGCAGTATTTTGATTATTATGCAGTGTGAGAATGTTATTTCATGGATTCATTTGATATTACCAGTTCAGCTCTATACCTGAGCAATATATAAAAAAATTAAAAAATTAAAAAAATAAATAAATTTTTTTAGACAAAACGGTTTGGGATCTTTCATACAACCCCTTAAACTCCCTTATACCCAAGATAGGTGTAGAAGCTACATCAAAGTCCAAATTGAATGGGATAATGATCAAAGAGAGTGTACGGGGATACCTTCACAATATTGCATTTAGCCACGGGGGTGATGATATGGTCCCTATCCACCAAAAATCTATCAAGCCTAACATACATTCTTATTACCAGCCTGGTTGTTGCACCATGTATACCAAATACCTTTTCTATCCTTTTTCCCTTTGAGCACTGAGGTCGGCCACTTTCATCACTCTTTTCATCTTGTGCCACCAAAGCGATTCATCTCCTTTCCACCCCTACACATTTCCCCCACTTTATCCTTTTTACTTGAACCATGTTAAAGTCAACCCCAATTACCCATGGGATATTCTTAATATTATCGGGATCTACTTCCAATAAGCTTCTCTTTCTCTATAATCATTGGGTAAATAGAGGGAGAAAATTCCCAATTCTTGACCTCTAATCTTAAAGGAGACCCAGTCCAATCTATTATTGGGAGAGGTACCTGAATCTGTTATGAAAGAGCCGACTGATTATTAACAAGCACTGTCACACCCCCTGCCCCTATCATGCCTGGTGGTGAAGCTAGAAACACCAAGCCAAATGAGAGAGAGTGTCAAACTCAGAGAAAAGCCAGTAGATTTATCCTCCTGGAGGACCAAAAAGTCAAGTCTCGTGAAGCTTCTACAAAACCTTCTTACCATAGCTCTTTTGTTGTGGGCTTATAACCGTCTAACATTTCAGCTAACAATTTTCATTAATGGTTTAAGTTTGGGGGTTTACCACACCCATTTGCTTTATAAAGCATTGCTTCCATTCTCATTTCCTTTTTTCTTCCTACCATCTTCACCTCCACTTGTAGAGGCGCTAGGTACCTTAAATGCCCCTTCTTTTTTCGAGTATTTTATTAACATCCAAGTTGAGGTGCACCGAAGCCTTGGCACTTGGGCCTCCATGTCTCCTGAATCTTCCAACTCCATCATGAGGGCGGTAGTGGGAAGTAGAGGCTCAACCCAAGTTCACTTGGTTTAACACTAGATGCCAATCTCATCCAATCCTTCTGATGTTTCTCCATTATTTTGTTTGCTTTTGTAGCTTCAACATACAAACCGACCTCTTTTTGAATATTTTCCATCATTGATTTGGCGATTCATCCATCGAATATCTTTCATTTATCAATGAGACTATCATATCAACCCCAAGCTGAGGGAAAACACAATCCAGACATTCTTCGAATGAGTTTTGGGAAGTTCCTCACCTAGAGACCCCGGGAGGGTTTTGAAGCAAACTCACAATCAAGACTATCAATTTTAATCACTACTTACCTCGTAAGGCGGATCTCTGCCATTCCCTCTACCGATAGCCTTGCAGAGGCACATGAGAGGGAATCACCATTTGAGCATCATCCTTGGGGGTGAGGGAGTGGCAAGGTTGTTTGGGGGAGATTAACGGGCATTCTTGTTTGAGGTGGCCACCTCTATCGTGCATAAAAATAGACATTTGTCCCTCCTACTTCAGAATATGGCACAAAACATCCTTTTTTGGCATCTTAATCATCAAGGATTCTAGAATATCTCCTTTATTTTCAACCGATATTAACACCCTTACATTTATATTGGCTAAAGTTCCCCTAGATTCCTCTACTTGTATTACTTCGCCACAGTCTCGAGAAATTTGTGGGAGGTGTCAAAGTTGAATATGGACATTAAATACTTCTATCCATCTAGGTTCCTTCGACATACTTTCTTTAATTCCATGTCACGTTGAGAGACTAGGGTAACAACTTAAACACGAGACCTAACCACATTCCAAAGTGGAGCCATGAAATCGCCCTATGTTGCATATTTGAGTTTTTGAACAAAATGAGAAAAACCCTAGGTTGAAGCATTCGGAGAAACTCACATACATTCCCAAATTTTTGCCCCACACCGAAGCTACTCGGTTATCAAAAACTTTCTAGATGGAAGCTCATTATGATTCAAATAAACAAAAAGAATTTCGACATTCTTGATGCTAATCACTTCATCACATCATTCAAAACTAGGGTTAGGAGGGGTTTAGCAGCAGAGGGCTTCCTTGTCGCTTCTATCCCTTTGGGTCCGCCGTCGATTCCTCCATTGCTTGTTTCCCCCTCGCAGGACTTCAAAGGCAACATAAGCATAAACATCCACTACAACTTCTTCCTTCCTAATCACTTCATTCATCTCATCATTTGGAACAAGGGTGAGAAGGGGTTAGTGGTAGAGAGCTTACCAATCGTTATGTCTTGTTGGGTCCGCTATCGACTCCTCTATTGCTCGTTGCCCCTCACAAACTTCAAAGGCAACACAAGCTAAAACGTCCACCACAACTTCCTCTTGAACCGTGTATCTGAAGGACCTTTTTTGGAGACCTACTTCTTGTCTACCACTTTCAACATGACAATTCTTATTAATACCCCTTCATCACCATTAATGAGGCCATCTTGCTTGCTTGCTCCATCTTCTCTAGCTTTGACTACTCCCATGTGCAAGAAAACATTGAAGGCCAACAAAATAAAAAAAGTACAAGCTTGAAACAGGTCACCAAATACAAAGCAAGCCAAAACAAGAAGTGGAGCCTATGGACCAACAAAGAGAGTAGACTAACACTAAAACACCAACCCAACACAAAATCGTAGAAGACCTCTAAAAAGCATGTGCACCAAGAATTGACCAAGACCACTATCACCATCAACCAAGGCACCAATGCATGGGAAGCTTCCCCTCTATTTATTATTATTGGCTTTTTTTTTTTTTACTTTATAGTTTATGTAAACTCATTTCCTTCCTCTTTTTCTTTTTAATTTTTAATTTTAACTTCTTTCCCTTTTTTACATAGTTTTAGAAAGGTCCTTTAAGAAAAACCCTTTACCATCCATTATTACAAGCTTTCTCAAATCATTTGGGCAACCCCTTTACCTAAAATTGATTAGGAGCATTACTATATGCAAATAAATTAAACCCACTATTAGCAGCTCTATCCGCCACTTGGTTTCCTTCTCGTTTTATATGAACAAAGGAAACATTAGAAAAAAACTAACCTTTGAGCCGTCAATAATCATCTTCAGCACCAGGACACAAATTGACATTCCTTCATACAGTTTATCACAATTGTGGAATCGCCTTCTAGGAATGCCCCTTTCTACACGCTCGTGAGTTATTTGTGTGTTGTGCATTAGCCGCTAGCTAGTGTTTAGTCTAGCGATTTACAGTTCTATGCAGTGTTACACATCAATTTACAGATTCTGTGTTATCCACAGGGTCATACGGTGAATAGAATGGAGCTCCCTCTAATGCAGGAGTTTAAAACTCCTCACCATCACAAGGTGTTGACCCCAAAATTTAAGTATGCTAGCATTTGCAGCCAGATATCTGGAATTGAAGCCCTAGGTTCGGAACTCTGAGATCTTTTGTCATTGTTCCAGACACAGTTGCAGGAGAAAGATGGTATTATTGCTGATTTGCAAGCTAGAATCACTAAACTTGAACAAACCCAAGCCACCCCCATAGATTCTCCATGTCTACAACAGCTTAATGAAGTGGTTTCAGAAATTCAGAACAAGCAATCCGAGATAATCATTCAACATGAACACCTTAAAAAAGAAACCACAACCCAACAACAATCTATCCAAAAACAGTTGAGGAACAAAATTCGTGGGTACAAGTGGTTAAGCAAAACCTCCGGTTGAAATGAAGCAAAATTTGAAGAAGAAAAGGCATCAAACCAAGGCACTCAACCTTTGTGTTCATGGCCTCCCTAAACCAACTGATCCCTTACAGGTAGGTCACGTTCTTGCATGAATCTTTGGACTTGAAAGATATCTCCCTTAACAAAGCTTGGACATTGTCAGACAACACCCTTGTTATCCAATTCCAAACTGCAAAAGAGCATTTGCAAGCTCTTAAAGCAAAAAGCTCATCTTTCCCATTAATTTATGTGGATGTCGATCTCACATGACTCCAAGTGGAAGAGCTTCGGAAAGCTCATATTCAAGTAGTAGTGCCAGAAGGAGAACAAGTGGGTTGTTATCAGAGATTGTAGGGTTGTCATTCATGATTCTCCCCACCTGGGTGGTCATGCCCTGGACCGTCAACATGACGACGATCTCGGGTCTCGGTGGGTGGTGATGGCATCTCCATTGCTTCTTGGAACTAACGACACTTTATGGTCTTCTCAAGTACCTTCCAGGATGTTATTGCTTCCCGAGATCTCATCTTCTTCATTAAGACCCATGAGAGCCCCAAGCGGGCCCTCCCTCCAGTCACAGGGTACTTGTGGGTTTCGCCTTTCATCGTGAGACATGCAAATCAATGGTGTTCATGGTTTAGGTGGTGTGGCTTGCCTCATTCAAGACAATGTCAGGGTCTAGAGTTTCACTTATGGCTTCTAATGTCCACTCCAGATACATATGGCTTTAGATTCAAAGAAATCCACCTTTTTTCAAGATGTCTTCATAGTTGTTTGCTACATCCCCCCACCACATCTTCATTCGCCATTCATGTTGATGGGGACCCATACCTTGACCTCTATCTAGAGATCTCTCGATACTCCACTATTGGTGATATCATTCTTTTGGGCAATTTTAATGCCTGTATAAGGAACCTACAAATGCCTATTCATGACCTTTGCTCAGATGAGTTATGCCTTCATGAACTAGATCTTGAGGAGTTTGGTTTACAGAGAGATTCTAATGACATGAATGCTACAATTACAACTTATGGGAGACACCTCCTCCAATTGGGTGAATCTCATAGCCTCCACATCCTCAATGGGCTTCCTCACTTCTTTGGCTTTGGTAGATTCACTTGTTTCCCCACGGCGGTGGTGCGAGCGTCGTGGACTATGTTCTCACCAACAGATCCATCATCCCTCATATTTGTGGCTTCCTTATCTCGCCTTAACTCCCCCTGCTGACCATGTTGTCTTGACATTCACCCTCATACTAGGTTCTAATTCCTTTCCTTCTAGTTTCCACCACCCCCAAATTCGGATATGATAAATTTTGAAATTGAAATGTGATTAAATTCCCTTCTCTCACTTATGTATAATTTGTAATTTTTTCCCATATAATTAAATTTTTCTCAAAATAATTAAATATTTTGATTCCTATACTATTCATTACTACAAATCCCCTATAATCAAATTTAAACACATTATAATAAATTTAAAAATTCCCCAGATTAAATATATAAATTTTAATGAAGACCCTTTTAATTTTAAAAAACTAAATAATAAATTGAAATGTTATAAAACATTAAAACTTAAATCCTTTATTTAAAAAATATGAAACGAAAAAAAGAAAAGAAAAATACTCACTAAATAATATTATTATTAAAAAAAGTAATCTTCCACAAAAAAGTCAATTATATTATATCTTAGGTCAGTCAATCATATTGAATCTTGAGCCAATTAATTTCTAAATGAAAGTTCACGATATGTGCAACTGCAAACAATGGTTTTGTTTTCTCCTCCTCAACACTGCTCACATAGTCGCCATGCCACCCCACATTAATGTACACAGCATTTAATAGCCAAGAGCGGAGCCCACACTGATAACTATGGAATGAAGAAGACTCCTTACAAAATGAAATACTCCGATTGTCATAGGGCAAAAATTTATTTCTAAAACAAATGAAACCAATAATATGGTGTTGCACGTGTTGATTTCAAAGGAAAAATCCAAAAAGCCTAATCGAAAAAGACATTGTTAAGATACATTTTAATTAACAAAACCTAAGATTTTTTTTTTTATAATTTTGGGCAAATCAGATTTGATTTTCATAGTTTAGTTCATGTGGATTTGCCCCATTTTACTTGAAGTTCGGCGAACCCCATGTGACCCTAGGTCTTGACATTCACCATCCATACTGGTTCTAACCCTTCCCCACCTTCCCCTTACACCACACCCCCAACACTCAACACACCACAATCCATTTTGATGATGATTACACCATTGATTATGTCTTCCCATCTCTCCCTTATGTTTGGGTTTTACTCCCTCCCTCTTCCCACCATAGATTCGTTGTACGAGTTTTTTTACGCCATCAAACCCTTTGATATGCTGCCTTGATTCCTGTCCCCACACTATTCATAACTCCAAATCCCCTACCCATTTGATACGAAACTTGCCCCATGAACCGGTGGTATGATAATGAGTGTAAATCCCTTCATTACCAGAGACTTTGGTTTTCCCTAACCCATGACCCTACCTCCATACCCACCCTTCGTAGGGAGTATTGTTGTCTTCTTCAACGTAAGAAATGAAAGTTTCTTGTGTCTAGATGGCTTTCACTCCTTGCTGATCTCCACCACTCTCCCAAGACTTTTTGGCATACTCTTCTCCCAAGAAAACCACCATTTCCGACATCACACCCGAAGCATGGGTCTCCTATGCTAGTTCCCTCTATGATGTTCCAGCCATCCATCTTGCTGCCATTGCCCCCACTCCTCCATCCTCCTCTGTTTTCTACTTCCTCATCAAGAGAGAGCTATTTTGAAATTATGCACCAGCAAAGCAACTGATTGTGAAGGTCTCAAAGTTGAGTTCATCAAATATGGTGTGGATTCCCTTGCCTTTCCCTTGCCATGCTTTTTAATCAGTGTGTCTTTAAGCTTCCCTAGTCTTGGTCCCAACACATCATCTACCCTATTCATAAGTCAGGGGATCCCTCTATCCCTGACAACTACAGACCATTATGATTGGGCATACATTTGCCAAACTTTATGCCACAGTGTTAGACATGCAACTATCAAATACTTGGAAAGGAATAATATCAGAGCTCAAGGGGCATGGCTTTAGAAGGGACTACCAAACTATTGACCACATCTTTACACTTGGGCTATCATTGAAGAAGCTCATCACAAGTCTTCCAAAGTCTTTTGTTGTTTTGTTGACTTCAAGAAAGCCTTTGACTCGGTTCAAGACACTTGCTTTTCTAAAAGTTGAGAGATTTTGGCATCCCAATTCTTTGATTACCGCAGCTTGAGGCTTTATGAGATAGTCATTGGGCAAGCTTCATACTCTCACGGTTTGTCTGACTTTGTGAAGAGTACCATTGGGGTCAAACAAGGATGTCCTCTCTCACCACCCTTTTCAACATATACATTGATGAGTTAGAGGAGTTTCTTCGGCAACATACCCATATGGATGATGGTTGTCTTTTGCATGAGGTGCTTATAGCCATCCTCCTTTTTGTTGATGATGTTGTTCTCTCTCTCACACTCTCTGAGAGGGCTTACAACGACAACTTGATGCCCTTGCTTGCTTTGTGAACTCCAACAACTTGTGGTCAACCTTAGTAAAACTAAGGTCATGATCTTCAATATCTCCAAGCACTCTCTCTCTCAGATTCCTAGTTTTTCTACAAGGGGAACTTCTTGAGATCACATCAACCTACACTTATTTGGGGTCCATTTTTTGGTCCATGCTTTAACATGAAGTTTGCCGCTCAACCACACCTTTGCAAGGGGTATGCCTCTCTTTCTGTTTTGGAACGTCGTGTTTCCAAGATCCACTTCCAGGACATCCCTTCCAAGTTACGCTTGTTTGATACTATCATCAAACCTACAATTTTATATGGTTCAGAGGTTTGGGGACCTAGCTTGGGGCCGTTGACTGGGCCCGTATTGAGAGGGTCCAACTCTCATGTTGCAGCGCATGATCCATTGCAAGTGCGGACAGTTCCTCGAGTGCATCATCCAAGCTGAATTTTCCGCCCACCCACTACCTTGAGACTATCTTCAGCTTACTTTCTACATCCACAAACTCAAATCCCAGGGGACTCAACTTCTAGTCGTGTGAGAGGTATCCCTACTTAGCACTTTGCTCTTCAGAGAGGATTGCTTCACTAGTCCCCACCAGACGTCGACATTGTTGGTACTTTGAGACTAGGCAACTCCTTTTTCTATTGGCATCTCTATTGACAAGCTACCCCCTTTCATGTATTCCCTGGATGCCCCTCCCGGGCTCCTTCCCACTAAGGACGTCATCACTAGGGCTGCTTTAGAGGGACATCTACAAACAGTATATCCAAACCCTAGGATCTCCCCCGTGAGCCGCTCAGCCCAAGCTTGCTTTCTATGTTGATCATTTCTTACAGGTGGTGGATGGTATTATTCATCACCCTCACTATCTCTAAGTGCCATTGGTCTCACGGCTTGAGGTTTCCCCTTGGCCAGATGAGAGTTTGTTCCCACCAGTTACGGGTTGAAACAAACCATCACATTCTCCATTAGGACCAGATTTGTCATCTTTTCCCCCTCTCAGGAGGTGGAGACCGAGGACCACTTCATTTTTAGATGCCCCATTTATTATGAGATCCGGGAAGATATCACTGCCTCTACAGAGACTCAAGACAACACTCTAGCTACTTTCTTCAGATATACTAGACCAGTGGTGCTGGCTCTTTATCTTCACGAGGTTGTCACCCTTCAGACACAATCCCTACTAGGGGCCTAGAGGCTCTAGAGCTCCCATATTGATCACCTCTTTCTTTCAGCCCATTCCAGGTGATTGGCAACACTAAGCATCCTTTGGACACCACATCACACATCAAAGTTGATAGATCAGTTAGGCGGCACTTCTCTCAAGCTGCATCACTACTACTCAAACTACTCAGATCTCCAAGCTTGCTATCTCTCACCATCGTGGCTTTGCTCCACCCCATCGGCGTGGCTCTACCCCTCTCCGCGACATGGATCTACTTACTTGCCAGCTGCCCCCAGACCACAGGGGCAAACTAATATTACAAGCTTCTTTTCTACTATAGAGAGTTACACCGGCCTTGGATGTTAGGAGAGATTCTAGAGGAAGTGTCTTGCTTCCTCCTAGGATCCCCCAACTTGGCTCCTTTGACCTTATATACTCATCGGACAACATTATTAGATCTCTCACAATGATCGATAATGGCTCGATGATTCCTCCACTTCAGGCACAAAACAGGAGACATTCGATGAGATTTGCCTCCAGTCTTCATTGGCACATGCTCTTGGGGCTTTTGTTTGCCCCTCATTGCTATTTGTATTGGTTTCTTTGCCACTTGTGTTAGTGGCATGTTGCTCTATTTTTGTCTTTTTACTTTATTTTGTTGGTTTGCTTCTAGGATTCTCTCTTCCTAGAACTTTCTATTGCTAATGGTTGTATCCTTGAGTCCCATTGACCTACTTTTGGTCATTTGTGGACATTATATCTTTTCTTGTGTTCTATCTATTTCTGCTTTCTACCTAATCCATGTGAAGTTATATATATATCTGAATAGAACTTTGTGTGCTTGAATTGATGTTGTGCTTAGAACTTTGTGTGTATCGCATACATGTCTTGTATTTGCTAGAGAAAATATAGTGGAGAACAGGCTCGTGCGGCTACGGAAGAAAGACCTTGCAATGGACTTCTTGATCCTCTGAACTTTGCTCTCAACAATTATGACCTTTGTTGGAACACGTTGCACCTGAAAATTTTGAAATACACTAGAAAAAGGACCTTGCCACGGTTACAAATAGTGGAGAGAGTGAACGAAATGGAAAATAGTAGCAAATGTAGGGAGAATGGTAAAAATAAATGGTTACCCTAGGTATTTATACACGTTCCGTTCTGAGTAGGTTGGTGGGGGGAATTGAATGCAAAATTAATGTCTTTGTGCCGAATCAAGACAGTGGAATGCGGAATTGCTCACGCGGGGATTTTCCAACTTCGCTTGATGTGCGACGACACTGTTAGCTTGTGGCTCTTGCTTGACCCGGGATACAAAGGAGATCATTGATCCTCACGGGCGGGTAGTTACTCATTTGGATCTTCAATTGTATTAATCGCCCTCGGAATTCCAGCGATGGAAGATTCAAACTCTCTCACCAAGGCGCAAGCCCAACCTGTTTGATCGGGAAAGTGAATAGTATGAGAGCAGGGTGGCGAGGTCCCGGTTCAAAACCCAAAGAAAGGAGCCTCAAGACTACCAAAGACTATGTATAGAATTGACTTCAAAGAAGAGCCGTCAGATGTTATCACCCTCCTTGCTAGAATAATGCGGATGCCCTCGACCAATGAGTTCCACTTTTGGATGTGTCTTTATATACACATCATATGTGAAGGCAAACAAAGCTTGAATTGGGGAGAGATAATCTGTGATAGTCTTACTTGAATAGATGGCCAATGTTCAAAGGACTAAGACTTTCTATATGACTTCTTATTTGATGTACACTATTGCTATATACAAGGAATGGTTGGGGTTCTCCCCTGATGAAGACAAAAAAGATGCTCCTATTTATGAGTATTGTCCACAATTGACTTTGAAGATCAGTAATCACCATTTTAGAAGGGTGAATGATGCCTTCACCATGTATATTGTCGATTGTTATAGGGCAACACATCTCAGAGATTCTTGGAGGAGGCTAAACAATTGATTGATGTCTATGGCAATTATTACATTTAGTTCAGAAATTTTCTTACATACGGTTGGCTTTGATTTGAGGAACACCCTAAAACTCCCTATGTATTGTAGTGATAAAATGGCCCTAGTTGAAATCTGCGAGCGATTGGATAAGCTTCACGTAACTTACAGAGACAAGAAGATTGCGGACATCCAGTTTCCAATCACATAGGGTACTCTTGAAGGAAGTAGTAGGGAAAAGAAGAAGAAAAAGAGGATCAATTAAAGGATCGGGCTTCAGAGGCAGAAGCAATGGGTGTCTTAGAATCATCTTCCAAAGGAGTTCCTATCAAGGAAGTGCCTACCTCCCAAATTGAAACATCTATGTTGGAAGTATCTTGTTGTACAAACTTTGAGTGCAATGGGCACACTTACACTTGGGCCCATTGTTCCCTCCACTTCTATTTCTTATTTTGCTTGGGTACAACCATTGGTGGAAAGCAAGAAAAGAAAAGCCACATCTCATATTGTTGCTCCTAAGTTCGATGTTGTGGCAGCTCTTCTAGGTACTACTCCCCATCTACAAAGAAGGCTAAAATCACATCCAAGTTAGTATCTGATTCTCAAGGCCAACAATTCATGGAGATTGCTAAGCCCAAGCTTGACAAGGATGAAAGAGACCTGTTGGTAAGTGATTTGGAATTGACAAGAATTCCCCTTGGAGAATCTACACCTGAGAGTGAAGTGCACAATTTGAAGGAGACAATGTCAAGAGTAATTGAAAGAGTTGAGAGAGGCAAGCAAACACAGGAGCAGTTGGAAGAACAAAATCAAATCCTTTCAAATTTCATCAGGTCCTTATTGGCAGAAGACAAGGTACTTGATCCAACTCCCTTAGCCTCAATTCCACCACCTACTATTCTAACTAATGATGAAGTTCAAGCTATCAAAGATATTCACAAGCATGTCACTTATGGGAAGGCAATGGAGGCCTTGGTTGATGATATGATAGTCACAGGATTAAACTTCATTGAGGATCATATAAATCATATGATAAAGTCACTAATACACAGCTGAAGTTTACCACAACACTCAGTGGTTTGGATAGAGAATTGAAACTGTGGAGTGAATGCATTCAAGATCTCCGACTGATGAGTGACACAGATGTGCAAGTCCTTTTGGCAAGTAAAGTATTTGATGATGCAAAGTTGAATTTGTCTAAGCAATGGGTCTTTAGCATTGATTGGAAAATAAAAGTTCTTGAGGAAGCCATTGGTGAGCTTAGGAATATGTTACGAAAGGAGAGGCTTTTAAAGCCTGTGTCATATCTTCTTTTCATGATATCCACCGCCAAACTTCTTTTCATGATATCCACTGCCAAATCTTCAAAGAAAATTCAGGGGATAAATTCACAATCCAAGAGATCAAGTCTTAGTTTAGGCATTTTTAAAGAATATTTGTTTAAGCAAGACACTATGTCTAAAGATAAGATGAGAGAAATTTGTACACTTTAAGCAGCCATCACTGAGGCCAATAAGGAGTTTCTAGAGAATGTGGAATTTGGAAAAGAAATGGAGAAGTGTTTGGGCAGTTGGACTCACGCGACTGCAAACACAACCATTCCCCAAGGCATGGACATAGCAGAGGCATTGAAGAGATTCAAAACCAAGTACTTAAGGCGAAGAGTGCCACAAACACTCCGAGTGTCCCAACTCCTAGTTCTTAGTTTCTTCTTTTAATTAAAATATCTAATTAAGGTGGCTATTTTCTTTCTAGCCATACAATATGTAAGTAAAAGACAAACTGATGTTATAATGCTTAATTAGATATTAATCTTTGATTAAAGAAGGGAAACTGAAAAGACTCTTTTGTAACCGTCCATGAGGCTATTTAAGGAGCTTTTCTTGTCATTTGGAGGGCGGATTTTGGATGTAAAAAAGTACTGAATTCATAATCAATACATAAGAAATTCTATCTTTTCTTGTAATCTATCTATTTCTGCTTTCTACCTAATCCATGTGAAGTTATATATATCTAAATAGAACTTTGTGTCCTTCAATTGATGTTGTGCTTAGAACTTTGTGTCTATTGCATATATGTCTTGTATTCGGGTGTGTATAATTCTAATCTTGTCACTCTTGCATGCATAAGTAGGATATTATTCTGCAACCTATATGTCTGAAAGTGTTGCTTCCTTTGTTTTTTGAATATTAAGTCTTCTACTTTCTTCTCTTACGTATTGAAAATTTAATGAGATGAAGACATCTACTGACATCAAAATCCTCATTGAAATATTATTTCTTTGTACATTTGTAAATAAGTAGATTTGCTTATTTGTTGTGTCTTCAATAAGGGAACCTCACCCATAAAGAGGAGGGACTGTTGTCCCAGATCATTTCTTGTTTTTAAGGTTGTTATGTTCATGCCTCGGGGAATGGTTGTGTTAGCAATCGCGTGAGTCCAGCTGTCCAAACACTTCTCCATTTCTTTTCAAATTCCCCATTCTCTAGAAACTTCTTATTGGCCTCAGTGATGGCTGCTTAAAGTGTACAAATTTCTCTCATCTTATCTTTAGACACAGTGTCTTGCTTAAACAAATCTTCTTTAAAAAATGCCCTCAACTGAGACTTGATCTCTTGGACTATGAATTTATCCCCTGAATTTTCTTTGAAGATTTGGCAGTGGATATCATGAAAAGAAGTTTGGCAGTGGATATCATGAAAAGAAGATATGACATAGGCTTTAAAAGCCTCTCCTTTCTGTAACATATTCCTAAGCTCACCAATGGCTTCCTCAAGAACTTTTATTTTCCAATCAATGCTTTGAAGACCCATTGCTTAGACAAATTCAACTTTGCATCATCAAATACTTTATTTGCCAAAAGGACTTGCACATCTGTGTCACTCATCAATCGGAGATCTTGAATGCATTCACTCCACAATTTCAATTCTCTATCCAAACCACTGAGTGTTGTGGTAAACTTCAACTGTGTCTTAGTGACTTTATCATATGATTTATATGCTTCCTCAATGAAGTTTAATCTTGTGACTATCATATCATCAACCAAGGCCTCCATTGCCTTCCCATAAGTGGCATGCTTATGGATATCTTTGATAACTTGAACTTCATCATTAGTTAGAATAGTAGGTGGTGGAATTGAGGCTAAGGGAGTTGGATCAAGTACCTTGTCTTCTGCCAATAAGGACCTCATGAAATTTGAAAGGATTTGATTTTGTTCTTCCAACCGCTCTGTGTTTGCTTGCCTCTCTCAACTCTTTCAATTACTCTTGACATTGTCTCCTTCAAATTGTGCACTTCACTCTCGGTGTAGATTCTCGAGGGAATTCTTGTCAATTCCAAATGACTTACCAACAGGTCTCTTTCATCCTTGTCAAGCTTGGGCTTAGCAATCTCCATGAATTGTTGGCCTTGACAATCAAATACTAACCTAGATGTGGTTTTAGCCTTCTTTGTAGATGGGGAGGAGTAGTAACTAGAAGAGCTGCCACAACATCGAACTTAGGAGCAACAATATGAGATGTGGCTTTTCTTTTCTTGCTTTCCACCAACGGTTGTACCCAAGCAAAAGAAGAACTAGAAGTAGAGGGAACAATGAGCCCAAGTGCAAGTGTGCCCATTGCACTCAAAGTTTGTACAATAGATACTTCTAGCACAAATGTTTCAATTTGGGAGGTAGGCACTTCCTTGATAGGAACTTCTTTGGCAGATGATTCTAAGACACCCATTGCTTCTTCCTCTCTGAAGCTTTGATTCTTCAGCTGATCCTATTTTTCTTCTTCTCTCCCTACTACTTCCTTCAAGATTACCATCCTCTTGTTCTTTCTCCTCACTGTCATCATCACAGAGATCTATAACTGGTTCAACTTCAAGTACTTACTTCCAATTGCTTTGAAGAAGACAACTTTTCACTTTCTTGAATTACTTCCTCCATCTTTTCATCTTTCTTAGCCTTTCCTTTCTTCATGTATACTAGAGTTGAAGGTTCAAGTGGAGAGGGAACAAATTGTACATGTGCCTCAGGGGTCACCATAGGCATTTCCTTCTGAGGAGTGGAGGCTTCTTGGGAGGAAGACTTGGACTTACCTACTCTGAACATCTTCATTTTCTTGTCAAACCAAAGTTTGGTTCTCACCAAGACAGGGTTTATGAGTTCCTTCAAATCATCCCTTTCCTTAACAAACCAATCAATGGTTTCAATGGGAGTGTGTCTGATAGACCTTTCATATTCAAGGGACTGTAGTTCCTGATCATCATCTTGTAGTCCATCTGGTACCTTGTACACATCAAAATCTTTAATTTGCTTTGAAGAGACAATCTGCCATAATACCTTCTTCGGCTTCATAATCATCAGAACAGTCAACCCAATAGTCTTCACTATCAACAAGATGATGGAAACCCATTCTAAAATTATTGGCAATAAAGCCCTTGATATCAAAGCAAGTCCTTGGTTTGAAATAATGAAGAGTGAGGGGAGCAATTGTTCTATCCACATTTTGGGCATCCAAAGCAGTCTTGCAAGTATAGTTACCCAATGTGATTGGAAACTGGATGCCTGCAATCTTCTTGTCTTTGCAAGTTCTGTGAAGCTTATCCAACCGCTGCAGATTTCAACTAGGGCCATTTTATCACTACAATACATAGGGAGTTTTAGGGTGTTCCCTCAAATCTAGCCAACCGTATGTAAGAAAATTTCCTGAACTAAATGTAATAACTGCCATAGACATCAATCAATTGTTTAGCCTCCTCTGAGAATCTCCGAGCTATGTTGCCCTCTAACAATATGACAATATACATGGTGAAGGCATCATTCACCCTTCTGAAATGGTGATTATTGATCTTCAAAGTCAATTGTGGACAATACTCATAAATAGGAGCATTTTTTTGTCTTCATCAAGAGAGAACCCCAACCATTCCTGTATGCAGCAATAGTGTACATCAAATAGGAAGTCATATAGAAAGTCTTAGTCCTTTGAACATTGGCCAGTTGTTCAGTAAGACTATCATAGATTATCTCTCCCTAATTCAAGCTTTGTTTGCCTTCACATATGATGTTGATATAAGGGCACATCCAAAGTGGAACTCATTGGTAGAGGGCATCCCCATTATTCTAGCAAGGAGGGTGATGACATCTGACAATTCTTCTTTGAAGTCAATTCTATACATAGTCTTTGGTAGTCTTGAGGCTCCTTTCTTTGGGTTTTTGAACCAGGACTTGGCCACCACCTCGTATATTGTTCCTTTGTCTTGATCAAACGGAGTTTGGGCTAGCCTTGGTGAGAAAGTTTGAATCTTCCGTTCTGGAATTTTGAGGGCGGTACTAATACAATTAACATCTAGTCGAGCAACTACCTACCTATAAGGATCAATGATCTCCTTTGTATCTGGGTTGAAGCAAGAGCCACAGGCTAACACAGTGTCAGCACATTGAACAGAAACTAAAAACCCTCCGCGTGAGCAATTCCGCTTTCCTTGATTAATTGAGCAATGGGAGTATGGTTCTTGCAGTCAAGCCATGCCAAAAATCATCCAGGTCAAGGTGTTGAGCATCACTATCTTTTATCTCGGGTATGGTGTTCATGTCCTTCGTAATGAATCTTAATAGTGAAGAACAACTTGCTTAGAAAATACGGTAGAGAAACAGGCTCGTGCGGTAAGGCGAAAGACCTTACGATGGACTTCTTGACCCTCTGAACTTTTCTCTCGACAATTCATAACCTCTGCTGGAACACGTTGCACCTGGAAATTTTGAAAAACACTAAAAAGGACCTTGCCACGGCTACAAACTGTGGAGAGAGTGAACGGAAGGAAAAAAGCAGCAAATGTAGGGAGAATGGTAAAAATAAATGGTTACCTAGGTATTTATACCGTTCCGTTTTGAGTAGGTCGGTGGGGGGAATTGAATGCGAAAATAAATGCCTTTGCAGACTCAAGACATTGGAATGCGTATATGGCGGAGAAAATGTGCACAACCGGCCCGCGTGACGTTGAGACACTTGGGACGTGAAAAGCCGAAAAACCTGCGGTGAATGGGATGCGGCAAAACGGGTTTTCGAGGAAATGAAGGCCGCGGCACTAGGGACATGTGGGACGTGAAAAGCCGAAATGTCCGATACATTCAAATCGGGTAAGCCGGAAGAAACTCGCACAGTTGGCCCTTGGGACATTGGGACATGAGTTCTCTGCAAAGCCAAAGTACCCATGAAAACAAAGGGAAAACAATTCAATGTGGGGAAGGCGGGAATCGGCGGGTGGGAGCCCGATGGAACATGGGACATAAAGAACATCAAAACCTGAAATGCCCACAAAACAAAGGGAAAGCCTCAAAAACTCAACACTCAGAAAATGACTAAGCTTGGAAAACAACTCTACCTTCACAAACCTTCACAAGGACATTTTGAAAGACATCTTACCCAAAAAAATTTAAAAACTAAGACAAAAATACACAATTTACGGGAGGTGACAACAACTAGCTCTTTCTAGGGATGTACTAACTTTGACAAAAGAGAACAAGGCAGGACCAAGAACTCTAGAATCTCTGGGAAAAGACAAAGACAAGACCATTGGGCAATAGAGTCAAGAAAGAAACAATACGAAGACACACACACACACACAAAAGGAACCACAAAACAAAGACCAAAAATAGGAACTATACAAAACTGTACAAAGGACTGCCTAATTACTTAGGACTGAAACAACTTGAAATATTGCTTATTCTGAAAAGAATGCAACAATATTAATATTTTTGAAAACTATATTGTTTGTTTGATTGAAAATTTGAAATTTTATGTATTACTAGATTTAGTATTTTTCTTAGTGGTTTTCTTTTAGGATTTACAATTTTTTATGTTTTTGTTTTTGTTTTTTATAACCGATGTATCGAGATATGGGTTCACCCCCCATCAATTAGCTGAAGCAGGGCCCAACAACTGGCACACCAAAGCACGCTTTTAGCGGGACGATTCCACCTTACTAATCCTCGGGCAACAAGCCGACCCCCAGCCAACTTTGTCGCATTTTAGTCAAGATTGAACTCGTGACCTAGTGGTCATCGATACAACGACACCTTTGTTGAGGCCAACACTTTGGGCTTATATTTTAGTATTTTAAATATAAAAATATACATATATAATAGTTTATATTGTGGGCGTTTCCATGCCATCTCATTTCCAAGGGTTCTTGGAAAATAGGCATTTTTACAGTTTGGATCTATTTCCGTTTCCGTTTCTCTTTCTTGGTAACTTAGGATGGAATAAAATCCTGCCATGTGGAACATCCCTCCACTGCTCTTACTAATCACTTTTCAGCAAGGGAAGCTGAAGCCCTTCTTCTTTGGAGCTTTCATTGTCATCCTTCCTATTGGAAATGTACATTCACATCATGCTTCTTGGTGAAGGCTGTTGTTTCCATGCTGTTTCGTTTCCAAGGGTTCTTGGGAATTTTTTGTTTCCACATTTTTGATTTTTTTCCATTTTGTTGTAACTTAGGATGGAAAAAACCTGTCGCATGGCACATCCCTCCATTGCTCTTACTAATCACTTTTCTGCGAGGGCAGTTCTTCTTTGGAGCTTTCATTGTTGTCCTCTTACTATTGAAAATCTAGGTTAACCTCATGCTTCTTGGTAAAGGTTGCCACAAATCTATCGACGGAATTGGTTAGGTATGCAACTCTTGATTCCAATCTTCAATATTGGCTGCATTGAGTTAATATTGAGTCGATATGATTTCAGTGCAAGTTAAACAATATCGAACGTACCTCCTAAAATGATAATAAAACCTCCTAAAGTGCAATGAATAGCATCCTGCTAAAGATATGCAATACATGACTAAGAACTATTTTTGTTTGATTGAAGGATAAACAGCCAGATTCTTTGGAGTAATTTAGCATCCATTGGTATTGGGTGCATGAATAATTGTTCTTCTTCAGCTTAGTGCCAAGGATTGGGGTATCCATTCTGCCGTAATTGCTGGGACTCAAACCCAGCATCATCCCTTTTGGTTTCTCCTGAGATTTCTACCTTAGTGGATGGCGTGACAGTGCACTTTTACCATCATCTGCACCATTCGACTACAATCTACTTGATATGACTAAGAACTTTCAATAATCAAGACTCAAAAACAATATCCCAAGCTCTTATTCCAAAGGACAAACTTACGATATTACAAAGAGTAAATAATTGGCAGCACCACTTGTATGGTGAGGGATGCTTTTGAGAGCAGAGGCAGAGGACGACCGACTGCCTTCTCTATTCTAGGGGTTGCCTATGCCTTCGGGCCTGCGAGGATGTGCTTGGGCCCCTCGGGCCGAAACTCAACATTTGGCCATTTGGATCAATTGGGCTTCCATTTGGGGAGTTTGTTCTTTACTTTGTTCTATTCAGATGAGTTCAACCTGTTTTGAACAGTTCAGTCTGAGGTCACTTAGGGTATGTGTTTTAGCTGTTTCAAGGCCCTATTGACTGCGTGCTAGTGAATTTCATCTGGACTGAATATGTCAGTATCTTCCAAATACTGGGCACAAGTTTGGCAGGGTACTCAATAAGATGACTCTGTTCTAATGTGCTGAACCTGCTGTGTGGTTTTATTGGCCTGAAAACTCCCCAGAACCTTTTTCATGGTTCCATTCAACTTCTGCATATATTTGCCTCGACCTAATGTTTCCCTTCCTTTTCTGACTTTTGTCTTGGACTTGTCAATTTTGAGGAGGTGGTGTGTTTTGTCTCATTGTGAAGGCAGTGATAAAGGTTTCTGAGTTTGAACTGATCCATTTCATATGGGGATCATCTTCGAGATTCGAACAGTATGAGGGTTCTGCAAAGAGTTGCAATGGTTTTGCAGAGGGCTAGATTTTTGTACAGAATTGAGGCTCTGGGTTTGATTTGATTTATTGTTTTAGTTCAAGGAAATTTCCCATTAAGATGAGCAGATTTTTGTACAGAATTGAGGCTCTGGGTTTGATTTGATTTATTGCTTTAGTTCGAAAGGAAAATTTTCCACTAAGATGAGCAGATATCTTCTCCTTTTGCCTTCTTATCCATAGGGCTCTGTTTCTCTTCCTGTCTAACATCCTCAAAATACGATCTTCTAATATCGTCTTGTTTCTTTTCCATATATTTTGGACATCCTTTGGAGTTCAACCTGGTCCTATGTCCATTATGAGGACTTCTGAATTACCTTGACCTTGGCAGATGTTTGATCTTCCCATCTCCAATGAAACTGGTAATAGAATTTTGTTTTTCAACCAGCTAATAATTATTAAGGAGATCTACGTGTCTCTAACATCAGTTTTGAGGTGTCTTTAAATCTGATGGTTCATAACTACAGCACTCTGTAGTACCATCTGAGAAAACATTAAAGCAACATGTAAACAAGAAGAAATGGTTGGGATGCACATGCACATCAAAGGTTTTGGTTTGCACTTGCAGTTCCAATACTAGCTGAAAGACACTCTCCACCAGATGATTGTATAGGTAAGGGCTTCAAAATGATACAGAACCAAGGAGGGCATGAGCCTCTTTATACGAAGAAATAGAAAAACCTCTAAGTTGGGGTCCAAGTTGTGTATAGATACACATCAATAAATTTAAAATTGAATGCCCTGCTATGCAAGCTGCATTGACCAAGTCCTTGTTTTTAAAACAAGTTTTTGATATCGTGACCGGTGAGGTAATGTACTTCCGTAGTCTTTGGAGACTGATTTGGAATTTTAGACCCTGTAGCTAACATATGGAGCTGGCTATATCTCAATGAAATCTACAACCTTTGATGGTAGCTTCATTAACCCCTCTTAGCCGAAGCCATTCTCTTAGTTGGCCAAACTATCAGACTACATTTTCTTAGCCCAAAACATTCTTGGTTGGCCACGTTATCAGACTACAATTTGGAGACTTTTCAATGGTTCATAATTTTATAGACTGTCATTCCTATAGACTCTAATATAACTATTGATGATCACTAGTCTCTTCTTAATTTTTAATTTTCCAGGGGTTTGTGTGGATTTTCTCTTTTAGGCTGTTTGGTTTGCTCTTTACTGGTGAACTCACCTTTTATATTTGTGTTTCAGTTGGGTTTTCCATTTAGCGACAATGCTTCAGGTATTTCCTTATTTGTGCCATCTTAGTTCCTTTTAGTCACATCGACCGACCCCTTTATTTTTTTGGTTGGATTAGAGATCAATTGCTTAATATCAAAAATTAATATAATTTTCAATTAGATTAAGGATATGTAACACTAAATCTGTTTTAATTTTAAACAATGTTGTAGTGTATCAAAGCATGATTATCCATCAGCAATGGCCATTACAAGACATTGGTCCCTGACATTGGAGTAAATACAACATAAGTAACGTCTACTAAGACTGACTGAATATTAATCATACTTTTTGACTAAAAGAATAAAATTTGACAACATTGAGTTGTCAAATATAAGAACTATGGGTATATGTATGTTTTTAAGTGTTTGCCACTGTTTGTATTATTTTGCATTATTGACTCGAGACCCAAAAGACAGCATGCAAATTAGTTGATCACAGATGGATGTTCACACTTCTTGTCTTATTGCATTTGCAGGTTTCGTGCCATAGACATCAACAATGGTGGGATTTCAACTTTTGTTATCAATAAACGTGGAGAACCCATGCTCAATGGTTTAAATATGACAACTCATTTGTATATTGACAATGTGTACTACTAAGCCTTAGTAATGTCTTTTTCAATAAAAACATTAGGAGAATTTACATTATGGTAATTTCAAGTACAAAAGGGCAAGTCCGAAAATATTCAGTATCACTTGTCTGGGTAGTTTTCTATATCTTCCTGCATTGAAACTAACATGAAACTTTAGAGGAGAAGCATCATTGCTGTGCTTCATAGTGTGCGCTTAAAATTGCCTCGGAGGGCAACATACTTGGTGATCAAAATAACACTTACCACTAAACCTATGTTTGGCCTAAAATCGTAATTAAAAGGCATGAAAAATATAAATGCAACTATTTCAAAGCAATAAAGATAAAAGGACAAATCTGAACTTGTTCATTGAAGGGACTGGTCTCCATTCATTAGGCAGACAGAAAAGACCTACACAACTATTTGTCCATCAGAATACATATGCACAATTGGATAACTCCCCATATGCAATTTGTTAAAATTGACAAATTGAGGAACTGTGGTATCGATATAAGCTTGAGCTCTACTATTATCTGTGTATTCTTTCAAATCAAACTGTTTTGGCAGAAAACAACTATTGACTAGCACAAGCTCATCATATAGACACCACAAAAATTAGTTCTACGTGCACATATTGAATCTCAACATTCACATGCATTCATCCATGCCCCTAGATTGCGCTCAAAGATGTAATGCAAATCTCCATTCTTATTTTCAATCTTTTGGTGTCACCAACCATGGTTGATTTGTGGCTACAAGACAAAGTGGATGAAGCTTGAGCATACTATCTTCCTAATATTGTATTCATTCTCAAACCAGTTGGCCTTCGTCTTGGTACTCACCCTAAAAGTGACCATCTCTTGATCTTTGAGTGTGTAGGTGAAAGTGCAACATTCCATGATAAACAAAAATGAAATAATTTATAAACACGTATAGAAGCATACACCAAATACAATATATTGGGGTGGAATCCCAAAGTACAATAATAAGACAAGAATGGAACATGAATATGATTGCAAGGGAGGCGGGGCGGCTGGGGAGAGAGGTGGCATATGCCTTTTAAATTCCTAAATACTAAATAATATGTGAGTTGAGTTGACCACTCAAGGGCATACATGTCGATATGCATTTGATGGCGGTTAAGGTATGGGGTCTCCAATTAAAGATCTCTTAAACTTGCAACCAGATCAAATCTTGCTCACAACAACACATTCACATGATTATGAAGCCTCTAGTATATTTCTTAAAACAACACATTCACAAACCAAAACAATGAGCGGTAGTCATGGTCAATTGAGGCATTCATTACACCATTAAATGAATATTTAAAATCTATTGCAACCTTCCAAATACTCTAATATTGTTCTTTGATGTTCTCTAAAAAAAAAATCAAAGCAATCTATGATAACTCTTTTCAATCATTTTCAAAGTGAAAATGCAGCAGACAATGAAAGAGGCATTTTACAAACACATCTTAAGTTTGGATGCTTAATCTATTGAGTAACAAGTTTTGTTTTACGTATGAAGTTTGATCCTTTAATAAAATGAAAAACCCAAATGGAATGTCTTATGTTTCTTGTGGAACCATGCCAAACTCCATAATGTTCACAATGTAAAATTAGCTTTGTTTGCTTAAAAATGGATGCACACATAGGAGGATGACCTAAACTGAAATTTTTAATCCCTTCATGTTATCTTTGTGTAGACATTTCTTTTGGTACCTTGGATGCCCTCTAAACCTTACCCAAACTCTTCAACTTACATGCCCTTGCCTCCAGGGTTGAAACAAATGTCGTTTTCCAATTTTTTTGATTGTTACTCCACACTAGTATCAATAATAAAGGTTCTTGTGCATTCTTGGGTCGTTAAGGGACATTTTCCCTCCATCTCCTCCGTGGTTATCTTTTCCCCCACATTTTCGCATTTCTCTTGTGAAAAATGCCAAAAACATCATGAAAAATGTCCTCTTTCAACTAAAACTCATTGTTTTCATCTCTTGTGATGGGAGCTTGATTGTTTTATTGTTCCTCCATATTTGTGCAACTAAAGCAACAATTTTCCTACTCCAATGTTGACTTAAATGTGTATAAACTTCCAAATGTGCACTTACCTTCATAAACAACTCAACAATAAAGGAAACAAATTCTACTGTTTTAAATGATGTGAACATAACTTTTTTTGTTAGAACCGTGTCATTGGCTTCCTAACAAACTTGGAGGTCCTTTTGCTATTTTTGGAATACTTCAAAGCATCCAATTTCAAGAGGATTTCGGATTGGATGCGAGTACAATTAATGATAGTTGCGGCAACAACGTTTTTTCTTGAGGCCAATGAAGTACGTGAGAAAACAAGCAATGCAATTGAAGGAATGGTGAAAGGGACTTCCTTGACATAAATGGATGGGTCATATTTGTGAGAAGGATTGTACTCAATGCAATCGAAGGAATGGTGAAAGGGATCTTGATGGTCCTTTAACATGAACTTTATGAGCATTTTGTATATGGCAAGCGTAACAAAGTCAAGTTTCCCACAAGTATTTCATGCTTGTAATAAGGATTGATGCATGAGCATCATCTCCTATATAAGGCATGTGGTCATTAAATTTTGGCTTGAAGGTGAGTTTGTAGGTTAATAAGTGCTTGTGAGTCTCTTAGGGTGTTAGTTTGGGTTTTGACCATTCAAAATTTAAATTGTATATTTTCCCTCCAAAAAGTCAAATTCAAATTTGAAGGTCAATTTTGGTTAGCTTAGGTGTTTGAAGCATCTTAGAGGTCAATTGTGTTATGTCAAAGTTAAAATAGGTGGTTTAGGAGTCATAACAAGTGTGTTAGGAGCTAAGGTCTTGGAGTCTTGGAGGTTTCAATGTTGTGTACAAGGTAGTCATATGACCATGAGGTCTCAAAAATGCTCCTATCTGAGTGAAAACTGATTTTAGAGGATATAAAATCCAAATGTAATTGTTTATTATCCATCATTCGAATGATCAACATGAGGAGTGTGAAGAGGCTACAAGTATGGAAGAAAAACTAAGAGTTTGCAAACTGACTAAGTAGATGGTTCTGTGCATGGTATATTGGATGGTTTCTTTGTAAACATGCTCAATGGTGAATGTTGTTTATGATCATGTATTGAGATTGGTAAAGTAGCTAGATATTACTTACTTTCATTATATATGTTTTTTTGCCCTTGTTCAATAATAGTCTCCTTTTGAGGAATATGTATTAGAAGGTTTGATGCATAGACATGGTTAGAAGGTAGATGAATGAACCCACGAAGAGCATCTTGTGATGAAAGGGGTAAAGAGACCAATTAACTTGTGCATGCATGTTGAAGGTAAACTCATGTGTTGGTTAATCCTTGTTTCTTGAGGTTTTGAAGTATCCTAATTCCCCTCAAACCAATAGATATCTATCATTGGGGTATTGTATCATACCTAGGCAGTTCTTATAAGGAAGAATGAATAAATGCAAATGATCTATCAACAAGTTTGAAGAGTTAGAATGATTGTAAGATACATGTATTCCTTTCAAAGCTTGCGATGGTAAATGTTGATGTGTGTACCACCGTTACAGAACATTTTGTGAGACAATGGATGGAGGAAAGAGATTACCATGAGAGTTAAAGGAATATCCATGAGTTGACAAGTACCTTAATATTTTATAGAGGTCCTTACAATCCTTGTGAATCCTACAGGAGTATTGGAAGTGGCTAAATAGTGGAGAAATCCTTATTTTTGCCTCTCGGGCTCACTCTCTGAAAGAAAAACTTTGAACTAGGGTTTTATTGACAAAAATCCCGTTTTCTTGAAGATCAACCAATGGGATCCAAAGAAAACTTGGAGAAATCTCTGTGAAGTGTTCACCTAGGTGTTGGAGAAGAATCGGGGAAAAGGAATCTCAATCCTCAAATTATCTCATGTATAAAGATCAATCACAGGGCGATCAATAGAAGACATAAAACCCAGAGCTTGAGAAGATCAACTGCTAGAAGGATTCTTATGGATGGGAATAAGGTATGTGACATGAAACTTATGATCACAATTCACTTCTTAACTGGTCCTATAAATTGTGGAACCAAATTCCTTTACTAAAAATTAGTTCATAATAGTTGCGTAATAACCTCAAAGAAGACAGAGTTGATAGTGTCCCTAAGTGAGATGGAGGTAAAGTGAATATTGAGTCGAAAACTTCATACATGGTCCCCGAGTGAGATGAAGGTAGATCTACAAGTGGAATCAAGGAAGTGATTAGTCCACAAAGTGCTAGAAGTGACAATCAATCAAGCTACTGGCGAGAGCACTTTGAAAAGACCTAATTTGAGAGCACCAGGATGGTTATGAGCGAAGTTTTGTAAACAAAGTTGCCTTGAAAGGTTGTAACCCTAAGAGTAGAGCACAAAGGGTATCCTAGAAGTGTTTTATTATGCCAAAAAAGTCAATGAGCCGGAAGAAAGGTCCAAAACCATGCTTCGATAGGGCTAGTGAGTGTATACTATGACTAGAGTTGAAGATTGCAAGTTGAGAGAGAAGCTTAAAGACTTGAACCCTAAAATAGTACTTAGTCTTATTTATAGTTTTTCTTTTGAGGAAAACTTGAATCTTGGTGCATGTGGGACTAAAAGTACAAAGAACATTTAGAATTTCTAATAATGATTAAGCTTTGCTAATCATAATTAGTGAATTACCAAGTTATTAAGAGGTGTTGAACTTTAATCAACCACTTAGGGTTAACTAGGAGGCTAAGATAAGATTTTGAAGCTTACCGAGATGTTGTGGAAGAAAGTGGGATGATTTTGAGTGGTTGGAAGAGGAGTTTGAGCCAACAGTAGGGTATATTGACCAAAATAATGACAAAATAGGCGTAATTAGCTAATAAACGCTAATTGTCTATTTTAAAGAGGATTTTGGCTTACGATTCATCGTAAAGTGGCATCTGAATGCAAAAGAGGTTTGGTGATCAACAAAGTGCTTGTTAATTGACCAAAGTGGTAAGAAACATTAGTTAATTAGCAAAAGTCGCTAATTATTACGGAATTGGTGAGAATGAGAGTGATTTGTGTTCGTTTTGGCAATAATATTGCAAAGTAGAATTTAGGTGTTTGCATTTGCCCCTGTTTGAGGTGAAGTTAGTGACTTCACTTCAAATATAGTAGACAAGCATAAATAGGTAGATTTTGAAGGAAAATTAGTGGAATGAAGGATGCCCCTCGAGTGTCGATACGGTGATAGAAGAAGTCAATCGACGATCGAAAATATGATCGAAATGGAGAGAAGAAAATATGATAAAACATGCGCGAAACCCTTTGGTATTGAGAAGGAATAATGATAGGGATAAACATGGTTGTTTATTGTCCCGAGTGATTTGGAAGAGAAATTAATAGTGATGATAAATGATAATGGAGAATATAGGACAAGCCCAATCTTTGTATCCGACCTTTCAATAAACAACCTCTTTATATCATTTTGCCCCTAGCTCTACATCACCGACCTTTATTTAAAATAAACAAAAGTATAATATAACATGAAAAACTACATTACTAACATTTGTTTACTACTAAAACTACGTAAGTCCATGCAACATACATTATGCAATGTAATACGAAAAAGTAAAATGATGCTCAACTCCATGCAACATACGAATGCAATGCAATACAAGAAAGTAAACCGGCTAACCTAACGAGAGAAACAATCGCTGCCACATATACTCAAACAAACAACGCTCAAGACAGTTAGTACTAATGTTTTAAGCTTCAAGTTGTAGTTCCCGAATGTTCATGTTATAACGACAAGGGTTAGAAATGGTGCCCCAAGCAAGGAAACATGCGGGGGGAATAACGAAGGACACAAGTAGTTCCATGGAAAAGCTTTAGTGCATTATGACATAATACTTGACAACTCAATATTGCAGACGGGAGTACTTGACATAGTATGCAATCGAGCTTTTGTTAATGGAGGTAGATCACAATTATCCGTAAGTCATATGAGACCGAACAAGCAAGAACCGTAGAATAATGTTTTGGTTGGACAAATTTCGATGTTCGAGGACAATGTAATTGACATAAGCTTTAATCGTGTGTATGTATGTTGTTTTACCAACTTTTGCAAAATTTTAAATTTTAACAATTTTTAGATTTTTAATGATTTTACCAATTTTTTTGGGGCTTTTTTATTGTATTATCAATTTGTTTGGGTTTTTATTGTTTTACCAATTTTTTTTGGTTTTTTCTGAAACATATTTGAATGTTTTTTTTTGTTTTTTTATAGAAGTTTTCTGAATCTATGTATAGGAAATGAAGAAATGTGGATGCCCCAATGATAGATGGGATGTACAAGGGCAGAATGCCACGCGTATGCGCAAGAAAGTGAAGATGCAAAATTGCCCTTAGCGTTAGCTAGGAATATTCAAAGGCAAACTCTTCACATGCAGAATTTGGATTAGGGCCAATATAGATATGTTCAACAAGATGATGAACTTAAACCCACGAAGTGCTAAGAAGGAGCAAGGATGCCTCCAGCTGTAAGTTGGCCAAGAAGCACATGATAGAAAGAAGTGGAAGATTATTTTTATGAAAGGGGACAAAGGTGCCCATGCAAACATGGCAAAAGACAATATTATACACATGGATGCTCGAACAAAGTAGAAGAACAACGTGAATGTTTTGCATGTAGCTTGAAGCCTCGATAAAGAAGCGATTAGCCAAAGACACGAATCGTGAGATAAGATAAAGACTAGAGTAAGAGTATGAACAAGGTCCAAAGAAAAGACACTTGGTAACATACTAATCATGTTCGCTCATCGAGATCTAGTGTGCGCATGTGAAAATTTATTACCTCTTGGAGGGAAGATTTGATAGACAACAAGTGAAGACACCCTAGCCAATGTGTAAGAATGATTTATTTTTCGTAGAGTTGATTTTTGTTTGTAAATAGATTGTGGAAGGAGGGTTGTACATTGCTCCGCCGGCCCCCGACGTCCATAGCCCCGACAGAAGATGCATTTGATTCTAATCACAATATTGCTCTACAACTAATGTGTCTATAGCCCCAGTAGAGAAGAAATACCTCAAGAGAGAATTATATATCAATTTGCTTTTGCTTTTAGCTTTTGCTTTTGATTTGATTATGTTTGTTTTGCTTTAAAAACTTATTTCAGCTCTCTTGTTTGACGAGGCGTTAAGAACCACTAATGGCTTAATGGAAGGAGGCGGAAGTGATTGTGATGACGACATTAGCTAGTGTCAACAAATATGTCCAAAAGTTTTTCGCAACTATTTTTTAGATGTTGATTGTGAAAGGACCTCTATGAGGTCAATCGTTTTTTAATTTACCAAGGTGATGAAAGACCAAGGCCAAACTGATACCATAGAGGTAAATATCGCAAAATGTGTGCGAATAGGCTAACCAAAATATTCACAAAGGGATGAAAATGGTAGGAAGACTTGTAGAAGAAGAGCAAGAAAGGGAAGAAAGAACATCCATGTGTATGTAATACCTGATTGCAATGTGTGTTCGTTTACCTTTGATTTTTTAATGAAATGTTTTCACTTTTTTTGTATTTTTATCTCTTTTGAAATGTGGTACCAACAAGGTCACTTGACGTGAGAAGATCCAACAACAATTTTAGCGATTTCCATTATAAGGAAGACTAGGCGTGTTTGCTTATCAAGAGTCATATTATCCCCGATCTCAATGATCGTGGTGAGCTCATACTCAATAGATGATTGTGTTTTATCGTGAAACATGGATGTTGCATATGGGAGCTTGAGGTCCCTATCTAGAGGTTTCTACACTTTATGCCATACTTGATGGGTGCGTTGATGTGCATTTTTGAATCGTGTTTGATTCTGAACTTTAAGATCATTTAAATTGTTGTGAGCTTTGGAGCTCTTGGAATTTTTAATCGTAGTTGGATGAAGGAACCGTTTGGGTTTCCAATAAGCATGATTTATCTGATCTCAAGAAGTAGGAGAAGAAAGTGGAAGAATAGAATTGATGTGAGAAGTGATGGTGGGCTTGCCACAATCATTAATAGAAGAACAATGTGATGGATACGAAGGATACAGTCCAAGAATTAAAGAGGATGGGCTACTAGGATGTGGCCCTAGGATTGAAAATGAAGGACTTCCCGGAGGTGTTCCTTAGACAGAAGTTGATGGGCTACTTGGATGTGGCCCAAGAATCGAATATGAGGGATTTCTAGGACGTGCCCCCAATATAGATGAAGAGAATGGGCTACCACGAGGTGAGCCACATACAGAAGAAGATGAGCTACTAGGAGGTGAGCCACACATAGATGATGAGGGCTACCTAGAGGTGCCCCACATATAGAAGCAGACGATGGGCTACCAGGTGGCGACCCAAAGTGACATTCGATTGAGGAATCATGATATGCAAATAATGATGTGAAGAAAAGATAGGATCTTCCTCAATGGTCCTAGGACATTCTTTAATATTCCGACAAAAGGAATCAATTTCTTCTTCCTAATACGCAATAATATCGAAGTCAAGATTAAATCCTTGATTGTAATCCTCTAGGGGAATGCCATCGTGTAACCCCAAGAATTTCGTGATCGTCTCTTCATCTTGAGATGAATCGATCAGTAGGGGTATTTGTTCTTTGACCATAGGAGGTTGACTAGAAGAAATGGGTCCAACTGGCGTGGAAGTTTGAGAAGATGATCACCCAAGAGATGAAGTAGATTTGGATCTAGATGTCTCACGAGTAGAAGAAGACATGGCTTTAAGATAGCTTATTGGTATTGGCTTTCCTAGAAGACAACATATTGTTGGGAAATAATGAGGATCGTGTAGAAAATCAACATATGATTACGACATAGGATTCATCTGAGGTGTTTACGACGTATATGTCGACTTAGATGATTGTGACACGAGAGCCGACTTAGAAGATTTTGACATAGGTGTTGACTTTGATGATTGCGATGTAAGTGTCAACTGAGATGATTGTAACGTGGGAGTTGAATTAGATGAATGTGACGTGGTGTCGAATTTGATGATTGCGACATGGGAGTCACCCAGATCTTCAATGGAGGAATTGTCGAGGCAACGAATAATGGAGGTCTTGCAAAGCAAGGGAGGACCGCAGCTCAAGAACCAATTAGATGTTTGAGTAGCGAGACTTCGGGCCGCAAGATCTTCAAAGGAGGAAGATGTCATTTAGGTGACTGATAAGGGGAGTCCTGCGAAGAAAGGGAGGACTATGACTTAAGAGTCAAATGAAGTGAAAAGCTCTGATGAGAATTTTCAGATGATCGAGGTGAATTTGAAGAATCAGAATAATAGTTTGGATCAGAGTCGGAAGAAGAGTGGGAGGAACCTGAATAATAATTTGGATCAGAAGTGTCCAAACCATACCACCGACTATGAGATGAAGGTGGTAAGCAACATACGTGTAGCCTAAAGCCTATGTCAATTGCATTTTCCTCAAATATCAAAATTTATCCTACAAAAACATCTTTCTACGGTTCTTGCTTGTATAGGTCTCAAACAACTTGCAGATCATTGTAATCTACCGCCATTAACAAAAGATCGATGCATGCTATGTCGATAGTCCCGTAATAGTGAGTTGTTAGGTATTATGTCATAATGCACGAAAGCTTTTCCATGGGACTACTTGTGTCCTTTGTTATTCCCCTCGCATGTATTCTTGCTTGGGGCACCATTTTTAACCCTTATCGTTACAACACGAACATTTGGGAACTACACTTAAAGCTTAAAACATTGGTACAATTGTCTTGAACGTTGTTTGTTTGAGTATATGTGGCTTCTTGTTTCTCTCATTAGGTTAGTCAGGTTTACTTTCTTGTATTGCATTGCATTTTGTATGTTGCATGGAGTTAAGCATCATTTTACTTTCTCGTATTGCATTGCATAATGTATGTTGCATGGAGTTACGTATTTTTAGCAGTAAACAAATGTTAGTAATGTAGCTTTTCATGTTATATTATACTTTTGTTTATTTTAAATAAAGGTCGGTGATGTAGAGCTAGGGGCAAAATGATATAAACAGTTTTTTTATCTAAAGGTGGATACAAATATTGGGCTTGTCTTATATTCTCCATTATCATTTATCAAAATAAGGATAAAATAGGCCAAAATAAGAACAAAATAGGCTTAATTAGCTAATAAACGCTAATAGTCCTGCTTTTGAAGAGGATTTTGGCTTAGATTCATCATAAAGTGGCATCTTGAATGCGAAAGAGGTTTGGTGATCAACAAAGTGCTTGTTAATTGACCAAAGTGGTAAGAAACGTTATTTAATTAGCGAAAATCACTAATTTATAACGGAATTGGTGAGAATTAGAGTGATTTATGTGTTTTGGCAATAAGATTGTAAAAAGTGAAATTTAGGTGTCTACAAAGGCGGAATCCATGTTTCATGTTGTTCCCCTCATAAGTGTGTCACTCATCACTATACTCTATTTTGTGTGTGTGTGTGTGTGTGTGTGTGTGTGTGTGTGTGTGTGTGTGTGTGTGTGTGTGTGTGTGTGTGTGTGTGTGTGTGTGTGTGTGTGTGTGTGTGTGTGTGTGTGTGTGTGTGTGTGTATCTAAAACAATATTTGTGTGTTCTTAGGGAAATGAATATGTGTCAACATTTTTCATTCTAAATATTTAACTAACACTCAAGATTCAACTTTGTAAATATTGTTTTGCATTTTATCTAAGTGTTTCCATGCTAGAAGCAGTGGCATTCACATCGACATGCAAGAAGGGTCCGATGGCGGGGAAAAATTGGGGCATTGTTGTTGCATGACATAATTTAGATCATACACATGGTGATGTGAAACCCTAATGTTTATCGCCTCCCTCTCAGAAACCCTTATCATATGCTATGAGCCAATTTACCATCGTGTTAGTTCACCCTACCTCTACTATCGCAACCCTATTTTGGGAAGCAACTTATGTATAATATCATGTAAATCATAGAAGAAGTTCAAAGTAGTTACGATTAGATCACACTATGGGGAAAATAAAATGTTTTGTGTTTTGGCGGAAATAACATTTAATTGATCCCCTGGATTTTGGATTCACCTAAGTAGTTTCGAGTAGAGGTTCCTTTTCCTTTGAGGGTGGGGAAAATGTGGACGTTTGGGGCAATGAATTTGGGTGTTGAAATTGTTGCAGCATTTTTTTCCTTCCCCATCTATAGCATCCAAAGGATCTGTCTCAAGGTCTCATGTTATCTTGTGAGATGGCATCTTTGCTTCATGTTGTTCCCTTCACCTCCTCTATCTCAGGATTTATAGGCTCCACGGATTGTATGCCTTTGCTCATATTTCCACATTCGACTTCACCATCATCTATTAAACTCAAAAAAATTGTGTTCATGGTGTAGGCTCATTTTCTACTCGACATAAATCCATCTTCTATCTCCACCACTTAGGCAACATGTTAAATTTGTATTTTGTTTCTAATTGAATATCCTTTGGTTTTAGTTCAAGCTTCAAGAAATTATTAGTACTTGACTTTAAATCTCACCAATAGTCTCATTCCTTGCAATGTGTTGGTTGTATTATCTTTGTACACATTTTTTGGCTTTTTAAATATGGTTTAACATGTTTCTATCATTACCAATCCGACACTATGATAATTTTCCATCGAACTCCTCGTGCTATGATTATTTACTAATGCACAACCTTTAGTTTGGTGGATGTAATCCGAAACACAACAAACACATAACACAAGAATACTATAGACTTATGATACGAACGAATGATGACAAATCTAAATATAAGTGTAAATTATAATATCAACATGAAATTGCTACAATCTCACCCATGAGGTACTCCAAGTGTTACTAACTTCACTTGCCTTCCAACAATAACTATGGGAGAAACTTCACAATGGATTCTTTAACACACTTTCTAAATGATGGCTTCCTTTACACACTTACTCATACAATATTTCTCACTACTTCTCTCTATGCTAAATGAGGGAATGTGACATCTTTATTTATAGGAATTCAGACTTATCCACCCTATCTCGTAAGATAGGATAGAAATCTCTTCCGGCCAATCATATTCCATGTCTAAACTCTTGCCTTTACATATAGGCTTATCTTCTAAGATAAGATAAACCTTATCATCTCACATGAGTTCCACCTTTTTAATCTTTTCCACAAATAAAATACAAAAAATATTTATGACATCACTATTTGTCCTTATTATAAATATAATATTTCTAATTCCTAATCATGTAGACCCTACTTCTATACTTACCCCAACTTTGAGATTTTAACATTACCGGACCACTTACGACAAATATTTACTTTTACCACAACATTCCTATTGTATTTTGATTGTTACCGTACTCTACTTTATTGGCAAAGACCATACTAATCTGTCCGTTATCTTCTATCAGATGCCACTACTAATCATACTTAACAACATCCTATTCCTAATACATACATAATAAAATAGAAATTACAGAGAAAATTTTAATGTCGACATTTTCCCCCTTCCTAGCTTCTACTCCGTCCTCGGAGTAGACTATTCTGGTGCTTGGAAAATCTTTAACTTGTCATGGTTGACCCATTTCGTAATGGGAGTGCCATCCAATTCCTCCAGTCGATATATACCATTTTCATGCACAACTGCTATTTTGTAGAGGCTCCATCCATTTGGGAAGAAATTTTCTCCACCTTCTTTTTTATCTCAATCATATACTAGAACCAAGTCATTCACATGAAATGGAGACCAACGGATCTTTTGATCAAAGTATTCCTTCTCGCTTCATTTTCTTCTTATAGCTTGTATCCTTCACTATTTCCCTCATTTCCTCTAGCAAGAAATGAAGATGCATCAACCTTTGTTTTATCGAATCATTTTCATCCATCCTTTCATTTTTCATAACTCTCACAAAGGGGGAATATCAAACTCAATAGGAAGAACTAGATCAATATCTTAAGCCAACCGAAATGGGGAGTATCTGTCATTGACTTTGATGTTGCCTTATATGCCCAAAATGTTGCATGAATCCTTTTATCACACTTATGTACCGCAAGGCTACATCTTTGCTAGAATTTGACACAACACAAAATTTGTTCTGCTCCACCTATCCATTTATGCTTGGCTTGTATGTTTGCTTTCCCGTGCTTAATAGAAAACTTGTTGACTATGGCTTCTACCACCTCATTAATGAAGTGGCTTCCTTGATCCGTTATAATTTCTAATGAACAACCAAATCTAGTGACAATGTGTTCATATATGAACTTTGCCACTTCATCCATGGAAGTTGTTTTCAATGGCCTAACTTCAACCCACTTGGTTAAATAATTGTGGCAACTACAATATACTTATTTTGGCGTGGGGTAGTTGAAGTGGACCTACAATATCTATTCCCCACTTTTTAAAGGGACCAAGTGGAAGAATATGGCATAATGGAGCTGATAAAGTCTTACTTTACCATGTGTTTGACAAATATCACATGTCTTACAATAATTATAACAATCTCTAAAAAAGTGGGCCAAAGATAACTCGCATCCAAGATCCTTCTTGTTGTAAATTGTCTAGAGAAGTGTCCTTCACATGTACCATTGTGGAATTCTTCTATCAGCTCCTTCCCTTGATCACGTCCAATCGCCCTCTCAGACTCGCTCCATCGTGTCCTATCTCGAAATAGTATTCCATGTAGAATAGAATATGGACGACCGACTTGAGTAATCTTCCTCTTAGTCTTTGATTAAGCACCATCAGAAACTTGAATTCATTCGATAATTTTAAATATTTATGTATTCACTAGGAATTGTGTCAAGGGATAATAATGTTGCATCCGGGAAATCATCATCATCACAAGATGAACGTAAACCATCATAGGCTCGAGAGAGTGCATCCGCATTGACATGCTTCTTTCCTAGTCTATCTATAATATCAAATTCAAGTTCTTATAGTAAAATTATCCATCTTGCTATCTTTCCCGATGGATTATGCTTATTTACAATATATTTTAGAGTCCGATAATCTATTACAACTATAAATTTTTGTCCTAACAAGTAATTTCTAAAATTCTTTACAACAAAAATGATAATTAGAGCTTCTTTTTCTCATATTATAGTATAATTTACCTCAAAGATCGCTCATTTGTTTGCTCCCAAAGTAAACTAGATGATCATTCCCATTTTCATCCTTTTGGCTCGAGTATTTCCTAATGCTACATCCGAGGCATCGGTATACACAATGAATGGCTTGCTCCAATCTGGATTCTTTAAAATAGGTGAAGACATTAGGGCTTCCTTCAGCTTGTTCAAAAGTTTCATGTGTCTTATTTCGTGGTTCATAAGTAACATCCTTCTTCAAGAATCGAGTTAGTGGTCATGTAATTTTTGAAAATTCTTGATGAACCTTCTATAAGAACCCACATGGCCTAAAAATGATCTCAACTTACTTCTATTCATAGAAAATGGTAACTCTTTGATTTTTGAAACTTTATCGATCGCACCAATACCATCTCTGATACAACATGCCCTAACAAAACGCCTTTAAAACATCCAAAGACACACTTTGAGGGGTTTAGTGAGGCTTGTGCTTCATCTAACCTTTGAAATGTTGTCTCCATCTCAGTGCAGTGGTCCATCTTACTCCCATATATGTAAAAATCATCCAAAAATACTCGATGAAGTTCCCAATGTAGGGTTAAAACACCCTATTCATCAAATACTAGAACATTGCGCAGAGCATTACACAACCCAAAAGACATAACTCTATAAGCAAACGCTCCCCAAGAATGGTGAACGTGGTCTTCACCGATCTTTCTCCGCTATACGAACTTGGTTGTATCCGCTTATATCCATCAACAAAACTATAACACTCTGGCCACCTACTTCGCCCAAGATCCGATCCGAGAATGGAAGAGGGTAATGATCGTTCTTTGTTGCTTTATTGAGCTTTCTATAATCAACACAAATGCGTAGCTTCCCATTATTTTTTATTGAGATCACAATGGGAGAAACCCATTCTGAATTCTCCATAGCAAATATGAATCTTGCATCAAGCAACTTATCTATTTCTTCTTTTACAGTCTTGGAAAAATTAGGATTCATTCTATATGGCACTTGCTTTATAGGCTTAGCCACCATCTACTAGCTCAATAGAATGTTCTAACCAACTTACTTGACGAAGTTCCTTGTAATCAAAAGTAAATAGGTGTATGTACCTTCGAAAGAGCCGAGGTAGATTCCTTCTCACTCTCCATCACAACATCACCAATATTTATTTGTTGGAGACGATCATCAATTTCTTCTTTAGATAATTTTATGGGTTCATGAGTCAGTGTGACTGGAAGGATATCCATAACCAAAACATCAATCCCACTTTCTTCATCTTCTCGTGTCCACTTCACCGGTACTAGAATAATCGAGAGGATGTCCAATCATCGCCATCACTAATCCACGATTTCTCGCCCTATATGATGCCGAGGATCACATTTATCTTCACCCTCTCTTTGCCACGTCCAAGTGTCATGAAGCCTTCATTCTAGTAGTTTCTTGTATGAACTCTCCTTAGCCATGGTCTTCCCAACAACATTGGGTACGCAATGCAAGCATACCATTTTTCATCACCCGAAAGTCTACCACACATACAACACCTATAACAAATATTGCCACATCCGAAACAACACCTTCTCGTTTAGTTTTTCCTTATTTAATGACCTTAACATAAGTGTTGAGGGGCGATCAATTTTTAAACCCAACATATTCATTACAGACTCGGTCATTACATTAATCGTAAGACTCCATCAACTAAGACATTATGAATTGAACTACCATTACATAATACCTTAGCTTATGGAGTGTAGGATCCGCCTCGCCTCCAAAACAAGGACCTCAACCTCCTTCCTTCGCTGAGCATTGAGTCCACTTCGCAGCCTCCCGCTTCTTCTCGAAGACATAATCAAGAGTTGACCATATGTAATATTTCAGTAGGCCTTTTTGAAGATCTTCTAAGATGGAGTATGGTCCTTGTCCCCGTGAAATCAAAAATCACGCACACCCAACTTTCTTCTCCTATGTTTCTTACTAGTTTTCTTTCATCTTCTTAGGATCATTTCCATCTTGGTAATCTTTTTCTTTCTTTCTTTTTGTTACAAACACATCTACTTTATTATTTATGCTCTTATCTACTACATCAAAAGAATTCACATGTGTTTTTCCTTTATTATTATCTCTCAGTACGGATGTAGAAGCTCTATCCGACAATTATACTTATAATGACCCTTTTATAACAACCATAACATACGACTTCAAAATATTTCTTTTTGGACCTCTATCTCCTCCCCGAGAACTAAATTATTTTCCTCAAGAAGATTAATAGTTAATCGACCCATCTTCCCGAGCAGATCTTCATACTTAGTAGATGTACTAGGAGAAATATTTGTGCTCACCGAGAGTGGTGTGGATTCTGACCAAAGGTGTTGTGTAGGCTCTACTTTAGTAGCAATTTCTTTGGGCTCCTCTTCCATGCTTTCTTCTTTCCTTCTTACAATCTTCTTTGCTTGTTCAATGGTAGCCGGGTGGTTATACTTCACTCGTTGTCCGATCTCCGGCTTCATCCTAAGAAAGAAGTGCTTACAGAGAAGATTATCCACGCCATTCATCAACCCATCCGCTAATCCTTCCTTCCGATCTCGGCATCAAGCTTCATTCTTAGCTCTAGAACACGAGCATGATAATCTCTCTTCTCCTTCTCTCATCGGGATAGCTTTGTTATATCGATCATGAGATCTCGCATATTTTGTTCACCAAATTCTTCAAGAAAACTTTCAATTAATAAATCCCATGAATTTTTCACATTATCACCTAGTGTTTCAAAACCACCTAAGGGTCGAACCATCCAAAAAGGTAGGAAAAAATTCAGTCGATTGTTCCCTTCTTATGAGGCCATTACAAATGCAAGATCGTTTAAACTCTTGAATGAAAGAGGAAGCATTTTCATTAGATTGGGCTGAAAAACAGAATCTTCCCCATTTTCAAAAATAACCACAGTGAAATACCAACCCACAAGTACAATCAACAAGACTTATGTGCACAAATAACTGGAATCGTTATAATAGAAAGTGACTTTCACCTTTCTATAGTAAAATAGAAATGACCACGGTAAACTATGGTAAATTTTGACTTACTACGGTAAAAAATGACTTTACTATGTGGTAAACACTATTCACGGTAAAAAGTGAAGTTATTGTGGTAAATACTATTCCAGAAAAGTGACTTTCATGTGGTAAATACTATTCATGGTAAAAAGTGACTTTACCATGGTAACTACTATACACAAGAAAAACAAAGTTACCCTCCAAATGTTTTCTCGACTAAGTGAGAATATCTCTTAAAATCCACCAACGAGGAATGGTCTGCAACGGAACCAAAATGTCATCATCAATCCGGACTATGATAATTTTCTACCGGAACTCCTTGTCTATGATTATTTACTAATGCACAACCTTTAGTTTGGTGGATGTAATCTGGAAACACAACAACAAACATAACACAAGAATACCATAGACTATGATACGAAAGAATGATGACAAATCTGAAATATAAGTGTAAATTATAATATCAACATGAAATTGTTACAATCTCACCCATGAGGTACTCCAAGTGTTACTGACTTCATTTGCCTTCCAACAATAACTATGGGAGAAACTTCACAATGGATTCTTTAACACACCTTCTAAATGATGGCTTCATTTACACACTTACTCATACAATATTTCTCACTACTTCTCTCTATGCTAAATGAGGGAATGTGACATCTTTATTTATAGGAATTCAGACTTATCCACCTTATCTCTAAGATAGGATAAGAAATCTCTTCCGACCAATCATATTCCATGTCTAAACTCTTGCCTTTATATGTAGGCTTATCTTCTAAGTTAAGATAAACCTTATCATCTCACATGGGTTCTACCTTTTAGTCTTTTCCACAAATAAAATACACAAAATATTTATGACATCACTTTTTGTCCTTATTATAAATATAATATTTCTAATTCCTAATCATGTAGACCTTACTTCTCTATTTACTCCAACTTTGACATTTTAATATTACCGGACCACTTACGAAAAATATGTATTTTTTACCACAACATTCCTATTGTACTTTGATCTGTTACCGTACTCTACTTTATTGGTAAAGACCGTACTTATCTTCTATCGACACCATTACTAATCATACTTAACAACATCCTATTCCTAATACATACATAATAAAATAGAAATTACGAGAAAATTTTAATGTCGACATTTCACATTGATAGAGGAAATTATCCCATTCTCAAAGTAATTGAGCACCCACCATAAATACTCTACACACAACACTTTAGATTCAAGTGTGTATCATTATATACACTAATCTATTTATTTTATCTCCTAAAAAATTCATGCTTAACTTCTACTTGTCATCTATTGTGGATGAATACCTCTAGCTTGATACGTCACCAAATCACTTTGTTTAAAATATAGTCCAAGTATCGAAGAATGAACAGATCAATTAGATAGAATCATGCACCAATGTCAAGAACACGAGATGCGATTTGCAGGAAGACAAATTTGAACAAGCGCAATGACTTGAAAATATAAAAACAAAGAGATAATTGTAATAACACAAGAATGACTCCAACTCAACACAATGCAATAAATTAGCTCAATAATCATGATGTAGATATAGGATAAGGGAAGTGCAACTACCACCTATATCAGTGGTGAATAACTACCACTAACTAACAATGACAGCTTAAGTTGATTCCACAAGACTAGCAAGGAAAATCCATACAAGACTAGCCAACTAGCTCCAAATGACTAGTACACCTAAGCAAGTTAACTCAACAAGTGTAGGGATAAACCAAGTGTAATAATTATTTTAATAAACAAATAAAAGGATAAATAATATCCTATACCAACACCCCCTTAAGAATAGCTTCGGTGGGTGGAAAAGAAAGTGTGTCCTCGGAAATAAAGCTTGATGAGGTACCCACGTAAATGCAACTCTCACAAAGTGGAGTAAATGGATAAAACCTAGTGGGAAAAATCTCCCACTCAAAGGATATATGAAGAAGAGAAGATAGGACTACAAAGTCCCACCCAAAGTTACAATTTCTTGAAGCGATCGATATCCTGCAAAGCAATCTCTTGAGTGACTGTGGGTCGAAGTAGATGCATCAAGAGTGGATCACCATGTAAGAGTGAAGTTATCCACCAAATGTCCGATGGATCTCCAAGAAAGATGTGGTTCCTATCTAAGGAACTATACTCCTCATGTAAGCTATAAGTTCCAGCTGCTCCATAAAGGGATGATGTATCTAATGGAGAAGTGAAGAAGGAATATGAGAGGCCATGTAATCGAGTAGAAGACTGCATCGATGTCCGATGAGTCCTAAATCATGGTGTTTGCTCCTCGAAAAGTCTCGTAGTTGACCATAAGTAGGTGGATCAAGAAATAGCTTATCTAAAACTAGAAGGTGACAAGGAGATGGTAGAGGTGGGTCCCATAAGAACTCGTAGTCATATGCGCTAGAAGAGAAGTCCTCATCATTAGAAATCTGCTCAAGCTCAAAAATTTCATCAACTACAGGTGAATCTGGTGAATAATATAAAGAGTGAAAATTTGAGAGAAGGAATATAGTTGAATCTAATGATCAACTACACCCACTGTAGTGATAGTTTCACTATGCAACTCTATGACATATATTGAATCTGGAGTGAACTCAACTCGCATGCCCTAACTAAAATGAGTAATTTGGTAGACTGATAGGAGATTAGTTGATAGTGAGGGAATACTTAGAACATTATTGAATGTTCTTCCACTCACTTCAACATACCCTCTCCCAAAAACCTGTGTAGAAGGTCGTCACACCCAATTGGATAGTGGACATGTCACATGGCTCTAAGGAAGTGAACTCCACGTGTGAAGAATCCATATGATGTGATGCACTAGAATCAATAACCCATGTAGGAGTTAGTGGTACAACTATAACTAGGGCTCTCCCTTTTTCTCCTTTCCCAATTCTTTCTCTTTCCTTTTTCCATTTTCATTTTCCTTGGAGGATTCATGGGTTGATGAAGATGGTTTGATAGAATCAGTGGCACCTATGTTGTTCTTCTTAAGAAGACTTGTGAGGTAGTCAACCTGTTTCTTCAAACATTTACTTTCATCATGTTTTCCTTTGCAATACCCACATTTGATCCACTCTTTCTTGGACTTAACACTAGAAGAGGATGATCCAGAGTTTTATTTTGCCATCTATTGTTCTTTTTTCTTGTTTTGTTTCTTCTCTTTGAATCCTTCGTATGTCATGCCCCAAGTAGAGCATGTAGTTTAGTGGTCTTTAGTGTACCCATTTGAATTAACTTGTCTTACTCCTTAGTAAAATTGAAAATAAATTCATCTAAAGATGGGATTTTCGAGTTGGCTCTATGGCTCTCTTCTTTGGCATAGAAGGGAGAGAAAACGATTGAATAGTCGGGACTTAGTTTAGCAAGCACCGAAAAACAAGTTGTTCATCCTTATTTTTTGTTCCACATTCCTTGAACAATTGCAATCTTAAGGACTTGATTTTGGTAAATAAATCTTCCAAAGTGTCAAAGTTGCTAGGACTTAAGCTTATGAGTTCAATTTCTAGCTCATGCCCCCTCATAGTATCAATTATCTTAAACAATGAATCTAAGATTGTCCACACTTGATTGGGTGATGTGGTTTACTCTACATGAAAGAGGAGTTTGGGTGACACTGAAAGACACAAGATACTAAATGCCTCATCACACTTGTTAAACCACTTCACTTTGTTTGAATCTGCAATAGGTTTAGTTTTTAATCTCATAGTGATACGATATAACCCTTTACTCCTCAAAGACATGGTCATTTTAGATTTCCATTCTTCGTAGTTAAAAGTTGTAAATGGTTTAATAAAACTTAGATCCATTTTGTGAAGAAATTATAAGTAATGGAAGTGTTTTAGATTTGCGAAAGAAAGAAATGCTCGAACATATGAGAAAACACACTTTACACCACCATCGAAACTATATCAAGCAAATCCCCCTAGATTTGGCACTTTATAAATTAGTGTGTTTTATAGTCAAAATAAGTTTAATGCATGGGAAATGAAAAATATTAACTTTTACAAAAGATGGTGCTTAATTTCAAACTACTGATCAAAATTTATTAAAAAATTACTTTCTCATAAATGAGGCCTTTTATATACATTTGCACTAAAACTTTAAAAATGCACTATGGCTAAGGTGAACATAGCCTTCCAACCACTCATTGGAATCAACATGGAATGTAGATTACAGTGGTTTAGTTTGTGAGGGGAAATTGGCCTCCCGCCAACTTGGGCCTCACCTTTATCTTCGTTGAGCGAAAATACAAGGTACACTAAACACTTAATTCCTTCTTAAAGCAATGAAACCAATATTGAATTACATTCCAAACAGAAAAATTTTAAGGAACTTGTTGAGTTGTGGAGCTCAATTACTTCAGTTTAGCATGCATTGAAAACTTGTTGGAAAATACAATAATCGTCATCTGTCAAGAGGGAACCTAGATCGGTCACTCAGACCAACATCGGTCATGAGGGACCGTCATCGGTCAGAAAGGAAAGGACTGGCATCGGTTAGGGATAACTAGCATCGGTTACATGTGCGAGAATGTTTTAATTAACTCTTGGGAATTAGATCTATTTTTAACATTAAAGTATTTCTATTGATTGTAATTGCATGACTAAGTGCCCTAAGTCTATAAACAACTATATAAGCATAAAAGCTAGGGTTTAGAAATAAGAAGTAAGAATGATCAACAAGAATTATAAAGAACTTGCAAAAATTTGGTGAGAGAGAGAATTCTTGGTGATGAAGCAAAAACTTGAAGAAAGAAAGTATTGTACATCTGAGAGGTGTGGAAGATTATAAATCTTCATTGTATATCTTGTCAAAGCTTTGGATAATAGATTGACTTGTTTCTTAGTGGACGTAGCCCACACTAGGTGAACCACGTTAAATCTGGTGTTGATTTATGTCTCTTGGTTTGTATATTTCTTTTGGTGTAATATCTACTTTTATTTGCATGTATGCTTAGATCTGATATATTGTCTGTACAATGTGTTAACCCCAAAATTGGTATCAAAACTTTGTTTGAAAGTTTTGTGTGTTGATAGATTTACTCACAAAGGGTTTTCTGATTGAGTGGGAGCTACAACAATGGTAGAAGAAAACAAATACAAGGTAGAGAAATTTGATGGCTGAAATTATCAATTATGGAAGATGCAGATTGAGGATTATCTGTATCAAAGATATTTGTATTTACCGTTGGATGAGAAGTCTCGACCTACGAAGATAATTGATGAAGAATGGAAGATTCTTGACAAAAAGGCTTTGAGATCTATAAGATTGAGCATACACAGCATTCGTGGCTTCCAATATTACCGAAGCAGCTTCTACAATAGAGTTAATGAAATCTCTTGCTAATTTATATGAAAAACCTAGTGCTTCAAATAAAGTTTATTTGATAAAGAAACTATTTAGTTCTAAGATGCATGAAGGTGGATCTGCATCTAGTCATTTGAATGATTTCCAATCTATAGTAAATCAGTTAAAATCGGTTACAATACCATTTGATGATGAGGTAAAAGCACTTTTACTCTTATGTTCTTTTCCTGATAGTTGGGATAACTTGGTAATGGTTGTTAGTAATACAACATCTGCTAATAATATTTTGAAGTTTGATGATGTGGTTAGTATAATCTTGAATGAATAAATTCACAGGAAGAGTACAAAGGAATCATCATCTGGAAATGCTTTGAATGTAGAAAGCAGGGGTAGGCAGAAGGAGAGATCCAAGAGTAAGAGTAATGGGAAATCAAAGTCAAGGGATAATAGATCTAAATCTAAAAGTAAGGGAATTACTTGTTGAAATGTGGAAAGAAAGGACATGCAAATAAAGATTGTTGGTCAAAGGATAAAAATATCCAACAACCGTGACAAAGGTAAAGAAGTAAATCTTGCTACATCAGAGGTAATGCAAGATGCTCTTATTCTTTCTTTAGATAGTAGAATTGAATCATGGGTTTTAGATTCAGGAGTTTCTTTCCATGCAACCACTAATAAGGGTTATTTCAGAATTATGTCCAGGGTAATTTGGGTATGTTTATTTGGGTGATGATGAACTTTGCAGATTCTCGGTAAATAGGAAGTTCATATAAAATTGTAGAATGAAAATACATGGGTATTGAAAGATGTGAGACATGTGCCAAGCCTCATGAGGAATCTTATTTTTGCAAGGCAACTAGGTGAATTTGGTTACATGGTTACTTTTACATGAGACTCTTGGAAAGTCATCAAGAGTGTTTTTGTTGTGGCAAGAGGTAAGAAGGTAGGAATGTTATATTTATCTATTTGTATTATTGATTCCTTTTCTGTATTATCTACTTCAAATTCAGATGCATGCATGTGGCATAATCAGTTGGGTCATATGAGTAAAAAAGGAATGCATATCTTAAAGGCTAAGGGTAAGTTATCAAATTTGAAAGATTTAGATCTTGATTTCTATGAGCATTATATCTTTGGAAAGTAAAAGAGAGTGAGATTTCTCAAAGTTGGGGCAACTAAGAAGGAGCAGAAATTAGAGATTGTACACTCATATGTGTGGGGACCACTTTCTTGGTAGCTTCTCATGGAGGATCCTAGTATTATATTACATTCATTAATGATGCTACAAGAAAGGTATGGGTTTATTGTATTAAATGTAAATATGATGTTTTGAGACTTTTAAAAGATGGAAATCCTTGTTGAGAATAAAGCAAATTCTAAGTTAAAGTGCCTTAGATCCGACAATGGTGGTGGTGAATATCGTAGCAATACTTTCAATGATTATTATTAAGTGAATGAGATACATAGAGAAAGAACGATTCCAAGAACATTACAGGGAGATTGGTGTTGCAGAAAGAATGAAACAAGACAATCATGGAACGTGCTAGAAATATGAGGATACATTCTAGATTGCCCTTACAGTTTTGGGCTGAAGTAGTTGATACATGGTTTATTTGATTAACCGTGGGCCTTCAAGTTCACTAGATGGAGGAATACCAAAGGAAGCTAGGACCGAAAAGAGGTAGATATTTCTTTTCTTAAAGTTTTTAGTTTAGAAGCTTTTGTGCATGTTGATAAGAAAATAGAAAAAGTTGGATGCAAAATCCAATGAGATGCACTTTCATTAGTTATGGATTTGATGACTTTAGTTTCCGTTTTTGGGATTTAGAGAATTCTAAAATTATTAGAGTCGTGATGTTGGAGAATGAAAAGAGAATGTACATGGATCAAATTTTGGTACCGAAGGATGAACTGGTTAAGAAGTTTGTGAATGAAAATGAACTCTCGATTCAAAAGAATTACCGAAATGGCTACACAAGAATCGGTGTCGGTTGACCCCTGACCGACACCGGTCAGACGAACCGGTATTGGTTATAGAAGATCCAAACCAACATCGGTTAGCAGAACTGGCATTGGTTAGAGGTGACCAACGCTCGGTCACTGTCATATTTGGATAGGAATGTCCAGAGGTCCATATTGAACCTCTGGTACCCCAAACTCCTGTGAGAAGGTCATAAAGGGTAAATAAACCTCCAGAAATATTTACACCTTCTCTATTTTATTTATTATTAACTAATAATGGTGAACCAGAGAGATTTGAAGAAGCAATGCAGGATAAGACTCACGTCCAGTGAGAGCATGGCATGGATGAGGAGATGGAATCCTTGGAATAGAACCAGACTTGAGATTTGGTTAAGTTGTCAGCAAGTAAGAGAACATTGCAGAACAAGTGGGTTTATAGGATCAAGGAAGAAGAGGGTGGATAGAAAAGATACAAGGCAAGACTTGTATGAAAGGGATTTGCACAAAAAATAGGTATTGAATTTGGTGAAATATTTTCTCTTATTATTAAGATGACTTCTATTCGTATTGTATTAAGCTTAGTTGCAGTATAAGATTTGCATTTAGAGCAACTAGATGTGAAGACAACTTTTTTTCATGGTGATTTGGATGAAGAAATTTATATGCAGCCACCGCTTGCGTATGAAGTTAAAAGTAAGGAGAAATTAGTGTGCAGGTTAAAAAGGAGTCTTATGGGCTCAAGCAAGCTCCAAGGCAATGGTACAAGAGGTTTGATAGTTTTATGCATGAGCATGGTTACTTGAGATATGAATCGACTATTGTGTTTATTTCAAAAGGCTTGAAAATGGGAGCTATATTATTTGTTATTGTATATGGATGATATGCTTATTACAGGATCTAGTATGCGGGACATTGGTGAGCTTAAGAAAAAGCTAACTCACACATTTGCTATGAAGGATTTAGGAGCTGCAAAAAGAATCATTGGCATGCAAATACACAGAGACAGGAAAAACAAGAAATTATATTTGTCTCAGGAGGTTTATATCAATAAGGTGTTAGAAAGGTTCAACATGCAAAATGCTAAACCTTTTAGCACACCTATGGTTGGACACTTTAAATTGAGAAAATATCAGTGTCCATCATCACATGAGGAGGTCAAATACATGACATGAGTGTCATATGCTTCAGAGTTGGGAGTCTCATGTATGCTATGGTTTGTAATAGACCAGACATATCAGCACGTGCAAAGAGTGGGAGTGGTGAGTAGATATATGGTCAATCCAGGTAAAGAGCATTAGAAAGCAGTCCAATGGATACTCAAGTATTTGAAAGGGACATCTAGCATGCAATTATGCTATGGAGGTTCAAATATTTCATTATGTGGCTATGTTGATTTAGATATGGCTGGAGATCTGGATGGTAGAAGGAGCACTACTGGATATATTTTCACAAAGAGGTGGGATGACGCTTAGCTAGATTTCGAGATTGTAGAAGGTTGTGGCTTTGTCTACTACAGAGGTAGAGTATGTTGTAGCTACAGAGGCTAGAAAAGAGATGATATGGATGAGTAGGTTCATGGAAGATTTAGGAAAGGAGCAAGGTGATTGTAAATTATTTAGTGACAGTCAGAGTGTAATTCATTTGGCAAAGAACTCAACGTTTCATTCGAGAACGAAACACATTTAGTTGAGGTATCACTTCATACAACAGTATTAGAGGATGGAAAGTTGAATCTGGAAAAGATTCATATGAGCAAGAACCCTACGGATATGCTAACAAAGCCATTAGCAAAGGAGAAGTTGGAGCTACACTCCACTTTTGTTGGTCTTCGAGTTTGAGACTTGAAGAAGAAGAAACAAAGCTAAGGAAGGATCTAAGAATGATGTTGTACATGTATGGTGCAATAATTAATCTCCAAGTGGGATATTGTTGAGTTGTGGAGCTCAATTACTTCAGTTTAGCATGCAATGGAAACTTGCTGGAAAATACAAAGTAACCATCATCGCTTAAGGGGAACCGGCATCACCACCCATGACCGACATCGATTACCTGTGCGAGGATGTTTTAATTAACTCTTGGGAATTAGATCTATTTTTAGCATTAAAGTATTTCTATTGATTGTAATTACATGGCTAAGTTCCCTAAGTCTATAAATGACTATATAAGCATAAAAGCTAGGGTTTAGAAGTAAAAATAATAATGATCAACAAGAATTAGAAAGAACTTGCAAAAAGTTGGTGAGAGAGAGAATTCTTGGTGATGAATCTAATGCATGAAGAAATAAAGTACCGTACATCCGAGAGGTGTGGAAGATTGTAAATCTTAATTGTATATCTTTTCAAAGCTTTGACCATTGGCTTGTTTCTTGGTGGACATAGCCCACACTAGGTGAACCACATTAAATCTAGTGTTGATTTATGTCTCTTGTTTTGTATATTTCTTCTGGTATAATATCCGCTTTTATTTGCATGTATGCTTAGATATGATATATTTCTATACAATTGATGTGCTAACCCCAAAAGAACCCTCCTGAAAAAAACTTATAGAAATCGTGGTGAATATGGTCGAACCAGATTCGTTGGGTTGGTGAATTATCTAAAATCAACGTTCATGGCATTGACAAAATATAATTTTTTCCTTTAAAAGAAATTATGGATGAAGTAGAAAATGAAGGATAATTCATTGGCATGAGTGATATTTCTTGTATAAAACCATTTAAAGTCCAAATAGAGATCTCCAACTCAGAATTGTTGGGGAAACCATCTCCTTTTAAGTCCAAATTGATCATCAATACAAGGGCATGACTTTTCTACCTTCAACCACCAACAATCATGCATTGAATCACTAAAAACAAGTATGGAAACCCTTGCAAGACCATTCCATCCATTTGTTTGTCAAGAAGATAAGAGTGCCATACTTTATCAATTTTAGTGGTTAAGCTACTTATATAAGCACATTTAATGCCCTAACTATTTTTCTCCCTTTTCACCCATCTAAACTCACCAAAATATGATTATGATAATTCCAAAATGAAGAGCACGAGGAGACCTTTCCAATGAGACCGATTTGCACAATTTGGAGCTCTCTAGAGGAAGTTATGGCCATTTAAAGTTTAGCATGTTGGGATGAATAGGGAGTTGACACATGGCGCCTTTCGGTTGGTCGCATGGATTGCCTTGCCTACATTTTTTATTTCCTTGGACTTCCCACATGTCAATCTTTGATTGGTTACATGTTTGGTCCCGTTGATTGCAGGAGGGGTTATTAGACCCGAAACTTTATCGAATGTGGCATATTCTCGTGGGCTAGAGTATGTCGGAACCCATCACTTTGAGGTTCGCTGAATGGTGACACATGTCCCACTCATATGTTTGAGATTTCACCATGTGTTCTCCATTTTCTCTTCCGCATGTCTTCCTACTAACCCATTGACATTTCAACCTACCATCTTATCACCCAGACCGGAAAGTTCAATCACTATGGTTTATTCTCATGGCTTTGAGTCCGTTGGAGCACAAAATCCAAGATAAGTACCAGAATCGCGCCATGCGTATCTCGCTCCCTTCCCGCGACATTTTAAATGGTTTAAATAGTTAGGTGTTGGCATATTTTTTTGAAATTTTTATGGCGGTTAAATTTGTGAGACATTTGAATGTCACGCACCATTTTAAATGGGTTATCCAAATTAATCCAAGGGGGTTAATTTGGGAATATGGGATAACAAGATCCATATTTGTAACAAGTATAATGCATAAATTTTCCTGCTCCATAGCATTTGCATCTACATCTACCAAATTCAGACACAATCCCATTGCATTCTTCCTAATCATAACCCTTACATATCTCAACCCAATAACATGTACATCATAAATTTAGTCAATGACATGACAATCGTCAATATTGTGCATATGCACATCATATATTTTTTTAGTATAGGGATACCTTTTTCGAGTGTTGTGCTAATGAAAAGGATAATTCTAGACATCATCGTCCTCTCAAAAAATATCATAGGCTTCAAACAAGGTGCACACACTTCATTAGGGTTATTTGTCTTGGTATGCCCCTTGACTTCTTAATAAATACAAAAAATCCTACTACATGTATCATGTGCACTATTGGTAGTCATTATTTCAAGCTAAATATCCATTTTTGTGATTTATGCTTCAATAAAATGGTTTACTATAGTGTTGATGTTGTTATATATAAAAGTGTAGCATCATAGATTCTCTAGGATCTGTGAAGGTCTTATGTGAAAGTGTGCATCCAAAAGGTAGAGATAGACCTCCTATGATTCACTACACATGTTTAATAGGATTAATCTCATATGAAATCTTGGATATCAAATTCTTGAACATCATGTCATACACATGCACAATCTCTAGCTACTCTTGCCAAATGTCCTTTAATACATAATTATTTGTTTTTAAAGGCTTATTTTAACCAATTATAATCCACCATATCTTGTTTCAGGTCATACTTTCGATACCAATTATGCATGATTCTAAAAGTGTTATGGATAAATTGACCTAATTATGTTTAAGGGAAGTGATCCATTTCACACACCAAATTAACTCACACTTGTGAACATGCTCAAATACATTTTCCACCCCATGATACTTTAGGAGATGTAAAACCATCTCATAAATTATCTAGGTTATATGATCTCCAAATGCTTGTGTGGTGAAATAATACTACCATGTACTAGTGTACCCACTATTAGGCATGTCCCCGATGTTCCCTCTCCACCACCATTTATATATGTGATGGGTGAAAAAATGTTTTCATGACATTTGACATAGTTTTATGGTCCCAATTACATGGGATATCACTTGGTTCACTCCCTACTGTATCATTGTAGCAATTTTCCTTGTCCCTCGATACATCATATCATTAGGGACCTAGTTAAGAGGGCCATTATTCATCATCTCAAACTTACATGCACTACTTAGTGGTATAAAGAGTAAAACTTTTAAAATAGGTGATGTCACATCCAAGACTTCCTTATCTTTCCTCTCATCTACTTTCAATACTCACGATGCTTCCTATATAACGTGGTCCATTCACATGAGCACATGTATTGGGTTGAGAAGTGATTCCATCCAAAGTGTATTGATTTTCAATAGGTATTAGATATTTTTTCCCCAAAACATGCATTCATTCTCTCTCAATACCTTCTCTTTTGTGGTGGTCATCCTCTTGCCATTCTCGATGCGCTAAAATTAGCAGGAACTTAACAAGGTCATAACTTGTGCCCTAGGTGTCCGATTGGGTCTGTTTTTTAAACCACCTATTTCGATGAGACGAACACATATATCAACCTTCCCTTCCAGGTTGGATCACATTTCGACACATTTTTGGGCCCGAATTCCACCATCTGAGGGCTAAAAATCAGGATTTAATTTGTAATTCAGTTTTTCCTATTTTAGGGCATTAATTAATGTTAGTCTCTTAGATGCATTGTGAGTTGGAAAGTTGGCAATTCCTCTAATTTAGGCATGTATAAGATGCGTGGCAATTTATGTGCCCATACAAATAAGCATGTGAACTTACTAAGAATAACATATTCTAGTAAATCGTTAAATATAGTAATTTCCTCCGTCGAGTACATGTAGTCAATGTTAGTTAGAGTTTGCTTGGAAACTCAAGTTGGGAGTTGTTTTCTTATTTAGGAAATATTGTAATTCATGATTCAATAATGAAGAAGGAGATCTATTTTCTTTTGGAGTTCAAATTATTTGCAGTATATTGAGTGTGTTCATATTTTGGCTTCATTATCTGGTATCAGAGCAAGTTTGAATCTTGGAAAAAATGGCAAGAAGAGGAAGAGGAGATGGTATTGCCCAGATGATTAGAAACATGCAGGATCTACAGAGGCAAGTTGTTGCGCTTGCTGCAATGATAACCCATAGAGGAAATCAAGGTGGAGATGACACTGATGAAGAAGAAGTTTGTGAAGAGGAGGAGACACAAGTGCCACCCTTAGCTTTTGAAGAAAGGATGCTTCGAGCAATAGAAGGAAAGAATGACGAGATAAGATTTTATGTTTTTTAGAGTATGGAGGTAATCTAAAACCAAAGGAGCTGATACACTTGTTGACTAGCGTGGGAAATGTTTTTGAGTGGAAGGCTATGTCGAAGAAAAGAAGGCAAAATTTGCATGCACGAAATCGAAGGTCGTGCTATGTTATGGTGGGATCACCTACAAAAAGAGTTTTCAAGAAAGGGGAAATAAAGGATTAGGACTAGGAGTAAGATGGAGAAGAAGCTAAGAGACAAATTTCTCCATGTGGATTATGCACAAACCCTTTTGAGAGGTTTTAAATCTCGCATGAGAACTTACAAAATGTACAAGAATACAAAGATGAGTTCTACAAGTTGTCCATTCGTGTAGAGCATGAATAAACTGAGGAACAAATGGATGTGAGGTGTGTAAATGGATTAAAATTTTCTATTTAAGATGAAATAAGCATGCACAAGATTAAGAGCATGGAGGATGCCTATTAGCTAGCCTTAAAGGCCAAGGAAAAACAAAGCCGTCAAAGTTTTAGGAGATCACCTGGGATGAATAGGGAGCCTCATCCTCCTTTCGGGTCGAGTTGGTTTCAATCAAGGTAGGGGAGAACCACCTCATGGAGTGGAAAATAAATAAGATACAAGACAAGATTCCCAAATCAACAAAGAGGTAGAGGATTTCCTAGGGGCAGAGGATATGTTGGCGGTAGAGGATGGGAGGCTCCACGAAGACCATTTTTTTGTTACAGATGTGGTGAAGAGGGGCATAGGGATTTTGAATGCCCACATTATTATACACATGACAAGAGACAAGCAGACTCTCCAAGGGTAAATCTTGTTGAAGTTGAACAAGAAGAAGACAAACATGACCTAGAAATTCCACCAGATGTGGGAGAAAATTTGATGATCAAAAGGACGATGATTGCTCCAAGAAAGGATATCAAGGGGGATGCATGGCTACGTACAAATATCTTCAGAACAAGATGCACTTCAGGAGGAAAGGTATGTAATGTTATTATTGATGGTGGTAGTTGTGAGAACATGGTTTCAAATGAGATGGTTGAGAAACTAGGTCTACATTGTGAGAAGAATCCTAACCCTTACCGTATTGCATGGTTTAAGAAGGGTAATGAAGTTATTGTTGATAAGAGATGTTTAATAAGTTTTTCTATTGGGAAAAGTTATAAGGATGATATTTGGTGTGATGTTATTCCTATGGATGCATGTCATATGTTGCTAGGAAGACCATGGAAATTTGATAGGAAAGTTATTCATGACGGGGAAAGAATACTTATACTTTCTGGAAGGATGGCACAAAAATAGTTTTTCTACCTCTTAAGGAAGAGGGGAAGGCTGAAAATATGCTTTTGTAATTTGTGAAGGAGGCAAAGGCAACCAAGTTTTGTTATGCACTGGTCACAAATAAGGATGAACTTGCAAGTGCACAAATACCAGTAGAAACAATCAAATTAATAGAAGAATTTTCTAATGTTATTCCTGATGAGATACCAGATGGATTACCACCCAAAAGAGATATTCAACACCATATTGATTTGATCCCATGGTCTTCACTCCCAAATCAAGTGGCTTATAGGATGAACCCAACATTGCATGCAAAATTGAATAAGCAAGTGGCAGAGCTCATGAGAAAGGGGTAATAAGGGAGAGCATGAGTTTGTGTGCAACCCCAACTTTATTAACTCCAAAGAAGTATGGAACATGGATAATGTGCACAGATAACAAAGCAATCAATAAAATTACAATCAAGTATAGGTTCCCAATACCTCGCCTTGATGATATGATGGATGTGCTTGTTGGTTCTAAGTATTTCAAAAAGATTGATCTTCAAGTGGTTATCATCGATTCGAATCGAGAGGGAGATGACTGGAAAACAACATTAAAGAAAAAGAATGGATTATATGAGTGGATGGTGATGCCATTCAGGTTATCTAATGCACCTAGCACTTTTATGAGGTTGATGAACACATTGTTGCGGGAGTAAAATGGTAAGTTTGTTGTGGTTTATGTTGATGATATCTTGATTTTTCAGTAAAACTAAAGAAGAGCATTTGAGGAACCTGAGGGTGATATTTGACGTGTTAAGGAAAGAGAAGCTCTATGAAAATATGAAGAAGTGCATGTTTATGCAAGAGAGTTTGGTATTTTTTGGTTTTACTATTTCAGGATGGGGTACATATGGACTTCGAGAAGATAAAATCAATTATTGAATGGCCTACTCCATGGAGTATAACAGAGGTAAGAAGTTTTCATGGTTTAACAAAATTTTAGAAAGTTTATTAAAAATTTCAGCAATATTGTAACACCTATAACAGATTACACAAAAGGAAGGGAGTTTTGTGGACAAAGGTAGCTGAGAATAATTTTCAGTTCTTGAAGAAGAAGGTGATAGAGGCACCTATTTTAGCACTACCAAATTTTGATAAAGTGTTTGAGGTTGATTGTAATGCCTCACATGTGGGTATTGGTGTTGTCATAAGTAAAGGCAAAAAGCCAATAGCTTTCTTTAGTGAGAAACTGAATGAAGTAAGAAAGAACTACTCTACTTATGATGTGGAATTTTATGCAATTGTACAAGCATTGTGGCATTAGAGGCATTATTTAGTGCTAAGGAGTTTGTGTTATTTACATACCACAAAGCCACGAAATATGTGAATACACTAAAGAATTTGAATAGTGGTATCATTTTTGTAGGGTTATACTTTTTCTCTAAAGCATAAATCAGAAAACATAATCAAGTTACAAATGCATTGAGTAGGTGTGTGACTTTATTTACAACTATGGAAAATGAGGTGGTTGGTTTTGAAGCAATAAAGGATTTGTATTCTTCTGATCCTGATTTCAATAATATTGTTGAAAGGTTAAGTCGTCCATTTTTAGACAATGTAGGTTATTTCCATGATGAGTACCTTTTACGAGTGATTTAAGGGATGCTAATTATGTATTCCATTGGGTTTATAAGAGATAATATTGTGAAAGAGTTGTATAGTGGAGGATTGGCTGGGCATTTTGGTAAGGATAAGATGATAGCCTTAGTAGCAAAGAAATAATATTGGCCAAAGCTAAAAAGAGATGTGATAAGATATGTGGAGAGGTGTCGAATTTTCCAAGTCTCAAAAGGCCATGCATAAAATATAGGGTTGTATATGTCGTTGCATGTTCCCAAAGGGCCATGGATAGATTTGAGTATGGATTTCATTTTGGGATTACTAAAAACACAACAAGCTAATGACTCAATTTTTGTGGTGATAAGTTTTCTAATATGGTTCATTTTATTGCCTGCAAGAAAACTAGTGATGCGATAGGAGTAGCAGATTTTTTTTTCAGATAAGTTGTTCATTTGCATGGTGTTCCAAAAACCATTACTTCAGATAGGGACACAAGGTTCTTAAGTCACTTCTGGAGGAATTTATGGAATAAGTTGGGAACTAAACTACAGCTCAAGAAGTGCCTATCATCCTCAATCGATGGGTAAATAGAGGTGGTAAATAGGAGTTTGGGAAACCTATTAAGGTGCATAGTTGGGGAAAATCCAAAACAATGGGACTTAGCATTACCACAAGTTGAGTTTTCTTATAACAACTCCGTAAATAAATCCATAAGAAAGTCTCCATTTTATAGTGTATGGGAGTAATCCAATTGGGGTGTTAGATTTGGTACAACTCCCAATTGATGAAAGAATCAGTGATGATGTAGAAGCATTTTTCGAACATATACAACAATTACAAGAAGTGCGGAAGAAGTTGCAAAAAAAGTATAAAGAAATAATAGATGTGCATGTAGACGGAGAAAGGTACTTATAATGGGTGAGTTGGTTATGGTATACCTGCGGAAGGAAAGGTTTCCAAAAGGAACCTATAACAAGCTGAAGTATAAAAAGATTAGTCCTTGCAAAATCGTGAAAAAAATAAATGATAATGCTTATGAGGTAGAACTGCCATGGAATTTTGATATTTCTCAAGTGTTTAATGTTTCAAACTTATATTCTTTTCATGGGGATGGTGTAGAAAGGGATGTTATTGACAAAGTAGTAGATTGGAGGCAACATGTTCCAATGAAGAAGAAAGAAGAAGTGGATCAAATTCTAGACAAGAAAACAGTGCGCACGCGACATGGTAAATATACCAAATATTTGGTACATTGGAAAGGAATGGAACAAGAGAATAATACATGGGTCACAGAGTGGGAGATTAAGAAGATGGATGCGAGATAAATGGTATAAATTTGAAGAAGACAACTTACGGGAGCTACGTTTTTTCAAGCGGTGGATTGTATTGCATCAAGATATTCCCAAAGAGCCATATTAGCCATTTTCGCCAAATACCCAGATGCCCAAAATTGTTATATTCTGTCGTCGGGATTTGTCTGCGGAAATTTGTATTTAATTATTTTGAGCCCCGTTTGAGGCAATTTGCGCTCCGATTTAACCCTGTTGTGATCAAACATATCATTATTCCTATATACCAGAAGGGTTTTAACTAGGAATAAGTTTTGGGCTTTATTTGTGACTTTTGACAACTTTGTTTTTGTGTTTTCCCGTTTCATTTTCTGTGAAATTTCTCTAGATCAATTCCTTTGCTGGTTTGGCCTGATTCTTGGCTTGGAAGTAACTGGGATCATATACGCACGTTATGCCAGAAGGAAGTCGCCATCGGAGGTCCGGTTCACTGGGAAAAGATGAAGTCGCGCACCAAAAAGCCTCTTCTGGGCTGGCCGCATTTTGGAAAACAAAGAATCAGAGTGGATAATGGGAAAATTAGAAGCAACAGGCAGGTGGGAATTTTGTACCTACCTTGCAGGGTACTTTTTCCCATGATAGAAAAGTCACTTAAGTTGCAGTGGGAAAATTAGAGGCAAAGAGCAGGTGGGAATTTCTTACCTGCCTTGCAGGGTAAAAATTCCCATTGTGGAATAAAAGAAATATCACTTAAGTGAATCATGGGATTTTATTGCTTGCCTTGCAAGGTAAATAATCCCATTATGAAAGTCAAGTGACTTAAGTGAATCATGGGATTTTCAGGGCTGCCTTGCAGGGTAAATAATCCCATTGTCATGTGATTCTTAAAAATAGAATTCTATATGTCAAAAAGTGCCCCCTTTGGAGAAGTAAAGGCAGCCTTTAAATTGATTAATTTAATTAATTATTCACCCAAAATAGGTGCCCAGGCTTGTGGAAAAGTCAACAAAGGCAAAGGACAAAAGGTGGTTGAAAATAGATTGCTCTAAAATTAAATAAATTAATTTATTTAATGGCAGCCCCTTCATGTCAAAAAGTGCGCCTTTTTGGGAGAAAGATAATACTTTTTAAAGTATTAAATGATTAAATTAATTCCTATTTTCAGTGGCTAAGGTTAAAGCACACTGTGAAGCTTAAGTGAAGTGAAGAGTGGATGATTAAATTGAATAAATTTAATTTATTTGATGGTTGTCCTTAAACATGCAATTTTAGCACATCAGTTAAAGAGAAAAACATGATTTTTAATTAATTAATTGCCAGGAATAGGAGGGGCAATTATTAATTATAGAATTATGAGGGTTATATAAGCATGGGCTGCCATAAGGATGAATTAATTAATTCACAGGTAAAGAAGTGCAGCCTAGAGGAAAAGTGCCCCCATTTGAAGAGGATTTTTGCTCAAAAGAAGGTGAAATCAAGGCTAAAAGCTTCCAATTTTGGCGCATGCATTGAAGGAGGTTGATTTGTGTTTGCATAATTGTTTGCATAAGTGATACAGGTGCTCAGGTGAAGTTGGAAAAATTCATGCTCACTTTGCATGCAAATAAAACATCAATTTTTGGGGCAGCAGGCTTGAATAGTGCAGATTTTTATGATTAAAATTCATTGTTCATGTTTCGGTTGCCATCTTTGTCTAAATTAATTGCAAGAATTCATTACAGTGCTTTACAAAAAAAAGAAAAGAGCTTTAATCAATGTCCATACATTGAATATATCCTCAAATCGAAGAATTATCTAGATCTGCACTAGTTTTTTGAAGAATTCCGTAGAAATAAGAAGAAAAAGAATCGTTCAGACAAAGATAGACACAACCATGGCAAAGAAGGATGAAAAAGAGAGCACAACGAGAGTCATGCATCACTTCTAAATTTGCAGACATTGGAAACACAGATTCTAGGTCTAGGTCGAACCTCTTTCCGAATTGATTGATTGATAGATCCAGAGAAAAGACTTCGGAAAGACTTCCCTCATGCGTGCAGTCAAAAGCAGTGGAATCATTCGAGCTGCAGCATTTCCATTCACATCCCAGCTGCCAGAATTCGTTATGGAGTGTGCTAGATCCAGATCCAGATTCAGATCCATAATTGCAAAGGCTTCATCCTCTTGTTTCAAATGCAGCCCGTGAAGAAGTCAGTGCGTGGAAAATTCCTTCCAGATCTTGTGCATGTGCTCCCATCTTCCAGTTGAAGCCTTCATTGAAGTTGCATTCACCCGGAGTGCTTTCCAAAATTTTAATTGTTCATATGCAATTAAAAATAAAGAGTTATTTACGACAAACATTGCACTGATGCATGTACTGGAGAAGAACTGCAAAAGCTTCAAGGATAAAAGAGAAGACAAGGCGAAGGCAAAATTCCACTCTTCCAGATCTAGCTTGTTGTTTCCAGATCTAGTCATTTCCAATTCCAGCTTGTTGTTTTTCCAGATCCAGCCATTTCCAATTCCAGCTTGTTTCCAGATCCAACTTGCTTCCAGATCCAGCTACTCCCAGATCCAGTTTGGTGAGAATCAAAGGCAAAAGAATCAGCTACATGCAGACATGAAAAAGGACAAAACTGCAGCTTTCCTCTTCCTTCTTCTTTCCTCTAACAAAGTAATTGAGCGATCAATTAAATTATACAACTTAAGTGATTGGTTTAAAAGCCATTACTTGAAGAAGTCAACTACTTGGAGATAGGTGGCAGACGTGCAAAATAGAAGGTTCTATTTTCAGTTGCAAATCATACATGTCATGCAAAGAGGAATTCCAGGAGGGAGATTGCCAATTGTTTCCTTTCCCACTTCCACATGTGTCAGTTCAACTAAAAGCTTCCGACTTGTAATTTCCCTCTACATTCTATAAGTAGAGGAAGAACCTTCGGGTTAATGATGAGAATTTGTAAGCAACAACCTTGTGTTCCAGACTTTGTGTTGAAACCCTTGAGAGCCACTTGAAGCAAAGGAATATACAGGAGCAGATTTTCGAGAGAACTTTGTGTCACGGTGTATTGTGTTTCTTGCTTTTTATCTTAGATCTTTTAATAGACTTTGTGTTATTTCAGATCTAGATCTAGAGCTACCTTTGCTTAGAATTATGTGTTTATATCTATTGGTTTCTTCTATGTGCATGCAATCAACTCTGCTATCTATTGATTGGGATGCACATCTTCCCCATTTCTTCTCTGTGTTTATAATTTCCTTTCCTTCTATAAATATTTCCTTTCTTTAAACAACTGCTTACTTGCTTTGCAGAACTGTTCAGTTATGGTTCATGAACTGAGTAGTTAAAGTAAAACCCCATTTAGATATTAGCATACTTTAATTGACAAATCTGACATGGGAGCCTCACCGGTAAATGAGGGAGATTTATCTCATGACTGCCTAGGTTTTGTGCTTTATGCAGAAAATCTAGCCAACAGTTTTTGGCGACTCCACTGAGGAACAACTATCTTTGCAGATCAAAGCTTATCTCTTGAAGATCGATCGAGTGTTTTCCATACAAATCTCAACTTGGCTTTGTTGAAACGTCCATTCACCCGATCCATGTGAAGGCGCAAGGAAGGACTGATCATTTCTTTAGACTACAGAGAGCAATTTCAATTTCAATCATCCTCCTCAAGTTAGAAGCCGCAGATCTAGTCTCTCACCAGGAAGGAGAGTGCACACTCATCCAGATCCGGATCATCTTCAACATAATCCGGCAGCTGGAATTATTCATCAAGTCTACACAAGGAGAAGACGTGCCCCATTCATCATGGCGAATCAGAACCAGATAGTACCTGTTCCATGGGGAGCAACTTTTGGGCCTTTGAATCTGACTCCTCCTATGCATGATCTACCTAAAGGGACGAGAAAGAATTTTCTAAAATTCTTTGGAGATGGAAAGCAAAATCCAGATGACCACTTGGCTGCGTTTTTCATATCCTGTGGAGTGCTTGCAGTCGAACATGAAGATGTATCTGTTCGGCTCTTCATAGAGACTCTGCATGACTTGGCTGGAGAATGGTTCTACCGGCTAGCTCCTGGCACCATAACCAACTGGGCTACTATGCGGGATGCGTTCCTGAAAAGATTCAAACAGCTTGAAGATTCCAGACACATTGATTACTCAACTCACTCAATTGAAGAAGGAGCCACATGAGCACATGCGGGATTTTATTGCAAAATTCCAAAGATTACTATACAAAATTCCAACTTCTGCTTCTCTGAATGATGAGAATCAAAAGTGTTCTTCATCAATGCTTTACTTCTTAAAGTAAGCTATCAACTATGAAAAGAGCACGTCTTGCTGATTTGTTAGCAGCTCAAAACATGGCGGTTGAAATTGAAGACGACCTCATCATGGCTGGAAAGATAAAGAGCAACACTTCTAGAGCTGAAAAGTTCATCCTCTGCTACTACTTCCGATTCACTATTGCAAAAGTTAGCAAATGAGATGATGCAGATGAAGAAACAAATGGCTCAAATGGCTCAAGGCAACAATACTGCCCCTGCTCGAATTTCAACAACAACCGGAACCGCATTGCTGGTTCCCAAAGATTAGCAATTGAAGCTGCTCCCAAAAACAACGTGGAGATGAATGAAGAAGACCAAGAAGTTGGCTTGATCAACTCGAGGATGATGATTTTATAGGACCTACTGGCGACTCCAACATTAATTACCTAAACTACAAATTTGAACATGATGATGAGAAACTTCATGAAGATGATCATGGTCATACATATGCAGTACTTACAAGATCACAAACTCGCCAAGCTGAAGCATTAGCAGATGAGCAAAGAAGGGGCATCCCTTTGCCTTCTTCCTTAGCTCCTGAAGTAAGCATGCGAGTTCTTCATCTCAACCACAGAAAGTGGCTCAGGTATCTGAATCTATTTCTTCTTTTGACATTATTGATCATGCCAAGAAAACTAAAGTTCAAATGTCAGAAGCTGAATACTTGAGAGCTTTTCTGAGAGCAATTAAATAGGCTAGTCAAATATGTACAATCACCAGGACAATCCAATACATCAAAAGGCCTTTTGCCTAAGCCCAAAGATACTCCTCCACAAAACAACACTGCAGTTGTTAAATCCTCACCATCTTCTGAAAGAGTGGAACCTTTCTATGTCTCCTTATTGCTTAATGGTTTCAAGTTAAGCAATTGCATTCTAGATTTGGGTGCTTCTGACAATGTCATGCCAGCTAAAGTTGCAGATGCTCTTGGGCTTACCTTGACAAAGACCATAAAAAGGTGCTACTCCATGGAGAGACAAGTCCCTTTAATCGGACAAATCAAAGATGCACAAGTTGTTCTGGCAGACTTTTCCGACAAAAGATTAAAGATGACAATTCTAGTTGCAGATATTCCTGTCTCCTACGGGATGTTGCTGAGCAGAAACTTTTGCAAAGAGCTGGGAGGAGAAGTAAAGATGGATTGGTCTTGTGCACATATTCCTATCAAAGGGCTTAACCATAAGCTGGAGCCGGAAAAGAAGTCTAGGTACACGGTTACAAAATCTGAGGATCCTAGATCTCAAATTCTTTTTCGGATCTGACCGTGGGGTCTATTTCTTGGAAATGGATAAAGACATTCCAGAGCCAGAACTTTGACCAGAGCCAGAGCCAACAAAAGAAGAAGAAAAAGTTTGGACTCTGGAGTTTAAAGGCACATGTTGTTCTTTTGGATCAGGAGTTGGCGCTCTACTAATATCTCCAGATCATGAGATATTTCCATACTCCCACAAGCTGATGTTCGAGAACACCAATAATACGGTGGAGTATGAAGCATTGCTTCTAGGAATGGAGCAAGCTAAAAAGAAAGGAGTAAAACTCCTCAAAGCCCAAGGAGATGTTGAACTTCTAGTAAAGCAGGTTCGAGGGAAAATCAAGTCAAAAGAGATAAGCTGGAGCATTACAGAGATAGAGTACTTTCTGCCACATTTGATTTTGCAGCCTTCTCTATTGACTTCATTCCAATAAATCAAAACTCTAAGGCAGACTCTTTGGCAATCACAGCTGTACTATTGAATCCGGATAGACCACCATCCATATTCAGACAAGGAAACTATAAAGTGGAGATGGTCTACCACCTCAGTGGCAGTCTTTCCCGAACATACATCTGCATTTTGCAACAAGCATGTTGAAGTTGAGTGAATCACCACCACACAAACAAACAATCACAGGAAAAGCTGATCCAGGTTATGATGACAATAGTGGAGCAATCCAACCAAAAGGTAACAAAATCCCCAAGGGTTTGGTTTCCTTAGTGGAGACTTTCAACAAGCATGATCAGTACCTGAAGAAGAACAAAGGATATGGTGATAGTTCTTCCTCAAAATGCAACAAATAAATCTAGGAACTGAAGTAAGTTGATGCAAACTTACCCGCCACAGAGAGAAGAAAGGATGAGCCACCACTAGATGAAGTTGATAAGGACTTGCCCAGAGTACTTGACAAGAAGGCAAAGAAAGGAAGTTCGAGATCGGAGACTGGGTACTCTGGTGGGACAAGAGATATGAACCGAAGGGCATGCACGACAAATTTGATTCACTCTGGAAAGGGCCCTTCGTGATCAAAAGAGTGCAGGAATGGATACCTTCTTCCTTGCCTACGGGATGGAATTGAGTTACCATTTCCTTTCAACGGGCAACATCTGAAGTTGTTCAAGAACTGAAAAAGTAGGGTAAAACCTATATGTATATAAATAAAACTTTGTTTTTTTTTTTTTTTTTTTTTGTGTTGTGTTTGTTTGCCTGACCCCGTGCCCAAAAGACAAGATACGAAACCAGAGATGTTGGGATCTCATCTTTTCCCTTGTCATTCTGACAGAGAAAAAGATGTCCACAGACGGAGCCGACTGGTGTCCCCAGATTTCATCCTGAAATCTGTGACTACCCTATCCAAAAAAAAATTGTACTTTTAAAATAATGGGTCGTTTTGTGTTTTTATTGCCAAAAAGTTCTTGTATTGCGTCAAGATATTCCCAAAGAGCCATATTAGCCATTTTTGCCAAATACCCAGATGCCCAAAATTGTTATATTCTGTCGTGGGATTTGTCTGCGGAAAATTTGTATTTAATTATTTTGAGCCCCATTTGAGGCAATTTGCGCTCCGATTTAACCCTGTTGTGATCAAACATATCATTATTCCTATATACCAGAAGGGTTTTAACTAGGAATAAGTTTTGGGCTTTATTTGTGACTTTTGACAACTTTTTTTTGTGTTTTTGTGTTTTCCCATTTCATTTTTTGTGAAATTTCTCTAGATCAATTCCTTTGCTGGTTTGGCCTAATTCTTGGCCTGAAGTAACTGGGGATCATATACGCACGTTATGCCAGAAGGAAGTCGCCATCGAGGTCCGGTTCACTGGGAAAAGATGAAGTCGCGCACCAAAAAGCCTCTTCTGGGCTGGCCGCATTTTTGGAAAACAAAGAATTAGAGTGGATAATGGGAAAATTAGAAGCAGCAGGCAGGTGGGAATTTTGTACCTACCTTGCAGGGTACTTTTTCCCATGATAGAAAAGTCACTTAAGTTGCAGTGGGAAAATTAGAGGCAGCAGGCAGGCGGAATTTCTTACCTGCCTTGCAGGGTAAAAATTCCCATTGTGGAATAAAAGAAATATCACTTAAGTGAATCATGGGATTTTATTGCCTGCCTTGCAGGGTAAATAATCCCATTATGAAAGTCAAGTGACTTAAGTGAATCATGGGATTTTCAGGGCTGCCTTGCAGGGTAAATAATCCCATTGTCATGTGATTCTTAAAAATAGAATTCTATATGTCAAAAAGTGCGCCCCCTTTGGAGAAGTAAAGGCAGCCTTTAAATTGATTAATTTAATTAATTATTCACCCAAAATAGGTGCCCAGGCTTGTGGAAAAGTCAACAAAGGCAAAGGACAAAAGGTGGTTGAAAATAGATTGCTCTAAAATTAAATAAATTAATTTATTTAATGGCAGCCCCTTCATGTCAAAAAGTGCGCCCCTTTTGGGAGAAAGATAATACTTTTTAAAGTATTAAATGATTAAATTAATTCCTATTTTCAGTGGCTAAGGTTAAAGCACACTGTGAAGCTTAAGTGAAGTGAAGAGTGGATGATTAAATTGAATAAATTTAATTTATTTGATGGTTGTCCTTAAACATGCAATTTTAGCACATCAGTTAAAGAGAAAAGCATGATTTTTAATTAATTAATTGCCAGGAATAGGAAGGGGCAATTATTAATTATAGAATTATGAGGGTTATATAAGCATGGGCTGCCATAAGGATGAATTAATTAATTCACAGGTAAAGAAGTGCAGCCCAGAGGAAAAGTGCGCCCCATTTGAAGAGGATTTTTGCTCAAAAGAAGGTGAAATCAAGGCTAAAAGCTTCCAATTTTGGCGCATGCATTGAAGGAGGTTGATTTGTGTTTGCATAATTGTTTGCATAAGTGATACAGGTGCTCAGGTGAAGTTGGAAAAATTCATGCTCACTTTGCATGCAAATAAAACATCAATTTTTGGGGCAGCAGGCTTGAATAGTGCAGATTTTTATGATTAAAATTCACTGTTCATGTTCCGGTTGCCATCTTTGTCTGAATTAATTGCAGGAATTCATTACAGGTGCTTTACAAAAGAAAAGGAGCTTTAATCAATGTCCAATACATTGAATATATCCTCCAAATCTGAAGAATTATCCAGATCTGCACCAGTTTTGAAGAATTCCAATCGAAATAAGAAGAAAAAAAATCGTTCAGACAAAGATAGACAAACCATGGCAAAGAAGGATGAAAAAGAGAGCACAACGGAGTCATGCATCACTTCTAAATTTGCAGACATTGGAAACACAGATCTAGGTCCGGAACCTCTTTCCGAATTGATTGACAGATCCAGAGCTGGAAAGACTTCCCTCATGCGTGCAGTCAAAAGCAGTGGAATCATTCGAGCTGCAACATTTCCATTCACATCCCAGCTGCCAGAATTCGTTATGGAGTGTGCTAGATCCAGATCCGATTTAGATCCATAATTGCAAAGGCTTCATCCTCTTGTTTCAAATGCAACCCGTGAAGAAGTCAGTGCGTGGAAAATTCCTTCCAGGATCTTGTGCATGTGCTCCCAATCTTCCAGTTGAAGCCTTCATTGAAGTTGCATTCACCCGGAGTGCTTTCCAGAATTTTTAATTGTTCATATGCAATTAAAAATAAAGAGTTATGGCAAACATTGCATTGATGCATGTACTGGAGAAGAACTGCAAAAGCTTCAAGGATAAAAGAGAAGACAAGGCGAAGGCAAAATCCAGCTCGCTTCCAGATCCAGCTTGTTGTTTCCAGATCCAGTCATTTCCAATTCCACTTGTTTCCAGATCCAACTTGCTTCCCAAATCCAATCCGGCTTGTTTCCAATTCCAGCTTGTTTCCTAGATCCAATCTCCCAGATCCAATTTGGTGAGAATCAAAGGCAAAAGAATCAACTGCATGCAGACATGAAAAAGGAAAAACTGCAGCTTTCCTCTTCCTTCTTCTTTCCTCCGACAAAGTAATTGAGCGATCAATTAAATTATACAACTTAAGTGATTGGTTTAAAAGCCATTACTTGAAGAAGTCAATTACTTGGAGATAGGTGGCAGACGTGCAAAATAGAAGGTTCTATTTTCAGTTGCAAATCATACATGTCATGCAAAGAGGAATTCCAGGAGGGAGATTGCCAGTTGTTTCCTTTCCCACTTCCACATGTGCCAGTTCAACTAAAAGCTTCCGACTTGTACTTTCCCTTCTACATTCTATAAGTAGAAGAAGAACCTCTGGGTTAATGATCAGAATTTGTAAGCAATCCTTGTGTTCCAGACTTTGTGCTGAAACCCTTGAGAGCCACTTGAAGCAAAGGAATATACAGAGCAGATTTCCGGAGAACTTTGTGTCACGGTGTATTGTGTTTCTTGCTTTTTATCTTAGATCTTTTAATAGACTTTGTGTTATTTCAGATCTAGATCTAGAGCTACCTTTGCTTAGAATTTTGTGTTTATATCTATTGGTTTCTTCTATGTGCATGCAATCAACTCTGCTATCTATTGATTGGGATGCACATCTTCTCCATTTCTTCTCTGTGTTTATATAATTCCTTTCTTCTATAAATATTTCCTTTCTTTAAACAATTTACTTACTTGCTTTGCAGAACTGTTCAGTTATGGTTCATGAATTGAGTAGTTAAAGTAAAACCCCATTTAGATATTAGCATACTTTAATTGACAACCTATTTTAGGGCATTAGTTAATGTTAGTCTCTTAGATGCATTGTGAGTTGGAAAGTTGGAAATTCCTCTAATTTAGGCATGTAGAAGATGTGTGGAAATTTTTGTGCTCGTATGAATAAGCATGTGAACTTACTAAGAATAGCAGGTTCTAGTAAACTGCTAAAAATATTAATTTTACCACCTAGAGTAGATGTAGTCAAAATTAGTTAGAGTTTTCTTGACAACTCGAGTTGGGAGTTATTTTCCTATTCAGGAAATATTGTAATTCATGATTCAATAATGAAGAAGGAGATCTATTTTATTTTGGAGTTCAAATTATTTGTAGTATATTGAGTGTGTTCAGATTTTGGCTTCATTACATTCTCATTCACCCTAGGTATTTGTGGTACTTCCAAATTTTACCTCCCCCTTAATTATAACACCTCTCTCAGCTATCTCCTTCTGTCATGCTTGATAATATCATCTTTTCCTAAGCTCCTACTTTCCTGAAGCATCCATGTTGAACTCCTAATTAATCAATCCCCTCCTTTTTCCTCCCTTTCATGATTTTCATGCACATAGGAATTTATCCCTCCATAGGAATATTTTCACTTCCAAGACACACTATTAGCTTATTTATTTTGAGTGTATAATGTTTCAAACAAGTTCTATGTGGCTCAAAGAGAAATTAGAATCTCACTTCCTCAAGGAAAGAGTTTGTAGACACAATGTACTCAAATACATAACTACAAAGTGCTCCACTCCACCAAATGTCACCTACACAAGTCCTTGTGGTGTCTATCTATGCGAGTCTCTAGAGGTGTTCTTCCACCCAAGGGTACTTTCATATCTCATCACGTATCATAGGAAACCAACAAAACATGTAAGTTTTCATGGAGTTCACTAAAGAATGTCTCATACTAAGCATCATATAGGTGTCTCTCCACCCATTCGGTGGTGAATAGTTCTTGTGAGTTAGGTATCTAAGTGAAAACTCCTCTTATACCACTCCAACAAGTGCTTAATATTCTCTTAAGTCTTAACTAAAATGAAACATTTTCCTCCATCACCATCATTGCAACATAATGCAATGGGTCCTAACAATGGAACCAAAATGAAGTTATATTTTTCCAAAACCATAAGCAATCTATGCAAAATAAAACAACATACAATGCACTATTACATGTAATTCCCCCATTTTGTCATATCACATAACTTGACCACCTTGTGTGCTCACTTGAGGCATATGAGAAGACCAATTCCCATTGGTTTTGGATACATCATGATGGTTAATAGGACACTCATGCATATACTTAATGAGTGATAATAGTATGATCATTATAGAAGATAAAATCATTCATTAATATTCATATACTCAATCTAATCAATCACCCATATGGGCGTAAATGCACTGAGAGATGGGGGACCAAAAATCAGCCAAATTTTTATTTGAAGCAAAATGCAAGTGTGTTTTTGAAATCATGATCACATTTTGAATTACTAGGATTGGTAATTACCAAGCCTAAAACGTGAGCGCGTTATAACTCGCTCATGTTCTGTTAGTAATGTTGTATATGTGCATTTGGGAGCTATATATTTACAAAAATAATTGTTTGAGTATAAGAAATAATAAAGTATAAAGATTAATAAATGAAAAATTATATAAAGTATAATTTAAATGAAAAATAATAAGAAATTTATTTTAGTAAATATAAGAAATTAGGGTCACTCTACACCTTATGGAACTAGTCTCATAACTCCATAAGTCATGGTTTAGAAGATAGTTTTTCATATTCTAATCTGGTCAGTACATATGTATTTATTTAGGATTTCGATTCAGCCTAAATATTTTAGGGTTTAAATTCTATAATCGATATCTATTTTGGGAAATAATATAGTCATTGTTTAGGTTTTGGGGCCTTCTTGATTGGTTATTGACATGTTGTCATCCAAAATCTATAGCATGAAAAATTGAAACTTTGAGCATGACAACTAAGCCTATGATTGAAAATCATGTTTCCCTATCATTGTGAATCCTTCCTTTGGCAAATTTCCCTCAGTTCAACCCTCACCCTAGCTTAGAGGAAAGTCTTAAAAAGTTTTCAAGTTTTTTTCAATGTGTAGGGATGATCACCCAAGATGATTGATGAATTCATTGTGACTCGATGAAAGACAACTTCCTCTGGAGGCCTAAAAAGGCCATTTTTGGCCATTCTTCAGCCATTAGACATCCTATGAGAGCATTTAGGGAAAATCCAAAGCATCTGAGGGTGATGTCGGAGAGCATTGGCAATGTTTGATGCAATTTAGGAAATTTTAGGAAAGAAAATTTGATTCAGGGACAACTTGTGCAAGACAGGTCTTCTTGGTGCAGGGAATGAATGTCCTAACAGTGAAAGCTAAAACCTTCAGATGATTCCAAGAGTTCCAGAAGGATTTTGGAGGAAAAAAATTGAAGGATTAAATAATGAACATGATTGTGAAAATGAATATTTTTCTTTTCCATTTGAGGAAGAATACCTTCTCAATGGTGAATGTATGAGTATGAAAGTACTCAAGTCTTTTGAGGATGATACCACTCATGAAGAAAAAAGGGTGATATTCAATGAGATTTGGGAATGTGAGTTCCAAGTGTTCAACCATTTCCTCGAGACCCAATGTGAAGAATTTATAAATGAGTATGAATGTTTATGAATCTTTCTTTTCCCTTTTGGTGGAGAAGATTGTATCAATAATGAATGGGATGAAATGAAGGTGCTTGAATCTCCCATGTGTACCTCCATCACGAAGAGTATTATTACAACCCACAATGAGAATGATGATCATTCCATTTTGTCCCCAAATTTTTGTGTCCACTCTCTGTTCAAGAGAGTGAAATTCTATGTAAGCCATGTCATAACATGCAATGGGTCAAACATGAGTTGGTGAGTATGAAAGAAAATAATTTGGGGTAGTTTTCGAACATGAATCAAAAGGAGGTCTATGATGATGTTGAAGATTTCAAAATACCTACCAAGAGCCATCTCACAAAAGCAATTGTCATAGATAACATGACAAATCAAGAGTAGTTTCTCATTGGAGAGCATGAGGCTAGTTCTGAACAAGGTGAGCCCAAATGGTCAAAAATTAGTCTTGTGGTAGTGTGAGGATGAAGAATGTGAAATCAAAATCATGAGTGAATGCAAAAATGGATTGGCAACCCAAAATGGAATTTCAAGACAATGAGAAAAGTGAGCATTTCATATTGACCCTCACTTACTAGAACAATCATGAAAATTTTCTCAAGAAGTTGAGGAAAGTGTCATACTTCATTAAACCAGTCAATGGGTTTCTAAGAAAAAATCATTTGTGCTACCTGATACATGTAACATCCAAAAGGAAAAAGTGCTACAGTGAAAATGGGTTATCCCCCACATGTACCATAGGTGATTTAGGTTGTTTTTCCTTGTTGTGTGGTGTGTTTCCCTTTCCATCATGTGTTTTTTTAGTTCTTGTTTGTGCTTGAGATTTCATGTATTGTTGGTGTGTTATATGACTCTATTTGCCCAATGGATAAGGCACTGGTTTTCTCCCCCAAGAGATAATTGAGGTTCATGCTTGCTCTATTTTTCCTTCATCCAATCCGAAACAAGTCCCCGAGTATGATCCAATTGTTGTCATATGAAATGTCATTGCATTTTATTTGACAACCCCATTGAAAAATTTTCTCCTTTATGTTCAAATTGGTCAAAATTGCTCAAATTGCCCAAATTTCCAAGATTTCTCATTTTCAAAGATCAAATTCAATGGAAGGTTTTGTGAGCCTTAAAGCACTTCAAAAGTCTTGGTTGTAGTCAAAGGAAAGGTATCATAGTCTTCTCTGTAATGGTGTGACTCAAGAAGACTCCTAAGTTTTATAACCCAATTCTAGGTAGATTTTGCCCAATTTACAATTTGCATTTTGACCTAATTAGGTCTAGACGGGTTTTCACTATGCATCCATGAACTGTCACATAGATATTTCTCTAATGGAGCTAAAACTCCCTAAAACCTCCTTTATCTTGAAGAGCACCCTCCCTAGGTCAATTGTTTCAATTTTTATCTTCTAAGACTCCTTATCAGCTGAGATATTAAGATTTTCTTGTTGAAACCCCAAAATAGGGTTTTAGATAACCTGATAGGGAGAAAATTCAGATTTCTTATCATACATACCCTTCTTGACTCATTTACCTATTAAATAAGCTTTAGGTGGATTAAATTCAAGATTCTTATTTTATAACCTAGATATGTGGACACCTGATATGTTGATGTCAAGATTCCATGAGGACTACTTTTACTTCACATATAGGAGGATACACATTATCATGCAATTGAATGGCCAAAGCATGCTCAGAGGAGGAGAGTGAAGAGCCCGAGAAAACAGAGCAAATTGTGAAAGAAGAACAAGAGTCAATGTAAGGACAACACATGGTGGGATGAGACACAAGTCATCAAACATATCAAGGAGTCAAGAGGCATAACTCACCTCCCCAAGGGCGCATGACTTATATTGATGACCCTAAAAGGTTATAAGGGAAAGGTTCCGAGCTCTCTTGAGTGCGATGAACCGTATGGCTAGGAAATGTTTGAAAAAGCTCAAGCTCATCTAAGGACGTTCAAGATGTTGTCATTTTCTATGTAAACACATATGGAGGAACCAAAATTTGAGCTTAACAAGGATGTAATCAGTGAGATAAAAGGGAAAAGGGACCCTTCAAGTAATCTCCTAATTTTGGTATCTACACATTTATCATGTGCGCAAGCCAGTAATGCATTTATAAAGATGGTGAATGAAGTAGCGCAGAGGAATATTGACAAAGGAGCAACACTCCACAACATGCAAGAGAATGTTACACATTAATATGAAGTGTGAAAAATTCTCTCAATCATGATGGATTCATTTCCTCAACCTCCCAAAAGTTCCATGTCATCATCATATCTCGACATACATACTCCTATCAATTATGCCCACCTATCTCAAGGCACCAAATCATATGTGATCCCCTCAGATTATATGCTCTTTAGTTGGGATGCTACATCATATAAGTCATACTCTATGCATTTAGGATGAAATATATGATCATCCAAGTCTATACAACTGTTGCTCATGGTGTCATCCCCTACTTCTCTCTCTCCTCCTAAAAAACTTGTCTCTCATGTTTTTCCCCACCTCTATAACCTATAGTCCCTCTACTCCTCTTGTTCCCTACAAAACTACCACCTAGCACCCAACTATGGGGCATGCCTCACTTGACATGGCCTCAATGGTGGAATAGATACTACCATTCCTGCTATCTCACCTCTCTGTCAAGCATGTCGTCGATGATATTCTAGAGGGGTTATGACACTACATAAGTTAGGATACACTTGATTTTTTATGTTTGCTAAATTTTTATCTTATGTAGGGGTTGCAGGTGTATTTCCTCTGAGTAAGTTCCTAAAATGGTCTACCAAGATTGGGGTGTGATAAAACTTGGTCATGTGGGTTAGAAATTTTTTTAGAGATGTTGTTATTATATCGTAGTTCCACATACCTTCAACCTATATTTAGATGAGGAAACCTCTAATTCATCTTCCTCTCATCAAACAATGGATTAGATTAAAGTAGGGGTTATGAGAAAATTACAATAATATTGTGACAATGTTTGTAAAAGTATGATATTTTCACCTTGTGACTTCTGGAAAGTTGGGTTTTCCCACTTTGTGTCCAAATCAAGACACCAAAAATGAGATTTTCACCTTGAGAGCATAGGAAAGTGTTTTGGGGTAAAAATTATATGATTTTGACTAAAAACACTTTATGAGATCATTGAAACCATTTTTGAGATCCAATTCTTCCTGAAACTTCAAATTTTTGGCATATTTCATCTTGAACCAAGAGGAACAACTACTATGTTCTAAATTACCTCAGGAAATGTTTGATCCTTATAAAAAAGTTAATATTTATATTTTGTAGATGATTCTAATAATTTTATGATAATTATTCATTTGCATCTTAACTCCTTCGGAATTCCCGAAATCTTCCATAAAATTTAGCTTTCATGTTGGAGATTTCATTCCTTGCACCCAGATGACCCGATTTTGTTCAATTGTTCCTAAATCAAATTTTCTTCACATAATTTTCCTAAACCACCTCATACATATTTAATTATCTTCGACACCACCCCAAATGATTTATATTTTCCCTAAAGGCTTCGAAGGGTATTTCCTAGTTGCAAAATGGCCAAAAATGACCTTTTTAGGCCTCCGAAGGAAGTTGTCTTTCATCAATATCAATGAGTTCATCAATCACATTAGGCACTCTTCCCTGCACACTAAAACACACTTAAAAACCTTTTTATCACTTTCCTCTAATCCATGGTGAGGGTGTAACTGAGGGCAAGCTAGCTAAAGGAAGGATGCACAGTGAGTGAGAAACAAAATTTTCAATTATGGACTTAGTTGTCATGATCAAAGTTTCCATTTTATATGCTAGACATTTTCATGACAATATTTCCTCTCTACTAAAGGTTCAATAAAAGAAGAAATATTGATTAAATTGAGCTATGTGAAACTAATTAGAAATTTATGATGTGATTTTTACTTCATCTAGGGATAATTACAACTCTAGACAATATTTGTTGATAATACATGTAAAAGGAGCGCAATAAAGAGTCATAAAGAAACCACCCACTCACTTCCAATGCAAAAATATATAAAACCTAAGAAAACATAAAGTGATTCAAGTCCACCATTTGAGGGGCTAGATTAGTAAAGTTTAGAGGGACAAGCTGAGTTGAGTTGAATAAGTGAAACTTGTCAAGGGTCTTGAGAAACACCATTGTAATAACTTTACGATTTTAGTTGATTTTTGTAACAATCCCAATAGTGGGAGTAGTATTTGTAGATGTTGTCAAAGATTTTTAAATTGATAAAAATTTGTATGTGTTTTGATTTGTTTAGTGTTATAAGGCATTTCACGAGTCCATATATTGAGAAACTGTTGTTATCGTTGGGAGTTGTGAGGTTTATAAAATATAGTTTTGACACATCTAAAACTCTTACAAATGTCAATAACCAATCAAGAAGGCCCCAAAACCTAAACAATGACTATATTCTTTCCCAAAATAGATATCGATTATAGAATTTAAACCCTAAAACTTTAGATTGAATGTTGAAATCTTAAAAATACCTATGTACTGACCAAATTAGAATATGAAAAACTATCTTCTAAATCGTGACTTATGGAGTTGTGAGACTAGTTCCATAAGGTGCAGAGTGACCCTAATTTCTTATATTTACTAAAATAAATTTAAAGTATAAGAAATTTATTATTTCTTATAGTTCATTTATTTTTGTAAATATATAGCTCCTAAATGCACATGTACAACATTACTAACAAGAACGTAATCACGTTATAATGTGAGTGTGTTATAACGCACTCGCATTTTATCTTCTATGAATTTGAAATTCCCAAAGTGTAGGCTTGGATTTTCCTAGGATATCCAAACCTAAGGTTTGGACTATGTAATCGTGAATAAATCTGTGTTTTACAAAAAAACATAAAAATATCATGTGTACACCCCAATTTCTCATGTGTTATAAAACAATATTCCAAAAAAATTATACTTGTGATGTCAATCTTAGTTTTACCTTTGTGACGATATAATTCTTTCTAAAATCTAATTAGTTTAAAACTTTCATCCTTAATTTATTTTACTAGTGCCTTATTTTCTTGCCAAAACATATGTATACTTTTTTGTACACAATTTATGATTTTTTCATCCAAATTAAAAAAAGGCTCCATCTAAACTCCGTTCTACATGCATTAAAAACAAAACCAAAAAATCAATTATTTTTCTCAAAATTATGGGGTGTACACACAAATATTTCATTTTCGGGATGTGTTCACTTTGAAAATTAGTAAAATATATATATTCATCCAAAAATTATGAAAAATTAGTGGGACCTCATACATGGTCTTAGCTAACTTTCTACCGAAGGGATTTGTAAAATAATTTATAGAACTCAAAAATGGGGGCACACACAACACGTTGTTATCTTTTTGACACAAAAATAGACACACTTTGTGTGCACACCACATTTGACCTTCTTAATCTCCACCATTTAAAAAAATAGTAGTTTAGAAACTAGATTCTGAGCACTACGATTCTTATTCTTATCACATTGTCAAATTTTGAGCATATGCATGCCAAATTATTAGTTGAAGTTCATGTTTTGCTGATTTCAGAAAAATGTGGCCACTTTTGACCCCTTTTGTCCCTCATTTCCATGCACTTACCCATATGTAAAAGGATAGAAATAGATGAATGATTTAGAAATCAATAGTATTTTTTTCACAATACCTAATTACAACCATAATCATCATATAATTATAATCATCTCACATACCAATGCAAGGAAAAAAATTTAGTGATGGGGTATTTCCACGTGTGGCGTTACCACGTATAGATACGTGATGCAAATTATGTTTTTATTAAATTATTTTAAATATTTTGCATTGTTTGATATATTAAGATTAATGTTGTAAGCTCTATTCCGGATGAAGGCTCGACATACCCACATTTCGAATGGAAGTTCCCAAATTATGCCTAACAAAGTGACAACTATAATCCACTAAATGGAATTTGAAATGATTCTAAATTTGACGTTTATAGTGAAAGACGTAATCATTTATAATGTTTTGCTCTTTTGTTTGAGGTGATATTTAACATCCATTTCATTTTGGAAGGTTGAATATATTCATAGAAGTTGTGGGCCATGTAAGACTCAAAATATTCATTTTTTTGAGTAAGTGTCATCCTGCATTTGATTCTTTAAATATTTTTATAAGTATCACTTTGTATAAGCCTTCACTTTGAAATATTTCAATATAAGGGTTTACAAATTAGGGTTGAGGGTTTCCATAATCCAAAATTCCAAGCATGTCTAACTCTACTTCCACAGAGCCCAAAATACAACCCCAATCCCATACGCCAAACTGCTTAAAACCCTAGTTTTATTGATGAATATCATGATATTTATGATCTTTTAATTGACATAAGAACATCACAGTTTAAATACTCATCTCATAATAAGGTAAATAATCCTTTGAATCCATTAGGTTTACATTTCACAACATGAGGGGTTGGATTGGGACACATGATGTTCCACGAGGTTTTACCCTGCCCTAAATTTGTCATGCTCTGTGCCTATAATTATGATGGAAAAAAACAATTTTTGTAAATGGCACCGGAGAAGAGATGTTTTCCATTACGAGGAAACTCCTAGTCATGCATTGGGGTTTGAAAGTAAAGAATTAAGAACCTTCAACATAAACCTAGAAACAATTGCTAACGATTATCATGCCATCGCTCAAAATGCCAAAGATGGTTTTTTTCAAAAACTAACACTTGATGGAATAGTACCAAAAGGGAGGCCTCCTTATATAATTGAGAAGTTTAAACTATGGGTTAGGGATACCATTTCTATTCTATAATTTTTCCTTGGATTTGATAACGATGAGCAAGCAAATGTAACCCTCCTCGAAATGCTATATAATATCCATTTCATTACTCCACCTTGTGCATACAGATTTGTTGAGCACATTAAAAATCTATGCATAAACAATTATTAATAATCAAAGAAGGTTTTGACACTAAGACCTTTAGGTTCACTACCTACTTGTGCTTTTTATTTCTATGGTGGTTTGCTAAATGGTTTGTGAGAAACAAGCTTGCAATTCAAGCCTACAATGATGTTGAGGGCTAGCCAAAATTGTTGCTTCCATTAACTGAGTGGACCCCCAAGATAAGGATGTTTGATAATCGAAGGGAATACAATCAATTTTTGGACTACTTTTGGACTCCAATTCATCAAAAAATTCAAAAAGTACAATGACTAGATTTCGTAGAGATTTCATTCAATCGGGATTAGAAATATAGTTGGTTGACTAGGTACTTCATGGAGGAATATATTGTGTTAAGGTTTTATGGATCAAGAGTACAACCTTACAAATTTCCAATACATGTGACAAAGAGGGTTTTTTCCTTAGAATATATACAATAGATGGAAAGCACAAATAAATTATATTTTGTTACTCAGAAAAAGAGGAGCATATTTCCTTCATTACCATTTTCATGCGAGGGGTTCACATTTGAGAGAAAAGCATTCAATTTGGCACATGAAATTTTACAAATTTTTAAGTTTGATGTTGAATCTCACTAGGCTTTGTATGACCCATGTGAGGTGATTAAAGCAAGGGTAGTGGCAAACAAGAACTTTGCCACAAAAATTCAACATGAAAGTAAACCCCTGCTAGAAAATTTGAAAAACAAGAACTCTTGGGATGAGGTAAAAAAATTAATGGATGAAATTGCTATTGAGAAAGGAATTAATTTTCAAGAGTTATCAACACAAATTTTGGGATTGCATCCACAAAAGAGGCAGAGAAAGTTGAATATCACAATTTTATGCAAAGATGATAATAGGTCCTCTTCTAAAAACATGCCAAAGCATCTAGATGTTGAGTGTGAGATAAAAATTGGACAAGGTCAAAAATAATTTTCTTTTGGTCTATGAGGTAGGACCTAGGCGATCCAAAATTTGTTTCAAAGTATGATTCTATTCCAGAAGATGCATTTTTAGTAGATTTTGGAATGAAGTGCATCCTACGAAGCAAGTCGTGATGATCAATCGACTCGAGGAGGAATTACACTCTCCCCCTGCTAGGGGAGAACTCATATAAACCAAGTCTGAATGAAAGCGTGAAACAAACATAAACTACATAGCGAAAGTATAGCGAGAAAAGATGGGTTTTATTGGTGGTGGTTTGGGTTCAATAGGAAAAGGAATTTGGCTACCACCAAAGGTACATCCTAGACGAGCTTCTGATAGGTTAGGCCTTAGAACTTTGGAGAGAGGATCACTACATACAACAAGTGGTAGTCCAATGCATTTTTCTTCAGAGTCAAATCCTTAGTATATGTTTCAGCCACAGGTTGAAAATTCAAGAGGAGGTAGGAGTACAAATTTGTTATTGTTATTATTGTTGGTGATTGTAATGATGGTATCGGTGAGTGGTCGAAGTGCTAGACCAAAAACAAATTCTAATGCCGATAGTTCTTAATTGCCAACAAAGACCCTAAAAGAGGCAAAATACGAAGATAGATACAATTACTCTTGTGCAGGGTAACATTGTCTCAAGGTAATTAATTATAGAAGGCAATTCCACCGCTCAAAAATTACTAATCCACTGGGAAAGTCCCTTAAAATTCAATTACTCCTTTTTCATTCAAGCAGTTCATTCCTTCAAAAGCCTCCTGTTTTGATTACTAAGTTGTTTTCCCACAAATCGAAAGAGATAAAAAGAAACAAGTGACCAATACTACAAGCTATTATAACTTTAGATCCTACCACAATTAGGGCATTACCTACATATAACCTGAGACATAACTACCATGGAGTACATACATATGTTGTGCCCAAAATTGAAAAAGTGGAGGATCAAATGGTTTGCACTGACTACGAAGTAACCACCCTTCAAATGGATTTTACCAGTTGAAACCTTGTGAAAAAATAAATGTATCAAAAAGAACAATGATGTGGTATACACAACATTTGTTAAAAGGCGAGATATAGAGAAAAATAAGTTGAATAGTAAAATTCAAAAGTTAGAGGAAGAATTGGAAAATGAGAAAGCAAATAGAAAAGTGATAGTTAATAAGGTCAGTGAGTTGGAGAAGAGGATAAAATCATTTTCCTCTATTGTGGAACTGGAAGAAGAGAACAAAAAGTTACAAGAAATGACAAGTATAATAGATTAGAACAAAGGATGGGAGAATTGTAAGAGGTTATGAAGGCAGAGAAAGAAAAGGCAAAAACATGGAAACATAGCCTAGAGGAAGAGAGAAAACTCAATCACATATTACGAAGAAGAGAGAAAACAAAAGGAAATATTGCAAAAGGAGCTAACGAAAAGCACAAAATGAAATACGCCTTCCCAACACCAAACTATCTCGAATTTCATAAAGGAAGTGATTAATATGATGGATAACATTTGGAAGGAAATAAACCATAAAATTAATTATTTGATTTGATTGTTTGAATTCATGGATAATCTGTAGGGAATCTCTAATAAGCTCCTTAAATACGTAATCGATATCATAGCGAGAAAAGTGATGGCTTCAAGAGAGGATACAACAAGGAAGATTTTGTAAGCTATCTACAAATTCAATGACATGGAACTAACATCTAGAGGAATTCAAAACCATATTGATGCCTCGATAAATACATCATCTATCATTTGAAAGTGTGTGATGCTAGGCATGGCACATAAATTGTTGCATAAGTGTTTAATAATGTTACAGAGCTATATAGAAAGGTACAAGATTTCACAAAGCTTGGTTTGCCAATGTCTTTTGAAAAAATATGCCAACTCATTAAGAAGGATGCATTCTAAAAGAACATGAAGGAAGAAGTGATGCAAGAGAAGAACCGAATTCCCGAGAAGGCGAGATAAGATAATCTTTTTTGGCTTCGTTAAACCATTGATAACCTCGTCAATAAGTTTGCATTCAACAATAAAGGAAAGCTCCACTTTTAGTTATGAATTGCTAACAAAGTTACATGTCAGTCACTTTTATTTACAATAATTGTAATTCTAACATATGAAGAGTGGAACATGTTATAGAGGATGAGATAATTAAGAGTAATTTAATTTTGAAAATTGTTTCATTTATTGCACTTTTCAATTTTTTTCATACAAGGCATGTCTCAAGCAAGTTGAATGAGGAATAATGTTATTTTTCATTTCAATACATAGTGGTTCACAAAACTAACAAACCTTTTATGTTAATGCTTTGTAGGTGTATGAGAAACATAAGTGTATTTCTATTGTGAAGACTACAAATCAATGCAATGTATTTCAAGTTTCATTTCAAGAATACAAATCAACACTATATTTAAAAAAATACAAATAAGGAAAATAATATTATCAGAACAATGTGTTGAATATTTGATTATATTATATGAACATCTATATCACATATCCACAAATGGAAGCTTCCATGTATTGATGGTCGATCATCTCTATCATTTTTTTGACGAGTTATCTCGACTCTCACTTCATTTACATCAATCAGTGCAATAGGGTCATTTGTTATATTTTTGGCATTGTTATCAACCCCTCTCCTTTCATTAATTGATTTCCTTAATGTAAAATCCTGTCATAGTGAAAATTATTCACTTTGTACCTTGTTGGTCGTCAAATAGGACTTTTTAGAAGAGCAACAGTCAGGGGACAAGAAGTCCCTCCTCTTTAATGGGAGAGGTTCCCTTATTCAGAAACGAACTTATTTACAAATGTACAGAACATTGTTTTATGGTCAAACTTGGATTTTACGAAAGTGTTTTCCACAAGGATCATCAATTACACAAGGACTGAGGAAAGGGAATAAGAAGATGAGCAGAATAGCAACATTCAGAATTATAGATAGCAGAATAATTCTTCGTGTATGCGAAGCTTCAAAGAATTTAAGACAAGATCATTTGCGTTGGCTGAATGAGATTAAATTTAAAGACACAAAGTTCCATAAATAACCTTCTTCAGATTTATTAATCAAGGACACAAAGTTCCTTCTTGGTTGTACAAGATCACTGTATTTGCAAAACTGAACAGTATGCAATCAGAGAGACTAACGAGTTAGGAACAAAATGATCTCCACAATATTAAAGGAAAACACAGAGATAACAAGAATTAGATAGACAAAGAATGGAAAGCCCTTTTGTATTGATTTCTTTAAGATATATTTACACTTTCAGCAAATATCCAAGTTCTTCCTCCTTTCAAAATGGCGTGGAAAGGCCATTATATAGCTTACAAGTCAGTTACTCTTCAGAACTGTTTCTTTTAATTAAAGAATAGTTAAGGATCGCTTACTGAATACCTTAACTAATTACAAAGAATACGAAAAGAATGGGAAGAAGAGAAAAGAAAGGAGAAGGAGACAGGTGGCCAGCTACTGGGAGGGACCCACTGTCTTCAGAATCCACTGCCTGAATTTCTTCAACGCCTCAGCTATGTCTCTGCCACGTGGAACTGACGTGTTGGCTGCAGACTGAGTCCAAAATCCCAGACATTTCTCCATCTCTTTATCAAACTCGACGTGAGTATGATAATCTTTATTTGCTTCTTCAATGGCAGATTGAAGAGAACAAATTTCCTTCATCTTTTCCTTAGAGATGGAGCTTTCCTTGAATAGATTATCTTTGACAAAAGCTCTGAACTGAGCTTTGATTTCTTGCAAGGACAGGGAAACACTGAGATTTTCATCCTGAAGATGACAATGTATATCCTCAAAGCAAAGAATAAACAAGTGTCTTGAAAGCTTCTCCCTTCTGCCAGCTGTTCTTCATTTCTCCCAAAGCTTCCTCCAAAACTCTGATCTTCCACTCCACGCTGTAGACCCAGGATTTTGATAGATTGTCCTTAGCATCATCGAAAATCTTATTCGCCAGTAAGATGTTCTCATCTGTCTGTCCCATAAGGCGAAGGTCTACTATACAACTGCTCCAGATTTTTAGTTCTTTATCCATGGTATGGATAGTGGAGGAGAGCTTCAGCTTGCACATTACTCACCTTTTCGTGGAGTTTGAAAGCTTCATTGATGAAGTTTAATCCAAAGAACAAGCATGTCATCCACCATGGCTTCAATAGCTCGCCATATAGACAATACTTGTGCATATCTTTGATACTTTGCACTTCATCTTGGCTTAGAATTACAGGAGGTGGAAGAGTAGTCAATGGGGTAGGGTCCAAGACTTTATCCTTAGATAAAAGAGACTTGATGAAACCTGTGAGAATCCGGGCTTGTTCTTCCAACTGTTCAATAGTTTGCTGCCCTTTCTCTACCCTTCCAATGACTCTTGTGACTGTTTCCTGGAGGTTGTGAATTTCACCTTCAGGAGTAGACTCTCCCATAGGGATTCTTGAAAGCTCCAAGTCAGATGCCAGCAAGTCTGATTCTGATTTGTCTACTGTAGGCTTAGCAATCTCCAAGAATTGCTGACCTTGGGCATCAGACACTATTCTGGAAATGGTTCTGGCTTTCTTGGCACGAGAAGGAGTGGTGCCCAACAAGGCTGCAACAGCATCAAAATTTGGTCCCAAGCTTTGAGAGGAGGATTTTCTCTTCCTTTTGTCGACCAAAGGTTGCACCCAAGCAAAAGAGGAAGAAGAATCTGCAGGAGAAGCAAGAGGACCAAGAGACAGGGAGCTCATGACACTCAGGGTCTGCGCAGCTGTTGACTCAAGCTGAGATGTGAGTAGAGCACTGGAGGCAATGGCGGTAGAAGAATCAGCAGCACCTGGAAGTTCAGTGCTCTGGACCTCCTTGTCTTTATCTGCTGGATCTTCAGGAACATTTGCAGGAGTTGGCATCTCACTTTCTTCACTTTCACTGAGAACAATGATGTTCTCTGGCCCTATAGGCAACTCTGCCTGTTTTCTTGGAGGGTCATTCTCTGCAGGCTCCTTCTTTACTTCTTTGAGTTTCTTCTTATATACCTGGGTAGATGAAGAGGGAGTAGATTCAGCAGGTCCTCGTGTTGATGAGGTAGGAGGGTTTGCATTAGTGTTTCGCACTTGGAACCGATGCCTCTCTTATTGGTGTCGAGTCACCCTTGGGCTGGATTCTCCCGAGTGCCTCTTGAATTCTCGGATCTTCTTATCGAACTGCACCTTAGTCCCGACTAGACCGGAGCAAGAATCTCAGCCAGATCGTCCCTCTCTTTCCTGCTCCAATCAAGGTCCTCCGTGAGGGGTGTGCTTAATCACATTTTCATACTCATACGAGTATAGATCGAATCGTCATCCTGAGACCTTCAGAACTTGGCATGCAGACCGAGTTCTTGAATCAATCAGGGAGAAACTCCGCCACAATGCCTTCTCTCGGCTTCAAAATCATCTACACAACATCACCCAAAGTCTCTCATATCTCGTCCTATGATGATAGATTATCTTGATGTTCTGTTCAATAAACTTCTTCAAGTCAAAGCAGGTTCTTGCTTGAAGAAATGAACAGTGATAGGGACCAGGGCTCTTTCTATGTTCTGAGCATCCAGGAGCTGTTTTCGCATGTGTAGTTTCCCGAGAGATGGGAAAGTGCAAGCCAGAAATCTTCTTGTCTCTCGCAAGTTCTGCAACTTGTCTAGTTGCCTGCATATCTCTATCAAGGCCATTTTATCATTGCAGAACATGGGAAGCCGTAGAGGAGTGCTTTCATAGCCAGCAAGCCTGATATAGGAAAATTTCCTGAATTGGATGAAATAGGCTCCATACTGCGATATCAGGTTCATGGCTTCATCTGAAAACCTTCTAGCAGTATCACCTTCGAGCAATCTGACCACGTACATGGTGAAAGCATCATTGACCCTTCTGAAATTCCGATTGCTGGTCTCCAGGGTGAACTGCGGGCAATAGGCATACACTGGATCATCTTTGTGTGCATCTATATAGGAGAAACCAAACCACTGCCTTGATGCTGCTAGGGTATACATCAGATATGAAGTCATATAGAACTTCTTTGTTTGCTGAACGTTGGATAGCTGCTCCACCAAATTCATACTGATGATCTCTGCCCAGTTGATATTTTGTGTTCCCTCGCACACCATGCTGATGAGCGGGCACATCCAGAAATGAAACTCATTGGTGGAGGGCAAACCCATAACCCGAGCCAGCAGGATTATGAAGTCTGACAATTCCTCATTGAAATCTGCTCGGAAGAGGGTTTTGGTTAGGCGAGAAGCACCTTTCTTAGGGTTCTTCAACCAAGACTTCGCCACTCGCGCCTTGTATTTGTCACTGTCTTGGTCGAATAGGGTCTGTGCTTGATCCCGGGAGACGACTATAGCATTGTCCAACTCCGGAATCCTCATAGCAGCGCCAATGGCGGCAGCGTCCAGCTTGGCAATGAGTTCTCCATGTACATTTGTCAATTCGCTCGAAGCGGGGTCGAAGTGAGCTCCGCATGAAAGCACAAGACGCACGGCCTTGCATCGAGATTGGGAAGCCACCGCAAAAAAAGCCAAACCGCTATCATGAATCGTTTGTGCTATTGGTGTAGGGTTTGCATCTGCCATTCTTGCCCAAAAATCACCGAAGTCGAGATGACGAGCTTCGTTGTCCCCAATATTGCTAACAACAGACTCAAGCGGAGAAATTTGCTCCTGTCCCTGAAACTTGATCTTCATATTGATAGTCTCGGAGCTGCAACCTAGACTCGGGAAGGAATTTGCAAAGGGAGGGGATATTTGCGCAGGTTTTCAAATTGCAAGGGTTCGAGCAAAGATAGCATGGAAGCAATGCGAAAAATGCAAAGGGGAAATGCTCGTTATATAGCCATTTGGAGAGAGGAATGAATTTAATGCGCATTGAATACACAACCACCAATTTGAATAGCATCATACTCGGAGTGAGCGGGAAAAACTAAGTGTGAATCACACTTGGTACGCTTGGGACATGTGAGACGCGAATGCGCGAAACACGCGGCTCGGCCGATTCGGGTGAAACGGGGAGAGGATGCACATATGCTTTTTGGAACGATTGGGACAAAAATGCGCGAAGTACGCGGTTCGGGTGTTTCGGCCGAAATTGGAACAGTGGGCCCGTTTGGACTTGGGACATTCGGGACAAAAAGTTCCGGAGTACGCGGTTCGGCCGGTTCGGGTGAAATAGGAACGGCTTGCATTTTTCGATTTGGGACAAGGAGCTCTGAAGTACGCGACACGGGAGTTTCGGCCGAAAATTGGAAAGCTCGCACTTTTTAACTTTGGGACATTTGAGACATGGAAGTGCGAAGTACGCGGTTCGGGTGTTTCGGCCGAAATTGGAACAACTCGCACAAAAAGTTTTGGGACACTTGGGACAAAACTTTCCGACGGGCCCGAAAATGGGACAGCTTCGGGGATTTCGGCCGATCGGGGAACAGAGTGCACTTTCGTACTTGGGACAGTTGGGACAAAAAGTTCCGACAGGCCCGAAAATCACACAAAATGACCCAAAACACAGATTTTTTAAATTCACGACTTAGGCACTTCAGAGAAAAACACTTAAGACTCAAAATTTTGAAATTTTACTCTTATCAGAGTGGGGAATTTTGAGTGGACAACAGCTGGCTCCTTCTGGGGATGACTTGGCATAAATTCTCGGAATGAGACAAGGCAAGAACTTAGACAAACTCGGTGAAGCAGACCAGTGCCTTATCCATTGGGCAAAGGAGTCAAAAACAAACCAATACAGAGGGCAACACACACAACAACAGAAGGAAAACACACCAAAAGCATAAAAGCAAAAACACTGTACAGAATATACAAAGGGACTCCCTAGTCACCTATGACTTGAACAACTTCAAATACTGCCCACTATAAGGAAGTAGGAGGGAGAACCATCCATGTAATCAAGATAGAAAGAGTTCTTACCAGAAAGTGTCTTATCTTGAAAGGTCCGAGCCACAGGGAATCAAATTTTCCATGGCTGCCACGAGGTTCATGTCTTTTGTCCCATAACAACACGGTATCTCCAACTTGGAACTCTCTGAACCTAGCTTTCTTGTCAAATAGAACCTTTACCTTTACTCTGCCGTGAGCAGATATCCTATCAAAGAACCTCCAATCTGTCCTCGTTCAGTTTGTGCAGGTACATGATTCTTTTATCCAGAGCATCACTGAAACTAGTATCCTCAATGGCCTTCATCAGGTGCAAGGCTGGCAGTTCCACTGTCACTGGCAATTGAGCTTCTACTCCATACACCACTTGAAAAGGAGACATTCCAATGGCTCTTTTAGGTGTGACCCTGTCTGCCCAAAGAGCATCATAAAGCTTCTTATGCCAGTTTCGCTGAGATTCATTGACCAACTTCCTTATGATAGTCACCAGATTTTTGTTGGTGGATTCTACTTGTCCATTTCCCAGGGATAATAATCTGAAGAATGAGCCAGAGAGATGCCATACCCGTAGCAGAAATCCATTATCTCCGTTAGGAGAAGTTCAAGCATTATCTGTTACAATCTTGTTAGGTACTCCATACCTTACCAAGATGTTCTCTTTGATGAAGTTGCATACCACTTCAGAAGTAGTGCTCTTGACTGGAATAGCTTCCACCCATTTGGTGAAGTAGTCAGTGGCGGTTAGCACATGGGTGTGACCAGCACTAGAAACAGGGTTGAGTGCACCAATGAAGTCCAGACCCCACTGTTGAAATGGTTCTTCAATCACAACTGGCTTGAGAGGCAAAGAGGCCAACTTAGGTCTTCCCACAAAGGTCTGACAAGCCTCGCATTTATCCACCCACTTGGATGCATCTCTGAACAAGGAAGGCCAGTAATATCCTCCCTGGAGTATCTTGTGAGTCATGGATCATGATGAATAGTGCCCTCCACATGTCTGATCATGAAAAGCTGAGAGCAACTTTCTCTGTTGTTCCTTGTCCACACACTTCAGAAATCTCCCATCTAAACCACGCTTGAACAAGGCATTTTCCCACAGTACATATTGCGCTGATCTCAATTTAACAGTCCTCTTTTCCTTGGTAGTTAAATGAGAGGGGCATTCCCCATAGGTGAGAAAATGGGTGATGTTAGAATACCATTCATCAACTGAACTAAGGAATAGAACAGTAGGAATGTCAACTTTCTCCTCCAAAGAATTCATGTTTGGCTCCTTCAGCAATGAGCTCACAAAGACCTTTTCCACGAACCAGCTTGGTCGGTTTGATATCAATGTCATACTCCTGGACTTTAGCCACCCAGTTTCCTCTCTTGGACCCAAATTCTTGCTGTGTAAGAATTGACTTAACAGTTGTATCTGGAACCAGCACCATAGAGTGAGAGTTGAGGATATAGAAACGGAACTGCTTGACAGCCTTGACTACTGCAAAAGCATGCTTCTCCATCATGGTGTATTTTAGCTCATGATTCTTCAGGATATAGCTCATGAAGGCAATTGGTAGCTCATGTTTATCAGAGTCTTCTTGGGTTAAGACAGCAGCCAGGGTATTATCTGTAGCATAGCAATAGATGATGAAATCTTTGCTGAAATCAGGACAGGCCAAAACTGGAGTTTTAGCAATAGCTTTCTTGATACCCTCAAAGGATTCCTTTCCTTCAGAAGACCAACCAAATGTTTGCTTCCCTTTCATCATCTGAGAAATATTCAAAGTTAATTCAGCAAAATCAGGGATGAATCTTCTTAAAAATTGATCTTACCAAGAAGGAATGCACGCCTTTTTTTGGTTGGGAGAGGAATCACGGATGGCTTGAACTCATTCAGATCAATCTTAATACCATCCCTAGAGACGATGTGCCTAATAGTTTTCCTTCAGAACACGTAAGATGCAGATTTTTTAGGATTTAAAGAAATCCCATGCTCTCGGCATCTCAGCAGAACCGTTTCCAGGTGGTCAAGTGATCCGCTCTTGTCTTTGAAAACACTGTCAGGTCATCAAGGTATATGACAATACATTTCCTTTCAAGCTTCCAAAAGCCGATCCATAGCTCTCTCGGAAAGTGGCACCAAAGATTAATCACCCAAAAGGCATTCTCTTGTAGGCAAAGGTACCCCAAGGAGTGGTGAAGGCTGTCTTGTGTTGATCTGCAGTATCAACCTCTACCTGATTGTATCCCGAGAATCCATCAAGCATAGATAACATTTCAGATCCTGTTACTGCTTGCAATATTTGATCCATCATAGGCAAAGGGTAGTTATCTTTCAGAGAAGCCTGATTCAGGTTCCTGAAATCAACACAGATGCGGATCTCACCATTCTTCTTCCTAACAGGTACTATATTTGCGATCCATGTCGAATGGTGAATGGGAAAAATAATTTTAGCCTTCAACAACTTCTGGATCTCCTGAAAGATGGTGTCAGCTATTTTTGGATTGTACTGCCTCTGCTTCTGTTTGAAAGGCTTAATTCCTGGTTTGAGAGGAATAGAATGCTGCATATCTTTTGGCTTGAAGGCCTTTAGATCTTCATAAGAATAAGCAAGAACATCCTTATATCTCCTTAGAAGATCAATTGCTTTTCTCCTCTCGTCGGTTGTGCAACATTTTCCAATATTTACTAGCTTGGGGTCAGTAGAACTCCCTATATCAATCTTATCATACTCAGCTGATTGCTGAGGTCCAGTAGAAGCTTTAGATTTCACATATCTGTCATGTTTATCAAACAACTCCTCCAAACTCACCAAACCTTTGGGAATCTTGTTTCCTTTGAGTTTAATGCACCCTTCCTGATCTGTTTCTTCTCCTTGGGTGACAGGATGGTCAGAGGACACACTCTCACGAGGCAGGTTGTCACTTCCCTCAAAATACAGTTGTTCGAAATTGCCCTTGAGTTCCAGGAAGGAAAGCAAATGCTGGTCATCGTTGAAAACTTGCCAGTTATTGGTATTGTCAGGTACACTAGGCCGGTGGACCATTTCAATAGTGAACTTATCCTGAGAGAATTCAGGATGGGGAATCAGTAGTGATCCTGAGACAGCCAGTGAATCAGCCCTGCTGTTCTTTTCTCTAGGTATTGCCTCAATGGAGAAAGCATCAAGGAATTCAATTGAATCCCAAACCTGATTCCGATAATGCTTCAGCCTCCCATTTTTTACCTGAAAAAGGCTTCTGACTTGCTTCACAATCAGCTCTGCATCACCACGAGCCAGAAGATTTTTTACACCTCGTTCTTTGGCCACTTGCAGTCCAAGAATGAGAGCCTCATACTCTGCTGTATTGTTAGTGTTTTCGAACTGCAACTTAAATGAAAAAGGGTGTAGGCAGCCTTCAGGTGACACTAGCAGGACACCAGCTCCAGAACCAGCCGAGGAACAACTTCCATCAAATTCTAAAATCCAAACACCATTGGGATCTTTGGGTGATACTTTGGAGGGTTGGATTTCATCAGGGGACAGAATCATGTAATTACCATGACCTATGTCTTCATAGAGTATTTGTGCCTTAGGATCATCCGTTTTCTGCACAATATACTCAGATTGTTTCTCAGGCATCAGCTTCTTCATGTGTCCATTGACAGGTATGAGTGCATGTGACCAATCCATTTGAATCTCTCCACCCACATCTTTACAGAAGTTCCTACTTAGCAACATTCCATAAGAAGGAGGAATGTCTGCTACTAGGATGGTAGCCAAGACTTTCTTTTCAGGTAAAGCAGCAAAAGCCACTTGTGCATCTTTAATCCTTCCAACCAAAGGCACTTCCTTACTTTCCATGGAGTAGCAAGATCCATAAGTACGAGTGAGGGTCAAGCCTAAAGCATGAGCTACTTTAGCAGGCATCACGTTATCTGAGGCTCCGGAATCTATGACACAGTTACTGAGCCTATGGCCAGCTATAAGAAGTGTTACATAAAAAGGCTTGATTTTGTCACTAGGCGAGGTGACAAAGAGCTACCGACTAGGTGTGGTGCAGAAGGAGGAGTGGGCAAAAGGCCTTTAGAGGTGGTCTTGGAATGGGAATTAACAAATTGGATCATCTTGGCAAAAGCCTTGGGATGGGTTTGATAGTATTCAGCTTCTGAAATTTGAACCTTGGTCCTTTTTAGGTGATCAACAATATCAAAGGATCCGGAAGTAGATGGACCATCATCATTTGGAATTCTAGGCTTATCAACTTTAGGAGAAAAAGAAGGAACTTTGCTAGTAGGATTGGCAGGACTTACCTTTGGTGCAGATGAGGTAGGGATAGGAGATCCTCTTCTGGCAATTACAGGAATAGTTGCCGGCTGCTCCTTAGATTTCTTCATGGGCTGTGTTACTTTCTCCTTCTGCCTTGTCTGTTCTCGAGTCATGACAGCAAATGATTCACTGTTCATATCTGCTACCACTTCATCATAGTCATCTCCATCATCAGTGCCTTCGGTGGTAAAGAAATTAACCCGAGATCCTTCGAGTTCTTCCGCCTCATCATCAAATTCCTCCAGGAACTCCTCACGAGCTTCATCATCCACATCATCATCTGGCTCTTCAACTTCACAGTTGCATTCACAGAACCTTAACAGAGGACCTTCAAGTGCTAGTCTTGTGTGAGGAGCAGGCAAACGATTTCAGGCTGGAAATTTCTTCTTGGAACATCTGCATACGAGGCATGCTGAGCCAATTGTTTCTTTATAGCTACTAGATCATTTGCAAGTTTCTGGACTAATGGATCAGTATTGGGTCCAGAGGTGGAGGAGGAAGAAGCAAAGAGATTTAGATTTGGGGGATCTCTTTTCAACTTCCCGACATGATCAAAGTCATCCTCGACACTAACAGCCAGTTCTTGATCCAGAATTAACGCTCCAAGATTAGCCCTTCTTAGAGCATAACTGACTTTGGGCGTTTGAGCATTTAGAAAGAAACATTTTTGAATTTGATCAACCGGTCGAGTATTTACAGGAATTTTGTTGATCAGTCTATTGAACCGAGCCACAAATTCTCTCATGGGTTCTGATGGATCTTTCTTTATCTGAGAAATTTGGGCAAGCAGGGCATGCACATCTTCTGCCGGCTTGAAACGGATTTCGAACTGAGTTCTCATTGTATTCCAATCGGTGATGGCACCAGCCGGAAGGTGATAGAACCGAAATCGGCGAAAGCATTATCCTCGTAACGTCTCAACGAATGTACCTTGCGAGACGCCTCTTCATGTTCAACTCCCAAGACTCCACATGCAACTATGAAGGCTGCAATGTGTTCATCAGGGTGTACTTTGCCATCTCCTCTAAACTTGGGGAAGTTCTTTCGGTTACCTCTAGGTAACTCATGCAAAGGCTGATTAAGGGCCAGGGGCCCAACACGTTGACCCCATGGCAATTGTGCCGCCATTCTTGGAAATACGGCTTGGAAGGGAACTGTAACACCAGCTAGGATCAAAGCTCGTAGATTGGGACTAGCAGGTTCTGAAGGAATACCACCCGTAGGACTTCTATCTTGAACAGGTGGAGTGCTCGTCGAACGAGTTCTTCTATTTGAAGGGAAAGGAAAACCCTGTTGCTCCAAAAGCTGAAACTGAGAATCTTCGATACCAAGGGTCCTTCTCCCTCGAGTGAAACGCGGAGTCGCCAGATCAAAGGATGATCGAAAAATTGCAGTACTGGAATGCGATTTTCCCCAGTGAGTCGCCAAAAACTGTTGGTCGTCAAATAGGACTTTTTAGAAGAGCAACAGTCAGGGGACAAGAAGTCCCTCCTCTTTAATGGGAGAGGTTCCCTTATTCAGAAACGAACTTATTTACAAATGTACAGAACATTGTTTTATGGTCAAACTTGGATTTTACGAAAGTGTTTTCCACAAGGATCATCAATTACACAAGGACTGAGGAAAGGGAATAAGAAGATGAGCAGAATAGCAACATTCAGAATTATAGATAGCAGAATAATTCTTCGTGTATGCGAAGCTTCAAAGAATTTAAGACAAGATCATTTGCGTTGGCTGAATGAGATTAAATTTAAAGACACAAAGTTCCATAAATAACCTTCTTCAGATTTATTAATCAAGGACACAAAGTTCCTTCTTGGTTGTACAAGATCACTGTATTTACAAAACTGAACAGTATGCAATCAGAGAGACTAACGAGTTAGGAACAAAATGATCTCCACAATATTAAAGGAAAACAAAGAGATAACAAGAATTAGATAGACAAAGAATGGAAAGCCCTTTTGTATTGATTTCTTTAAGATATATTTACACTTTCAGCAAATATCCAAGTTCTTCCTCCTTTCAAAATGGCGTGGAAAGGCCATTATATAGCTTACAAGTCAGTTACTCTTCGTAACCGTTTCTTTTAATTAAAGAATAGTTAAGGATCGCCAGTTGCAATACCTTAACTAATTACAAAGAATACGAAAAGAATGGGAAGAAGAGAAAAGAAAGGAGAAGGAGACAGGTGGCCAGCTACTGGGAGGGACCCACTGTCTTCAGAATCCGCTGCCTGAATTTCTTCAATGCCTCAGCTATGTCTCTGCCACGTGGAACTGACGTGTTGGCTGCAGACTGAGTCCAAAATCCCAGACACTTCTCCATCTCTTTATCAAACTCGACGTGAGTATGATAATCTTTATTTGCTTCTTCAATGGCAGATTGAAGAGAACAAATTTCCTTCATCTTTTCCTTAGAGATGGAGCTTTCCTTGAATAGATTATCTTTGACAAAAGCTCTGAACTGAGCTTTGATTTCTTGCAAGGACAGGGAAACACCAGAATTTTCATCCTGAAGATGACAATGTATATCCTTGAAAGCAGCAACAGCCAGTGTCTTGAAAGCTTCTCCCTTCTGCCAGCTGTTCTTCATTTCTCCCAAAGCTTCCTCCAAAACTCTGATCTTCCACTCCACGCTGTAGACCCAGGATTTTGATAGATTGTCCTTAGCATCATCGAAAATCTTATTCGCCAGTAAGATGTTCTCATCTGTCTGTCCCATAAGGCGAAGGTCTACTATACAACTGCTCCAGATTTTTAGTTCTTTATCCATGGTATTGATAGTGGAGGAGAGCTTCAGTTGCACATTACTCACCTTTTCATGGAGTTTGAAAGCTTCATTGATGAAGTTTAATCCAGCAACAAGCATGTCATCCACCATGGCTTCAATAGCTCTGCCATAGACAGAATACTTGTGCATATCTTTGATACTTTGCACTTCATCTTGGCTTAGAATTACAGGAGGTGGAAGAGTAGTCAATGGGGTAGGGTCCAAGACTTTATCCTTAGATAAAAGAGACTTGATGAAACCTGTGAGAATCCGGGCTTGTTCTTCCAACTGTTCAATAGTTTGCTGCCCTTTCTCTACCCTTCCAATGACTCTTGTGACTGTTTCCTGGAGGTTGTGAATTTCACCTTCAGGAGTAGACTCTCCCATAGGGATTCTTGAAAGCTCCAAGTCAGATGCCAGCAAGTCTGATTCTGATTTGTCTACTGTAGGCTTAGCAATCTCCAAGAATTGCTGACCTTGGGCATCAGACACTATTCTGGAAATGGTTCTGGCTTTCTTGGCACGAGAAGGAGTGGTGCCCAACAAGGTCAGCAATAAAGATCGAAATTTGGTCCCAAGCTTTGAGAGGAGGATTTTCTCTTCCTTTTGTCAACCAAAGGTTGCACCCAAGCAAAAGAGGAAGAAGAATCTGCAGGAGAAGCAAGGGGACCAAGAGACAGGGAGCTCATGACACTCGTGGTGGTCTCAAGGCACTGTGCTGACTGCCGAGATGTGAGTAGAGCACTCGGAGGCAATGGCGGTAGAAGAATCAAGCAAGACTGGAAGTTCAAAGGCTCTGACCTCCTTGTCTTTATCTCATTGGATCTTCGTGAACATTTGCAGGAGTTGGCATCTCACTTTCTTCACTTTCACTGAGAACAATGATGTTCTCTGGCCCTATAGGCAACTCTGCCTGTTTTCTTGGAGGGTCATTCTCTGCAGGCTCCTTCTTTACCTCTTTGAGTTTCTTCTTATATACCTGGGTAGATGAAGAGGGAGTAGATTCAGCAGGTCCTCGTGTTGATGAGGCAGGAGGGGTTTGCATTAGTGTTTCAGACCTTGGAACTGATGCCTCTCTTATTGGTGTCGAGTCACCCTTGGAACTGGATTCTCCTGAGTGCCTCTTGAATTCTCGGATCTTCTTACTGAACCAGACCTTAGTCCTGACTAGGACTGGAGCAAGAATCTCAGCCAGATCGTCCCTCTCTTTCCTGTTCCAATCAAGGTCCTCCAGAGGGGTGTGCTTAATCACATTTTCATACTCATACGAGTATAGATCAGAATCGTCATCCTGGAGACCTTCAGGAACTTGGTATAGACCGAGTTCTTGAATCAATCAGCAGGGAGAACCCGCCACAATGCCTTCTCCTCGGCTTCAAAATCATCTCGCATAGTCACCCAAAGAGTCTTCTCAGATATCGTCCTATGATGATAGATTATCTTGATGTTCTGTTCAATAAACTTCTTCAAGTCAAAGCAGGTTCTTGGCTTGAAGAAATGAACAGTGATAGGGACCAGGGCTCTTTCTATGTTCTGAGCATCCAGAGCTGTTTTGCATGTGTAGTTTCCCAGAGAGATGGGAAAGTGCAAGCCAGAAATCTTCTTGTCTCTGCAAGTTCTGTGCAACTTGTCTAGTTGCTTGCATATCTCTATCAAGGCCATTTTATCATTACAGAACATGGGAAGCCGTAGAGGAGTGCTTTCATAGCCAGCAAGCCTGATATAGGAAAATTTCCTGAATTGGATGAAATAGGCTCCATACTGCGATATCAAGTTCATGGCTTCATCTGAAAACCTTCTAGCAGTGTCACCTTCGAGCAATCTGACCACGTACATGGTGAAAGCATCATTGACCCTTCTGAAATTCCGATTGCTGGTCTCCAGGGTGAACTGTGGGCAATAGGCATACACTGGATCATCTTTGTGTGCATCTATATAGGAGAAACCAAACCACTGCCTTGATGCTGCTAGGGTATACATCAGATATGAAGTCATATAGAACTTCTTTGTTTGCTGAACGTTGGATAGCTGCTCCGCCAAATTCATACTGATGATCTCTGCCCAGTTGATATTTTGTGTCCCCTCGCACACCATGCTGATGAGCGGGCACATCCAGAAATGAAACTCATTGGTGGAGGGCAAACCCATAACCCGAGCCAGCAGGATTATGAAGTCTGACAATTCCTCATTGAAATCTGCTCGGAAGAGGGTTTTGGTTAGGCGAGAAGCACCTTTCTTAGGGTTCTTCAACCAAGACTTCGCCACTCGCGCCTTGTATTTGTCACTGTCTTGGTCGAATAGGGTCTGTGCTTGATCCCGGGAGACGACTATAGCATTGTCCAACTCCGGAATCCTCAGAGCAGCGCCAATGGCGGCAGCGTCCAGCTTGGCAATGAGTTCTCCATGTACATTTGTCAATTCGCTCAAGCGGGTCGGAAGTGAGCTCCGCATGAAAGCACAGTATCAGCACACTGTACTGAGATTGGGAAACCACCGGCAAAAGCCAAACCGCTATCATGAATCGTTTGTGCTATTGGTGTAGGGTTTGCATCTGCCATTCTTGCCCAAAAATCACCGAAGTCGAGATGACGAGCTTCGCTGTCCCCAATATTGCTAACAGCAGACTCAAGCGGAGAAATTTGCTCCTGTCCCTGAAACTTGATCTTCATATTGATAGTCTCGGAGCTGCAACCTAGACTCGGGAAGGAATTTGCAAAGGGAGGGGATATTTGCGCAGGTTTTCAAATTGCAAGGGTTCGAGCAAAGATAGCATGGAAGCAATGCGAAAAATGCAAAGGGGAAATGCTCGTTATATAGCCATTTGGAGAGAGGAATGAATTTAATGCGCATTGAATACACAACCACCAATTTGAATAGCATCATACTCGGAGTGAGCGGGAAAAACTAAGTGTGAATCACACTTGGTACGCTTGGGACATGTGAGACGCGAATGCGCGAAACACGCGGCTCGGCCGATTCGGGTGAAACAGGGAGAGGATGCACATATGCTTTTTGGAACGATTGGGACAAAATGCGCTGGTCGCTGGTTCGGGTGTTTCGGCCGAAATTGGAACAGTGGGCCCGTTTGGACTTGGGACATTCGGGACAAAAAGTTCCGGAGTACGCGGTTCGGCCGGTTCGGGTGAAATAGGAACGGCTTGCATTTTTCGATTTGGGACAAGGAGCTCTGAAGTACGCGACACGGGAGTTTCGGCCGAAAATTGGAAAGCTCACACTTTTAACTTTGGGACATTTGAGACATGGAAGTGCGAAGTACGCGGTTTGGGTGTTTCGGCCGAGATTAGAACAACTCGCACAAAAAGTTTAGGGACACTTGGGACAACTTTCCGACGGGCCCGAAAATGGGACAGCTTCGGGGATTTCGCCGATCGGGAACAGAGTGCACTTTCACTTGGGACAGCTTGGGACAAAAAGTTCCACAGTTCCGAAAATCACACAAAATGACCCAAAACACAGATTTTTTTAATTCACGACTTAGGCACTTCAGAGAAAAACACTTAAGACTCAAAATTTTGAAATTTTACTCTTATCAGAGCGGGGAATTTTGAGTGGACAACGGTACTGATGTGTAAATTCTCAAATAGTTTTCCAATTTTTGTCAAACTTGTTTGTAATTTTGACTTATAAAGGTCAAGGCACTAAAAAATATATCATCTTCAACTAAACCCAAAATCCTTGTTTGACATAACTCAACCAATTACAAAAACTTGGATATGGTTTCCTAAAAAATAGTACTCAACCCAATTTTTTTCCATAGTCGGGTTAGTGCTCCACACTCTTAAGGGATTATCCAAACATCTAAATTGCTCAATCATTGTAGAAGTGAATTCATGGGATTGATCAATCAAACCTTCCTTGCTTAAAATACTTAGAATATTCCTTCCATTGATATTAGGAGTCTTACAAAATGTTGAATCAATATAGTCAATCTATTGTGGTAGTCTTCCGGAAATATCGACATTTTGGTTTTTATTCGAATAGGTGGGATTTACTAAAACCGTTGCTTCAAGTAAAGCATCCCTACGAAAACATTCTTTTTGGCCGGATAATATGTATAGCTGAAAACCTAGGTAGTCATGAGATAAATCTCCCTCATTTACCGGTGAGGCTCCCGTGTAAGATTTGTTAATTAAATATGCTAGTATCTATTTGTGGGTATTACTTTAACCATGCAGCTCATGAACCATAGTCTGTATAGTTTTGCAGCAAGTAAATAGGCATCATTAAAGAAGGGAAATATCTGATGAATAGGAAAACAACAAAAATAGGAAAGAAAGGGGAAGATATGCAACCCAATCAATAGATTACAAAGTTGATTGCATGCACATAGATAGAACCAATATATATTAACACACAGAATTATAAGCAAAGGGAACTTTCAGATCTAGATCTAGAATAACACAAAGTTTATAAGTACATCTAAGACATAAAGTTAGAAACAAAATGCACCATCACACAAAGTTCTCCGGAAATATGCTCCTTTCTATTCCTCTGCTTTAAATAGCTATGAGGGTTTTAGCACAAAGTTTGGAACACAAGAATGTTGCTTACAAATTTTGATCCTTAACCCAAAGGTTTTTCCTCTACTTATAGAATGTAGAGGGAAATTACAAATAGGAAGCTTTTAGTGAACTGGCACATGTGGAAGTTGTAAAGGAAACAACTGCAATCTCCCTCCTGGAATTCCTCTTTACATGACATGCATGATTTGCAACTAAAGATAGAACCTTCTATTTTGCATGTATGCCACCTATTTCCAAGTAGTTGACTTCTTCAAGTAATGGATTTTAAACCAATCACTTAAGTTTTATAATTTAATTGATTACTCAATTACTTTGTCGAAGAAAATAAGAGAAAGAAGAAGAAAGAGGAAAGTTGCAGTCTTGCTCTTTTCATATTCTGCATGCAGTTTCTTTTGCCTTTGATTCTCACCAAACTGGATCTGGAAGTAGCTGACTGTGATTTTGCTTACGGGTGTTACCGCTGACATGTCTTCCCTCTTATCCTTGAAGTTTTTGTAGTTCTTCTCCAATACATGCATCAATGCAATGTTTTTCGTAAATAACTCATCATTTTTATTTTTAATTGCATATGAGCAATTAAAATTTTTGGAAAGCACTCCGGGTGAATGCAAATTCAATGAAGGCTTCAACTGGAAGATTGGGAGCACATGCACAAGATCCTGGAAGGAATTTTTTATGCACCGACTTCTACACGGGCTGCATTAGAAACAAGAGGATGAATTTTTACCGAAGCCTTTGCAATTATGAGATATGGATCTGGATCTAGGCCTATTGACTTCAGCAAATCTAGAAGCTATGCATGATTCCTCGTTCATCCCACTTTGCCATGGCTGGAGAAATCTTTGTCTGAGCAACTCTTTTTCTTTTAATTATGTCAAAATTCTTTGCAATTGGTGCAGATCTGACAATTTCTTCAGATTTGTAGGATATATTCAATGTATCTGACATTGATTTAAGCTCCCTTTAAATTAAATAAGCACCCGCAATGAATACATGTAATTAATTCGGACAAAGACGGCAACTGGAACATGAACACTTGATTTTTATCATAAAAATCTGCATATATAAAGTCCGCTACCCTAAAATTTGAGGCTTTGCTTACATGCATAGCAAGCATAAATATTTCCAACTTCACCAGGCACCTGTAACAATATGCGAGATAATTAAACAGGACTTAAATCAAGCTCCTCCAACCCAGGCGCAAAACTTTGAACCTTTAAAGCGGTGAAAAACACTTCTTTGAGCAAAATTCCTCCTCCTTTAGGCGCCAAAATTGTCCTCGAGCTGCACTCCTTTGCTAGAAGAATTAATTAATTCATCATTATGGCAGCCCATGCTTATATCACCTTCATCATTCTATAAGTAATAATTTTCTCGACTCTCTTCTATTCCCTACAATTAATTAATTAATAATCATGTTTTTGTCTTCAATTTGGGTGCCTATTTTTCTCATGCTCATGGCTGCATTAAATAAATTAAATTTATTTAATTTTAGCTTTCTACTTCCAGTCTACATTGACTTCACACTATGCTTTGACCTCATGCGCCAAAAATAGGAATTAATTCCATTAATAAATACTTTAAAAAGTATTATTTCTCCTCTAGGTGGGTCACACTTTTTTGCATGATATAGGGCTGCATTAAATAAATTAAATTTATTTAATTTTAGTATTCTATTTCCAATCTTCTTCATCATTTCATCATGCGTTGAATTTTCCTCATGCTTGAGCACCAATTTTAGGAATAGAAACAATTAATTAATACTTTAAAAGTATTATTCTTCCTCTAGGTGGGTCACATTTTTTGCCATGGCTGATTTCTATTTTTAAAAGTCACTTTTTGATGGGATTAATCACTTTACACCGCAGCTCCAAAAATCCCATGGTCCACTTAAGTTGTTTGACTTTCATAATGGGATTTTTTACCATGCAAGGTAGGTAAGAAATTCCCATCCATGCCTTAAGTGATTTTTCTTTATTTCACAATGGGAATTTTCACCCTGCAAGGCAGGTAAGAAATCCCCGCTTGCATATTGCCTCTAATTTTCCCATCATGACTTAAGTGACTTTGCCTTCATGGGAAAAAGTACCCTGCAAGCGGTAGAAAATTTTCACCTACCTGCTGCAACCAAAATCGCACTACTGAAAATTAGATCCATCCATTCCCAAAATGTGACATATCCAAAAAAAGTTTTTTGTGCACGACTTCATCTTTTTAGAGAGAACCGGACTTCCCATGGCAAATTCCTTCGGCATGACGTCCATAGATGACTTCCGATACTCCGGATAAGAAAACAGATGAAGTGGCAAATGAATTAACCTAGGGAATTTCAAAGAGAAAACACACGCAAAAATAACAAAAATGCAAAACATTGCCATAAGTCATAGATAAAGCCCAGATCCATTCTTGATGAAAACCCTACTGGTATATGTGAATATTGACATGCAAAATTTCAACAGGGCTAAAACGGAGCACAATTTACTTCAAACAGGGCTCAAAATAATTAAATAAAATTTTCCCACAAACAAAACCTGATGAAGGGATAAAACAATTTTTGGCATCTAGGTATTTGTCTAAATTGGCTTCTATGATTCATTGGGAATATCTTGACGCAATACAAGCATCTTTTGGCAATAAAAACACAAAACGACTTGTTATTTTAAAAGTGTGAAATTTTTTACATGGGGTAGTCTCAAATTTCAGGGTGAAATGGGGGACACCAATTCTCTTATTTCTTCTAGTAGGGAAACTACAATTTCTCTTAACCTTACCCTTGTTGATGATACAATGTTATCAAAGAGCATCCCTATGACATTTATCTTCTCAACCTTACCGGCTACTACTATTTGAAATAGGTGCATTGGTATCTCATATCCACATACAAAAGCACATACTTCTCCAAACAAGTTGAACCTCAAAATCTACTTGCATTTCCAATCTTTATCAAATTATTCCAACCATCAAACTTTGGACCCGAAAGAGTAGTCTCATTGATAAACAAATATTCTATTTCCAAACAAATATGTTTCTTCAAACTAGAAAAATCAGCAATATATATAGTTCTTTTTGGGCTTATTTAATTAAACAATGCATTTCATCCAACATGGGAAGGAGACCACACAACATTAGCAATGTCTCTAAATCAGTCAAATGATGTATTAAATCCCGAGCCTTGTCCACTTCCATGCGATTCTGCCACATTACTCCCAATAAGGATTGATACTTGTTGTACACCCTACGAACCGGTTGATATAATGAGATCCACCTAGTGTTGACATATTTTAATAGTTTATGCTTGTTTTTCATTCCTTCTAAAAAGATTTGGAATTCCATGAACCTTTTAGGACTATGATATAAATAAGCATGCACCTCTCGAACAAGTTCTTCAACTTTTGCTACAGGTTTAAATTTGTTAACTATTTTGTATGCTAGATTCATTCTATGAGCCATACAATGAATGAAAATCATATATGGGAAATGATATTTTTGGAGTCTTACACACAGTCATTATAATGACCTTGCATTATAGATGCCCCATCTGCCCCAATACATACCAGCTTTTTTACAATTGTAGAATCATCCATGCCATAATCTCCTTCAAACTTCTTATCACCAATTCACAAAGTTTTTAGCATTGGAGTTCTCTCTCATCTTGTGAGTATAAATTAAGTGAGGTTATTCACATTATTATCAACAAGTATAAACATGTATACAAACCTAAGTAGTATTATCTACTATTGTAACCTCATCAATAGAAAAAGATATGTATCGTGCAAACTTAAGTTTCTCTTTCAAGTCTTCTTTCTCAACCATAGCTATGCATTTTCTCAATCCAAACCACTACTTTCAAACCAGTGAGAATGAGGAAAGTATGGGACTCTAAGAAAATACAACATCTTCTTTTTTGAGGAAAAACTTTATAGGGCGACCTCTTTTCGAATATAAAAAACAAATAGTTGAATTGTTTTACCTAAAAGATTGTTTTGAATGACCTTGTTAAATTGAGATGTAATTTTCCCTCCATTCTCTACAACTATTCTTTCAGTTCTCTTGTGCTCCTCAAATTCTTTTTCATACCTAATATGTAAACAATCATCCGTAGTTTTCCATATGGAAACATTCTTCATAACTTCGTCTATAGTTTGATTTTCATATATCTTTCCTACGTGTTTCTCAATAGTATCCAATTTAAGTTGCATTGTCTTGTCCCTGCCCAATTTCTAGTTACAGATTGTACACTTACATTTTTTGGGAGGTTCAACTTTATTTTTATTTTTGATAGGTTCAATAAATGGAAACTTAGAAACCTACTCTAATATGAAATTCCTTCCCAAGTCCCATTTTCTTACTTTTTTCTTTATTCTAGAAATGGGTGTCCCCGAAGAGTATTTTCCATGGTGGAATTTAAATTTCGTTTATTGCCAGAAATTTTACCTCCAATATTAAATTGGGCAGGTGATGATGACCTAGCACTAGAGTGGAAATGTAAATCATATAGTGATGCAATTTTCAACTTCATTCAATGGGATGTCTTCAATGGGAGACATTTCATTGTCTTCGTCATTGTCATTGACAACATCAGTCATCAAATCATCATGGGTTTCATTTGAGTGCAATCATTATCCCTTGATTGTGCTTGTCCTACTGGAGAAGGATGGTATTATGTATACGGTTTCTCAAAATAAGATGTAATTTTTCGTATGTCAGTACTAGGAGGTGTTGCAATTTTTTTTTTTAGGTTTCCTTTTTAGTTTCCAATTTCCTAAATATTGTAAGGACAATTTTTGAGTTGGTTTTGTTATCCATATTTGCACCCCCTTTCAAAATGGATTAACCTACAAGTCTCGACACCGATAGTTATTGGGGAGCAATTTACGGGGTAGCTCATGGTAAACTAGCGAGCCGCGGTGAAGGTTTGGAGCCATATCTTCTTGTCGCATGACAACCATGCGTCAATTGTTTCTCTTGACATGCATCTTTCAACCTCCTCTTTTGTTGCACGTTAGTGTCCCTTGTTGACACTGACAACGTCCCTCCTTGACACGTGAAAACGTCCCTCCTTGTCGTGTAACAATTCCTGCTTCGTTGGCACACAACAATTACCATTTACTGACACGCTTCAACCACTTCCCTTGTCATGTGACAACTACCTTCTCCTTCTCGCACATCAACAGCTCTGACTCGCGTCAACTATCACTTCTTGATGCGCGTCACCGCTTTCCTCCTATTACGCACAATAGCATTCCTCCCTAGGGTGAGTGCATGAAGTTGGGGGCCAAAAGTGGACAAAAACCTGAAAAAAGAAAAATGCGTATGCGTTCTTTTATAACGCGATAACATTTTAAATTCTTAGGTTTGAGGATTTTCCAAAGCATAACGCGTACGCGTTATGTCCGCTATAAATAAAAGGGACGTTGGGGGCACAATATATAAACAAAGCATAACTCGTACGTGTTATGCTTTTTTACTTTTTCCAGCACATGCCTCAAGGTTTGGGATCCGGTTTGGATCCCCAACCCTGAGGCATGGACTTGCACAAACACAACAAACAACGTGTTTTTACAATAAAATGTAAAAATGCCACTTCTTTATTATAAATCAAAATAAAACAATTCGTCCATTTTAAAAAATTATACCATGACGTAAAGTAGAGTTTCTTCTTTCTAAAAATATAATTTTTCAAATTTTTTGACTAATAGAAGGTTTCCATATTATTTATTTTCTAACTATGCCTTTTTATAGCTATTTTTTGAAGTTTAAATATGTCTATCGTTCATCATGTATATTTTGTTTGGGTCATCGAAATTGAGAAAAAAAATATACTAGCACAAACTAGGCATAATTATATACATATTCAAAAAACAAATCTATTTTTGATATTTTTTGAGGTAGTTAGGGGGCACAGTCGGAGCTCTGTTATTTTTCAAAACATAAAATTTATGTACTATAAAAATCATAAATAAAAAAATACTCATTAAAAAAATATTAAAAAATTCTAACACAAACTAGATGCTCCTAGTTATCTTTCTACCAAAGGGTTTTCAAAAATACTAATGGTGCTCAAAAATGGTGGGGGACACGAAAGTCACTCTATTATGTTTTTTAACAAAAACAAGAGCACCTGTTGGTATTCTAGTTTTTGACCCACTTAAACTTATCTGTTTTCAATAAAATTTAGTAGCTTAGAAACTAGACTCAAAATTCTACGATTCATATTTCTACAACATCTTCCAATTTTGAGTGTAACTATTTCAAAAACTAGTACAAAATGAAGTTTTTATTTTTTAGAAAAATGCATCCACTTAAACCCCCTTTTGGCTCCCCAACTTGGTGCACTTACCCCATGTCGTGCGACAATCCTTCCCCCTTTTTGTACATTGTCCCTCCTTCCCCATCATGCCCCTTTGCTGTCATGCAACAATCCTTCCTTCTTGACGTATGTCAACCTCCTTTCGTTGTCGCGTGACAACATTTCTTCTTGTCGTGTGACAATCATTCCTCATTGGCATCGACTCTCCCCGCTCTTTTCGGGCATCACTTGGTGGTTCTTGTTGTGCATCAACAAGGAGTTCTAAATACACTTGGGCATTAATGACACCGTATAAGGTAGCTCAACAACCGGTTTTATGAGGTATGGCACCCATGTTCACCGTGCAAGAAAATTACCATTGGAAAGCGAACCGGTATGGTTGCCCATACCTCCGTACAAGAAATTAATGAAGGTTGTTGGTTGGTAGCTTCCCTTTCTCTATATATGTAATTTTCCCCTCATTTGAGAGGGGAGACATTCTGGAATGTAAAGGAACTCTGCCAAAATTGTTCCAACACTCTTGTGAGTCGTAGGCCTTGAATTTATGCATTTTGTAAAGGATTTTTTCCTTGTGCCTATATTGTAATGGATTGTGCATCATTTTAAGCAATAAAATCGGTATTTTGTGGCTTTTCCCACCTTAGCTCGAATTGTGTTGCCTCCTTTGCCTTTCATTGCATTTTCGGTATATTGTGCATGTTATACTCTTTTGCAAGATTTAAATTCATTGTGCTCCATGAAATTGGAGGTTTGAATGTGTTCTTTGAACTGTGGCACTTTTGTTTGCCCTCTTCTACCTCATTTTCTTCCATTTTCACTCACTAAGGATATCTCTAACCCCTTTTCTTGGTGTTATCACCTCCCTTAGTTTAGGACTTTCATTTTATGCATCTCTTTCTTCCCTGGTCCCTTAGAAATTCTAGGTTAGTGTTAGGATAGTTGTATTTCCATTTCTAGGAGTAGTTTTAGCATTATAATAGGTAGAGGAACCAACCTTCTTTGGAGGTTTGTCTCATTTGTGAGGGTCCCACACCTTGAGACAATCCCATGTTAGTCAAAAGTAGGGTTTTATAATGTGTAAATCCTAGGGTGCTACTTTTTTGACATAATAGTTGTGATGGGATGAAAATTAACTAAGGCATCAGATAGCATTGTTAAAAGCCTAACTCACAAAAGCAAATGCTAAAGCAATACGACATGATAGAAAATAGGTTTTAAATAGACTTACCTACACTAAGTGCTTGTAGGATGTAAACTGAAACACAACCTACAAGACCATGATTTATTTAATTTTTGTAAGCAAATTGCAATATGATGAATTCTTTTCTAGTACTTCACAAATTCGTAAAATTGGAAAATCAAAAAGATAGAAAAATATGTTTTCTTAGTGATTAGTTTCTACAATCTAAATCTATGTATATATATGGCGAATTTAATCAAATTTAAAAAAATCCCACACATGTCGGCGAATGAGACCAAATGACCAGAAGGTTCCATAGATTTCTTGGTGATCTAAAAATGTTTTAAAATCCCGGATTTCCAAACACGGTGGTGATTTAAAAAAATATGCCTTGGGATTTGAGATCCGTTGGCTATTCGCATAGGAAAAATAATGTTTGTGGATTTTTGGGAGAAACATGGTCTTTGTCATTGTCGTAAAATAGCCGAATTCATATTCCTAATTCCTATTATTCGCCCGATAAAGAAAATTCACCGCTAAAATTTTCCCTAATTCCAAATTTGATAAAGGCTTAAATTTTGGAATAACAAAATCCCAAATTGGATAATACCATGGATTTTCCACTTGGGTGTGGGGTCCACCAATAAAGGAGAATGCATTGAGAATATTTTAGGGTTTAAAATAACCTTAAATTGTTATATTTTGTTATTGTTGACTTGTTTTGGAGCCACCATAGGTCCGATTCAGGTTGTGTGAAGGAAAAATCAAAGATGTTGAGGGTAGAATAACAAAAACCTAGTAAAGTGTGAGGCGTCCCAAGGTCTTGCAAGGCCAAAAATTGTTATTTTGGAGTTGTACAAGCCGGAATGGGTGTTTTGGGCACTCCAAATGTAAAAATTAGAATTTTTAACCCCCATAATGAGGTTCCAAAGTGGGAAATATGAACCAAAGGTTTCAAATGGTTAGAAAAAGGAAAAGGAAACCTCTAAATGCAGATCCAAACAAAGAAGATGAGGACACCTTAGATCTGATTTTAGTAAAAATGTCATCTTAACCAAAAGAATGGTGTTGAGGTCTGCAAATAAAAAAGGACAAAGAATGGAACCAAGAAAGGTTGAGGATGGTGTTCCAGGGGCATAAGAATCCTCCATAGATCTAAAATGCCAGTATGGGTTGTATTTGAATGTTATTCAAATCCACAACAATACTTCAGGATCTACAAAAATTCCACTAGGGACTTGCACGAGCTTTGGGAACTATTGTTATGTGATGGTCACCAAGATGAAGGTATTTTTGGAAGTCTACAATCAAACCGTAGATCCACCCAATCCAAAAACAAACAAAAACTAATCCAAACTAGCAAATAATAATCTCAAATTAAAAAACTTGCAAAAAAGACAGCTAGACAAGCTTAATACCAGTTAGGATCGTATACCATATCAAAGAATGAATGGATTAAAGGGATTGAAGCATGCACTAGTTTATAATAATGCAAGATGCATTTGCACAACGATAAATATGAATAAGCACATAATCTTGCAAGTATGAAAAAACAAAGAGATAATTGCAATAACACAAGAGTGGCACCAAATCAACACAATGCAATAGATTAACTCAAGAATCAATATGTACATATAGGAAAGGGAAGCGTAACAACACCTAGATCAGTGGTGAATAACTCCCATTACTGGAAGTTAAGATGACTCCACAAGACTAGCAAACTAATTGTATAAGACTAGTAAGCTACTCCAAATGATTAGTACACCTAAGCAAGCTAACTCAACAAGTGTAGGAATAACCCAAGTGCAAGAATTATCTTGATAAACAAATAAAAGGATAAATAATATCCTACACAACCACCCAGGGGAAAATTATCAATATCCTAAAAGTTCATGTGATCCCATAAATGTGTCTCGTAACCTATTGTCTTTTCATATAACTCAAGCCCCATCTTCGTCACCCCTCTTCATCTTGCACTATTTCACCTTTGTTCCATCTAATATTAATTCTTTAACACCTCCCTATGAACTTATTCCACATCCCAAGTACTCATCACTACCCCTTTCTTCGTTTCCATCATGATGCCTATAACATACCCTAAGAAACTCGACCAAACATTCTTGTTATCAAAATTTTGGGTAGATAATACTTGCTTAAAAAATTATGTCATACAATTTGAGATCCAACACAAGAATGACATATCGATACAATTTCAATTCCCTTATTGAAAATAGATCTAAATGATTTTAGTTCCCATGTTTAAATAACAATTGGTATCATGAATAGTTTCATTTTTTTGAAACTTCCACGATACATTGTAAGAATATATCTTGAGACATGAATTCTAACGTTTAGAGTCACATAACTAGACCCATCTTCGTGGGATAGAGAATAGAATATGATATAGATTGTTGAATGGGTATTATGAATAATCGCATAATAATGAATCCATTGTTGTCATGTATTGTTGGAAAGAATAATTGTGGTATATAAAATAAGGATCGTTGATCTCAACATATGGCCTTCACATAGTACACATTCATTTTTCCTTTAAATAATTCACACAAATGACACATAGTCTAAATGTGACTTATCATAAGAATGAAGAGGATCATATATGGCGGAGGAGGGATTTGATTTTGGGTGCTTTCAATTGAATTGACCATTTCCCTTAGCATTGTCATGCAACAATCCACAAAGCTCAAGGTCTAACATTGCAAAAAATAATTATAGATATTCAATGTATTGAACAAGTACTTGATTCCTTGATGAACTCAACACTTCGCCACCTTCCTCATTCTAAAGCTACTTAAAGATTGCTCTGGGTACGTCTTGTGCCTATCCCTCCCCCTAATATATATGGTTTAGACTATATATAGCCCAAGAAAAACCATTATATCGGGTAGAGATATGGAGCTCTATCTAATGAATGATTGATAGCTACCATATAGATATATAGGGCACTCACCCCTATCTATATCTATATATCAAGGGTTGTGAATTCAAATTTAGAATAATAGATGAGGCACACCTACAAGTACCTTAACATTTCTTTTCCAACTACACATTCACAACTCATATTCACTCGTAGATAAATCCTCCGGATCTTCACATTTCTCTTCCATATCTTCCACTTCCACCATGCTTATTACTAGCCCCATCAATAGTGTCTCCGTCACAACACCTCCATACGATTTATAGTTAATCAATAGTAGTATTTGAGTTATATATATACACACACACATGTGTGTGTGTGTGTGTGTGTGTGTGTGTGTGTGTGTGTGTATACATATATACATATATGTGTGTGTGTGTGTGTATATCACACACTTGGGTATATTTCTAGGTCCATGAACACATACTTTCATTCATATGATTCCTAAGTGAGAAAACTAGTGATTGATTGTTGTCTTTGGCCTTTTCTTTCTTTATTTGATGTTGTCTTTCTAGTCTTTTACACCCTACAACCCGTCGGTACTTTATTGCTTTATCTTTCATGACTTTGGACACCAATGCCTAGACAAGACGCCAAAGACCCAGTGGCACCTTTTTCCTTCTAGGCACCCCGACCTCTTTTCTATTTTACTCTCCTCACTTAGGCCTCTTTTTATCTTTTGGCATCTTATTTTATTATGGTTCGGGCTTTTAGTTGTCAATTACAAAATTCAAACAAGTGAATCACATAAATATGATGTTATGTGACCATAATAAAGGACCAAGCTCTAAGCATCTATTATCATCACCTAAGGTTACATCCAAAGGCATTCATCTATCTTTCTTCATTCAAGGGAAAAGGGACTACATTTTCTGCATACACACATAGGAGGGAAGTTTATTTTTCCATCCACACATCTATTTACATTGGTACATCTAGTTATCACCCGCTATCACGTGCACTTGCACAAGGGCTTCCTAGGGCACGATTCTATCACACACGCATAAGAACTACATGGAGTATGAGATGTAGTGCAACGCTTGGTCGTAAGTTCACTCTATCGAGTGACCACCGAGGTCAGTCTAAATCCCCATATTACATCTTTTCTTTTTGGATTTGATGTAGTTTGAGGTTTTGCAGGTTATCTTCTATTTTAGGTTACAGTGACTTCAGATCATCTAGGAACATACAAGAAACCAAAAGCGAAGGTTAGTGACACTTGTGCGACACAATAAAAAACTAGTTTCGAGCCCCACGTGCAGTCACAGAGCCCATTGAGGTCTCGGCACCTAGGCACCCTAGTCCGTAATCATCCGATAGTTCCAAGATTTTCTATGTTTGATTATGACAATCTTCTCCTCATGTTCATCAATTTTCCAATCCATAACACTTTGGGATCAAGTGTGAAATCAACTAATTATTTTACTCTCTCTCTCTCTCTCTCTCTCTCTCTCTCTCTCTCTCTCTCTCTCTCTCTCGCACTTGGGTTTCATAGTTCTTTAGCTTATTGTATGTGTCAAATCTATTTAGCATTTATTTATCATATGTGACTCTGTAATTAGGATTTCACAAATTTCATATTTGTTAAATCATTTGGTGAACCTGTCTTTTGAGCACTATTGGATCTTTCTTTCTTCCTTTTGCTTCAATATCCTAAGTTTCTTCCATCATGGCTATTTCCATCTATGCCTTTTTGCAAGCTAATCTTGAATGTAAGGCTAAAATCAACTCTCTCCTGGCTAATACTTACATTCCTGCTAATACTCCTCCAGATCATGTATATCAGTTATTCGTTGATGTATTTTCTCAACACCTTACTTTCCCATCTGATGTAGTTATCACTCTTTCTGTTTATGACAATGATCCTCCTCTTATATTAATGTTTGCATATTTAACATAGGCATTAGTGGGTACTAGTTGATAATGGATCCGAGCTCAATCTTTGTAATCTTACATTTCTTCAGCAACTTGGCCTTTCCTCAGCTAATCTCAGTCCAACATCTATTTCTATTTGTAGTTATGATTCTTTTGCATAACCGTGCATGGGCCATATCACCTTACCTATCACATTTGGTCCAAAAACCGTCCCTACAGGTATTCTTTATTATCGATGCCAAGCTTTAATACAATACAATTGCTTACTTGGTAGACCATGGCTTCACACTATGTAGGCAATACATTTAACAATTCATCATGCATTAAGTTCCTACATGATGGTTGTGTGTATATTGTTCTTGCTTGACCACGATCCCATTCAAATATTACACTCTAGACCCACTCACTTCTCTCCCTACTCCATTTCTCTATCACAATGTCAGTCATCCCCATAATCCTCCTACATATCTCATTGATGATTATCAACTCACGAACCTCCTACCCCTACCACCGACATGATTTGTCTCCAGGGATCCATTTGTGCATTGGACATCATGCCATCCTTCATCTTCCAAATAACACTTTGTGTCGACACCCCCTCCTATAATAATGTTATGGTACTTTTTAGGGGTTTTTCCATACATTGATGTCATACCACCTTCTTCATATTCCCATGAACACTCTACATCACTGCTTCCTCCTTCACACACACTCTTTTCATCAATAATTCTTATTGGCCACATATTCCATTTGATCCTACTAGTTCTGATATTATTTGCATGCATGATGGTTTAGCTCGGCTGGGATTCACACTCAATGATCTCCTCCCTCCACCTCATTCTCCTCACCTCTACCATGGATATGTTTACATCAATTACTTGCTTATGGCCTCCGTGTCTTCCATTTATCAGTATTTGTTGCACACACTTCTCGTACTTCTCCACTTACTCTTGGGTAGTCTTGGCTTGACTACATTAGTGGCACTCTAGATCCTTTGATCATATTGATATCACATTTCCCATGCCTTTTCAAATCGTGTTTCTATTTGCAATGATTCATTTCTTGGCTATACACAAAATCTTACTCATTGGTATGCACATGGTTGTCCACTACCACCTTTCACTGATGAAGAATATACAATGGGCATGTACAATTTACACCGCAATGGCTCTTTATCTGATCAACCCCATATTATTGCTTACCAAGTCTCTTGATGCTTCTCCATTTGGCTTTGACCATGACAATGATGATCTCTTAGACAATGTTACTTGATTCTTATACACATCATACACTTGGGGGTATCATACTTACTTTCCCCCTCCTAGCATTATCAATTATCTCTCATTTCTATCATTACACCTCATGCTTAAAATCTAGTCTTTCTCATTCATCGTACATACATTGATACACCTCTTGTATCGTCATTACCCTATGATGCACTCTTGTGCTAAGGTTCACACTTGACTGTTGAGGGCATACTACATCCATGAACCTCACACACTACACATTTCATGCTCTAACTTCATGATACATCTTTCTAGTACTCCATTCTCACACATCATATTATCCTCTCACTCTGATTCTTTATGCTCTATGATTCATTGATCTATCTTTCTAGTGCACACCATTAAAACCATTTCCCAATGACACACTCTTATTCTATGGTTCATTCTTGACTATCGAGGGTTCTTTTATAAATTAACCTCATCTCATACTCATACACATCCACTCGGGGGGTACACTACTCCTATCACATTCACATTACATACCATTCCATTTCATTCATTCACATCATATTGCATATCTTGGTTGCATATATTCTTGTTTTATACTATCTACATGTACACTTTGTTTCCCATGCTAGACGGATACTTAGTATGTCATTATATTTTCTATATACACATGCACGTTCACTTGTTCTTTAGTTGTGAATGCATACTTTCTACAGATATTTACATGTAGCATGGATGTTTGGCACTATACCTCTTACCAATCCCACCGAGGCTCCTGGGGCATCTACTTTTTACATACTACAGTGTTATTGTTTCATTTTATACTACTTCATATTCTTACTAGCACACTACTTGTTCTATTGATACATACACGTCTTGACATACTTTTTATCTTTCTAACATGCTAATGGGTGCTTCATGTGCAACATTTTCTTTGCAAGAACTATTTTCCACCATGGTTGTCTATTACTTTTTGCTTGCTTTCATTTTTCCATTTATTTGAATGCTTTTTGTTTGTGGGCTTTTCCCTATGTCTTGTTTGATCATTGCTTATATGCTTTTGGCCGTTTCGGCCCTGATTGTCTTGTGACATTATGAGCCACATGTCCCATGTTTGAAACCCGCTTTTTCAGTGCAATCTACTTTGTTTGCACTATTACTTTTTTACATTGTCTTCTATATGCATGTTTGTCACTTTTTCTACTAACACATATTTCTAGCCACTTTGTTTTACATGTGCCTTGGTTTCTACCATGCACATTCCCTCCCCCCAGGGATATCATTTCAATATCAACATTCAGTCCTCTCCTTTGGGTCGTATCCTCCTAACGATGTCACATGCACCCCAAATGAGGGGGGCATACATTGGGTGAATTAGTCACCCCATAAAGTAATATCTCGAGCTTCGATGCAAAAACAAAACAAATTACAATTATAAATGACCTAGAATTTGACTTGGGTCCTCGGTCAAAGATAGAAACACTAGCAGTGCCCAATACACACACTAGTTCTTGGGCTCCTTACCTTTCCTAGGAACTTATGACTAAGGGTAGTTATGCTGTTACTTTCTCATATCATCACAATTTTCAACAGTTCATATAACAGTTTTCATAGTACATGCACAATCCTCCAAAGCAATCAAAATGCATTCTATCTCCTTTTTCTACTTGGATCAAACATGAACAACACAGAACTAAACACATATCACACCATCTACAATGGTGTATAAATTTAGGAAGCAATCATGGATGGAGAGTAACACTAGACCTCTCTCCCCAACACTCTTTTGTCATGGCGTGAGATCACCCAAAAAACTCGCACTTGGCGTGAGATCACCCAAAAAACTCATTCTTGGCATGAGATCAGCCCAAAAACTCTCTTTTGGCATGAGATCACCCCAAAAAATCACTCTTCTACATAATAGTTCAAGACATTTTCTATCCTTTTCACTCTTCACGGATCAGTGCACACTTTCCTTTTACTACTTTTTCACACTTTTTTACATGCTTTTATAGATTTTTCATAACACATGACTTTGACTACTCTTTCACTCTTATTTTACAGTCCATCCTTAATACGCAACAAGAAACATCCCTTCATCAAGCTACAACAACAATAGGTACAACATGGTACAACTCATACGCTTTCACCCTAGGGTCACTTCCTTTTCTTAGCTTCCACGCTTCATTTTTATCACTTCACACTTTCACTTGTCTCTTCTTCGGCATGCTTTTATCGCCATCACACTCTACATGGTTATCAGGTATGCATCTCTTATCTACTTTATGTTATAAAGTATTCACTCAACAACATAAAGTGGGGGAAAATGTTAACACATAATCACACGCTTGGGTACATTTCTAGGTCCATGAACACATACTTGCATTCATATGATTCCTAAGCAAGAAAACTAGTAATTGATTGTTTCTTTGGCCTTTTGTCTTTGTTTTATGTTGTCTTTCTATATTGTATTTTACACCCTACAACCCATTTTAGTACTTTATTGTTTTATCTTTCATGACTCTGGACACCAAAGCCCTAGACAGATGCAACGCAACGCCCCCTCCTCATCCCTTCTGGGTGCCCCCAACCTCTTTCTATTGTACTCGCCTCTTTTGGGCCTCTTTTATCTTTTGGGCATCTTATTTTCTTATGAGTCGGTCTTTTAGTTTTTAATTACAAAATTCAAATAAGGGAATCATATAAATACAATGTTATGTGACCATAATAAAGGACCAAACTCTAAGCATATATTATCATCACCTAAGGTTACATCCAAAGGCATCTAAGAGCATCAAATACATTCATCTAGATTTAATTTAAGGGACAATGGACTGCATTTTTGCATACACACATATGAGGGGAAGTTCATTTTTCCATCCACACATCCATTTACATTGGTACATATATCTATCGTTTGTTATCACGTGCACTTACATAAGGGCTTCCTAGGGCACGATTATATCACACACGCACAAGAACTACATGCGAGTCTGAAATTTAGTGCAATTTTTGGTCATAAGTTCACTATGTTGGGTGACCGCGAGGTCGAGTCATCAATCCCCATATTGCATCTTTTTTTTTTGGGATTTGATGTAGTTTAAGGGTTTTGTAAGTTATCTTCTCTTTGCAAGTTACAGGTGAATTCGACGATCATCCAATGACATATAGGCGACAAAAAGAGAAGGTTAGAGACACCTATGTGATATAATAATAACCAATTTCTGAGCCCCTATGTAGTCACAGGCACCCAGAGAGAGGTCTATGGTGCCTAGGCTCTCTAATCATGTTCCAAGAGCCCTAGTTCGGGCACATTTGGAGGTTATAGGATTTCCCGTGTTCAATCATGCGATAGTCCTGCTCCTCTTGTTCATCAATTTTCCAGTCTAGAACACTTCGAGATCAAGTGTGAAATCAACTAAGTCTTTTACTCTCTCTCTCTCTCTCACTCTCTCTCTCTCTCTCTCTCTCTTGCACTTACGGTTTCATATTTCTTTAGCTTATTGCTTGTGTCAGATCTGTACTTCAGAATCTATTTATCATACATGAATTTGCAATTAGGATTTCACAAATTTCATATTTTTAAATCAGTATGAATAAAATATTGAGGTTTTTTTGTTTCAATGATATGGTGGATGTTTATTGTGGGGATTTCCTTAATTTTTATAGGTTATATCTTTATTAAATTTGACAATTGAAGATGGATAAGTGATGTGTGAAGACATGGATTTAATTAGTAATAGTGATTTTATTGAGATATGGAATGTTCATATTTTCTTGTTTTCATCTCATTTCTAGATGCTTCGGGGGTATGAGTGTTGTAAATGAGGAAATAAGTATGTGTGAGAGGTTTTTTCAAACACATAATGGTTGCAATTAATTTAATAATTTAATAACAAATACTCATGGGGAACATTAAAAAATTCATTATGCTTATCATTGTGGTTGTTACCACCGACCATATCTTTCCAAAGATGTCAACAAACACAAAAAGTAAAACAATTTGAACTTCAGAACCACATAATTCCCATTACACACCCCTTATTGATAGCATTGTGTGCATATGCAACGTATGTTAGTAATATATATTTATTTGATAAATTAAATTATTATATTGATTGAATGTGAACTAGCAATTAAATGTAAGTAGTGCAATGTGAACATAGAAAGGGATTGGGTGGAGTGGAGGAGGTGTGAAGGATCGAATTTGAAATAAATAAATTTATCAAGGTAAATTGATAAAGGATAACGTGCGTAATGGGGAATGGATGGAACTAAAAAATGAGATAATGTAGTATTCAAGAAAAGGAAATGCATAGTGAAGGATGTGTATACATGTTTCACGAAATTGAAAAAATGTGTTACGGAGAAAAGGCAAAAAGACATATGTAGATTGTTGGAGAATGGAAATGCAAATTGGTGTTAGAGGGGGGAAATGGTTTTAAGTGTGGGGAAGAGGTGAGAGAAAATAGTCAAGTTTCTTCTTTTTTCATAGTTGTAGAAGATGTCCACCATCCATTTTTTAGTATCTCTCAAAAGATAAGGAGGTGAAATCCATAAATTTGAAAGGGAGGATAGTCTGGAGATAACAATGAAGGTAAGACCTTGTCTCTCTATGTCACCAATATCAATAACAGCCTTATGTAAAGTAAGACCTTGAGACTTGTGGATAGTTAAATACTAAGCCATTTTGATTGGTAGTTGTATTCAATTCCCTTTTGAAATTGGAAAAAGAGGAAGGTGCAAGGGGTTTTCTAGGTCCCCACATGGCCCAATATATTTGTTAAATTTGATGATGGCAAAAAGAGGAATATTAGGTGGTGTTGTGAAATTATTGTAAACAATGTCAATGATTGAGCCTATTGAGCTATTTATAAGGCCACCTCAACCCAAAAATTATCCATGAACATGATTTCTTTTTTTTGCAAATATTAACTTGGTGTGGGGTTGCAGAATAGATCATCATCAATATCCCCTAATTAACATGTTTAGTGGTATATGTAATGGAACAAGTGATAGGAAGGTTCAAAGCTTTCAACATATTGAGGTTGTGCACGTTGACCTAGTCATTCTTAGAAAACAAATGTGGAGAGTCACTAAAGCTTTGGATTTATTTCTCAGAGATGTAGGAATCATGTGTGTGGCATAAGAAGATCATATTCCTCACATGCAACATGGATGTTGAAAAGTATGTAATGAAGGAAACATGTGCATATAAGGAACCCTTCTAGCGAGAAAATTTTTACAGAAGAGACGATGTATAGAATCCCCTAAAGGCTTGTGCCATAAGAATGGCTTCCATATAATGGAATTTCCATAACATGTGGTAGTTGGCCTAGGTCACTAATGAGGATGATACATCTCCTACCAAATTTTGATGTCTTAAAATGGGGAAAACCTTCCCAGAGTTGATAGTCAATCTGGTTGAGTAATTTGGGTCTAATGAAACTCATTTCATCAATAAGAATGTACTCAACATGTTTGAGGGGGTCTTGAAAATATGCCAAAGCTTTCCCATCTAGGGGTTTGAGTTATTTGATAGGTATGTAAAGGAAAGTGTGTATCGTGGATGTTGAAAGGTTGATGTCACTACACCAAAGAGGTGTAAGTAAAAGTAGAGGTGAATTATTTCTAAAAGGCGTGTCTCCACTCTAGAAAAAGAGTTCAAGTTTTTTTACGAACATATTCCAATTGGAAATAATTTATTTATCCCAAGTATGGTGTCTATTTGCAATTTCTCCATATTTGCATCAAAAGAAATTATCTAAAAATGCTTTTACACATGTAATGAACAAGTTTCTACACATAACAAGTACACTAATGTCATGCTGGCAAGTCTCTTGATTAATGTCATGCTCAACGAAGAATTTTTTATGAAGTGACAACATGTGTTGGAAAATATGGGTCGAAATCTCTTGAAAATATTGGAAAGCATATGGTGGTAGGATTTAGAATGTTTATTTTTCTTTGAGGCATATTTTCCAATGTATTTTAGAACCACATGGCGAAAAAGCACAAGCTAGAAAAGTCAATGTTGGATCTCCATATTAATAGCATTGTCTAGTTGTGGATATTCAACCTATCATCCTTTCTTGAAGGGAAGTACTTAATTGTCCCATCTCCATCAATGAACAAGGATGAATTTGGGTAGGTAGGCATTGAACGATATTGGAAGTGGTTTCATTTTTTCCATAAACATGGATGTTTAAAGTACTTAGTGTGGCGCTAAACATAATTAAGTAATGGATAATGGGTAATTTTGAATTGTAGGGATATGTAGGCACATAAGGAAGTATATGTAAGGACTACATCTACAATGAAGGACATATGGAAAAATTTATTGACCTTGAGATCAATAATCCATATCCTATATACTAACAATCTTTCATCCAACAATAAATAACAAAATGCATTAATTATTATTGTGGCTATTCTTTAGACCACTTGTCATTCAAATATGGGACCTGAAATCGTATGGAGCGGGTTCTAATATGGGAATTGAAATTGTCTGAAATTTTCTTTCTATTTCAAGACCTCGAATTGTAAAGAAAGATTTCTAATGAAGCCTCTCACACATGACACAAAGTGAGCACACTCTGAGTGTATCCAAAAGGGATCAAATGGGAAAAGCTAGGGAGAGGGATAACCTAGTTAAAAGTCCCCAATAGCTCAAATATTTCATCCTCTATCTCATGAAGACCACATTAAACACATAATCCTCAAGAGAATGCATTAACATGTAAACATATAAACATGAGTTGTGAGGTTGTCTAGACATATGTACACTTAACAATTAATAAAGACTCTTTTATATCTGTAAGCAAAACAATTTTAATTTTATTTAATTTATATTCTTTATTTCTTTTTCAACATTTCCATTTCAAGTGATTTTTATTCTAGATTGTAATAGACTTTAGAAACCTCATGTCTTTATTTCCCTTGTAACATCACCATTTAAGTTGATTTCTATTCTAATTGGTCATTCTTGGCCTCATGAGCACATTAATATTTAGATTATAATTAACTCATAACTATGTTGGTACAAACTTGGATATTAATGGGTCATGGGGTGGCTTATGAATTGCATAAGATGTTGGTTAAGATGTGAATGGTTAAAGTATAAATTCAATGTTAATTTGAATGTGAAGTTTTTCAGCTCCCACTTATGCTTATTTATAATTTGCATTGTGCTTAATGAGATCCAGTTTTTTTTTTTTTTTTTTTCTTTAAATGTCTATTTCATAATGTTTAGCTGTGCAAATTTAGTGTGGTGGAAAAGGTTTTCTCTTTAAACCTACCAAATGCATTTCCATGATTCTCTCAAGGCTTTAAACAATGTTATTTTTTGCATATTGTACAATTAAAATATTCTAGGGAACCACATTTAGTTTAGACATCTAGTTAAAAAATCATTTAATTTGAGTATGGTTTTACATTTTATATACATGTAACAAGAATCAACACAATAATGTGTTGCAATGTTATATTATGTATTAGAAGGTTTGCATGGTAGTAATAACATTAAAGAAATGACAATTTCAAAAAAAAAACAACACCGTCTATTTGAAATATAATGAACCAAATCAATAACCATATTAAATTACCATGCATTAGGGACTCAAGTTCACACATATCTACAAGCATGGATCACAATAAGACTATGGTAGTATGTTACCACGACACAACGAGAGGTACATGTGAAACTTGTAGTAAAGATGGCAACACATGTAAAAGGTTAAACTTAAGACATTGATAGAAATGACTTATGCCACTGATGGAAAAACATCCAAATACAACCAAACATACAATAAAGATTTAATTCACACCTACAAAATGAGTAGTCATTGTGCTAATCTTATAAAAAGCTTACAAAAGAGGCCATACGTCAAAAAAGAAGCATACAACAAAAAGTCCAATATCAAAAACATAATCATATTAGTCGAGGACAAAAACCAAATACATAAGCCTTGCAAGGCTTCCACGTGCCATCAATGATGCCCAATCACCCTCCAAAGTTCTCACAATTGTCAACCATGGGTGGGTTTATCCATTTTGGCATATTTTTTAGTGTAAAGATTTGTGACGATATCTAGATATATTTACACTTAACAATTAAAATAAAAATTTCAAAGTTTATAAGAAAAATCATTATCACTTTATTCAATGTAAATTCTTTCATAATCAATGGAAAGAATACAAGTTTTTTGGAACAACTTGACTTGTCATCACTATTACTATTTTATTATTCCTCGGTCAAGGTCATGTATCTATCCACCTTCCTCCTGGATTGGCTTTTTATCTATGAACTAAAACCACCATCAAGAGACAAAAGAATAAGAGAATTTAAAAAAAAATTTATGTTATTCTTTAATTTAAATTTGGGTTTAGTACTTTCATCTATGACACACTTGTAACGAGGGATTGCTTGAACGGATATATCATGTACAACAACATTCCTCCTTCCAACAATAAGCAAGGAAATTGGAACCATTATTAATATGACTAATCATGATGTCAATTGTCATTCGAATATAGGACCTGAAATCCTATGGAGCTTTTTAGGATACAGGATTTGAAATTATATGGAGTTTTCATCTCATTGCAAGACCTTGAGTCGTAGAATGCAATTTTGACTAAATATTTTTTTCATAAAATTTAGATGGCAGTAATGTTGTTGGCTTCTTTGGATACATGAGAATGCATTAGGTTCTCGAAACCGTCTTCTACCTTGCATAATTTTGCTAAAGCCATATATGAAATAAGAGGCACCTTATCAAGGGATATGTCATCAAACAACAAAAATTCAATGGCCAAAGTTGTAACTTGGATCATATATTTCTAACGAAGCCTCATTCACACAATTATTTACATTCTTCAAAGATAATATTTATTCAATAAGATATAACTTATAATTAACATCTTTCTACAACGAATGTCATGTCTAGAGATTGTCACTTGTCTAAAAAAAGGATGAGAGAAATTAAGATAGGATTTTTATTAAATGATATTTTCATTGTTGAGAGAGGATGGAGAAGCATACATCTCTTAAGGAGAGTGGGAAATATGTTAGAACATAATAAACTTATTAGTTGCTCAACACATCAAACTTTTAAGCACAAATAAAAATCCATAGCTCAAAAACTAAATAAACACACTTTTAAATTCAAATCAAGGACAAAAAACTGAAGCATATAATGAATTTCACGAGTCTAACAAGCTAATTAAGCGTGAATATATTTACAATGTATATTTGTCTATAATGGAAAAATAAAAAAGTATATTGTGGAGTTAGAAAAACTAAACTAAATATTACTCTATCTCATTCTGATAAAAAACATGTATTATAATTTGAGTGAAAAACAACATTGGGGACTTATATGTCCTTACGAAATGAATTAAAATATATCTGCTACCATAAATTTTACTATTTTTTATTTTTTGAATATCCTTACAAAATGAATTAAAATATATTTGATACCATAAGTTTTACTATTCTTTATTTGTTTAAAAATCTTTATTAGATGGAAACTCTATGATAACTCTCCCTCAAATTGTGTATGAATAGATATTTGTTGATAAACATAGTAGTCATTGTGATCCCATACATGCCACTTATGACGCTTAGATAAGATTATGCATGTTGTATCAACAACAAAATAAAAACACATTACAAATTCATAACAAAAAAAAACATTACACACACACACACACACACACACACACACACACACACACACACACACACACACACACACACACACACACACACACACACACACACACGCACACACGCACGCACAACTTTGACCAATCTTTACGCACGCAGCACACACACACACACAACACACACACACGTTTTGATCCTAATTGGCAATTTCCACGAAATGGCCCACCACTAAATGTCTAGCAATTTTGACAATCTTTGTTAGGCCCAAACATTACTTTTGATATTTAAATTAAAGATGAGGAAAAGAAATAACAAAAAAGAAGGAATATATTAACCTCTGCACAAATGATAATTGGCTTCTTTTCTATCTTTCCAAATTTTTAATAAATAAACCAAAATAGTGTTGATGTAGAATTCGGTGTCCATCTTGAGTCTGGGTTTTTTCAAAAGCATCAAATCCTTTATTTCAGCAAAATTTCTATGTAAGAAACATTCATTTGATAATTATTTTCGTAGATTCTAATGACTAAGAAACAATCATTTGATAATTATTTTCCTAGATGACACATTCAAAACAATAAAATATTCTCTTCACGGAATGATTTCTCTATAATTTACACATAAGTTTGTAAGGAAATTTCTGCAAGAATACCACGTATACTACCTACACGCAAGCATGATGTCATAAACTTCTCTTTTGATATTTAGATACACCCAATTTAGAATGAAATTTTTTAACAACGATTGAGAAATAAAACAAACAAAATGAAACCCAGGAAAGGTTAAAATGGGAGGATAAAAAAATTTCACAACCTAAAAACTAGGAATATAGGGGAGAAGACCCGATTATGTGAACACGTCCCAATACTTGAATAGTATTTTGCATATAAAATATCCAATACTTGATGGAAAAAAAACCAAAATTTTGATTATTGAAGTTCAAAATTTGTTTTTTTATAAACCATATGTGCATAGGGTCAACATCTCAGTACACTTAATAAAATAAATACTGATTGGTACTTTCATTTTCTACAATAAAAGACTCATTTGTTCAAAATATAAAAACAACATATCAGTTGACAAACCCATCATATCTATTTAATGGGTTGAATATTTGTCTTCTCAATTCATCTCTTTCCATATTCCAAGTTGGGCTGTTCAATCACCAGATCTTTCATGTCCAGACATTAATACAAACCTGCAAAAAAAGAGGGAACCTTCTTCTCAAGATTCAAATTCATCCATTAAAAACACAAACAAAATTGTACACTTGAAATTAAAAAATAAATATGAATATCAAATCAAATAATTTCAGCCACAAGATCATCTCAAAATCAATTTCAACCTTTGATTAAAAAGACCCTACACCTTGATCCATGTCTTACATTTTGATTGGATACTCCCAAATCAATGTTGGTATTATATATTCACTTTCCTAGTCTTGTTTACTGCTGATTTACTTCTGCAGGGTGCCTGATTACAGTGGAGTTTATAAGAAGAGATTACTTCTATCAAGGAGGAAAGGAAAGGTCCAGCAAAGCAAAAATTGCAGGTTAGTTTTCATACCTGCTGCAAAAATTACAGGTTAGTTTTCATACCAAAGGTCTGTTCAATTAGATTAGAATTAGACATAACAGATTGCTGAGCAGAACTGCAAGTTTATGGACTGATAGAATTATAGTAAAGAACGAGTCTGGAATAATAGAATTTAAAGAAAGGCCCTCAGCTTGTTCTTTTTGCCTTTTACAATTTATTTTAATTTAGATACCATTGTGGACTAGTTCTGAGAATGACCACAGACTGCTAAAATATGCACATGATCAGAGTAAACTATGAGAACCTAGTGCCTATCTGCGCAAAGAAAAGCTCCAAACCAGTAGTACCTACCAAGGCAAAGGAAAAAGAACATGTTCAACAAAAAATTGCAATCATAAATCACAGAAAACACTCGTTAGCATTTTAACTTTTAATCAAAAAGGCATTGCAAAAGTCAAAAAGGAATGATCATAAGGAATACTCGCATTTGAGAAAGAGCAAATCCGATAAGAATTTTGATGTTTGTTCAATTAGGTTAGAATTAGAATATTTAGATTCCAAAGGAACACAAGTTTACTGGATTGATTTTATTATTTTATCAAGCCTCGAAAACCCCGCAGAGGCCCATTTTGCAAAGCACATCAAAAAAATATTAAGATTGGAATTTTTGAAAAGAAATTTATCACATGCATTTTGATGTCCTCGCTAATTAATTTAGAATTAGAACATCTATTAGATAATCGCTTTATGTTTTCTCCCTTATTTTACCTTAAAAGCAAATAATATTAACTTCACAATAGAACTAATAACTTCAAAATGTAAATGTGTTTTTTTGAGATATTTTATTTGATCGATCATATGTAAGCAAATAATATTACAATATGATTCAAAATTAAAGGCTTAGGATAAAAATTGTTAAATTATAACTAGTCATGTCAAATTGGTGATCCTACGTGGCAAGGAATTGGCTCCATGGACTCGCGATCTTAGGGTGTTCGCATACTCGCCCTTCTCCCCTATGTGCACCGAGATTTTTCTAAATGATATTCATAAATGGTTTTCATTAAGCCAACATGCAAATGGCACCCCACATTTCCCCAAGAGCGGCTTCCAGAAGTCTCTTGTTATCCAAATTGAAGTATTTTCCTTACTTATTTGACAAGAGAACTATTAACTTCACAATGTCTTCCCTTATTACCCATCCGCCTTTTCTTTCCCCAAATGATCATTATAATCAAATCTAATACTTACAGCAAGTCTTATGTCCACCTGATGTTATGAAGCATGTCCTTAAAAATGCTAATGAAAGGAGTCGCTCCGATGCCCAGTCCAACCAGAAGCAAGATATCCAATATTTTCTGTAATCCTGCGCAGGAGCACCGTAAGGCCCGTCAATGAGCAGCAAACATGGTGGTTGAGCATTTATTTGTTTCTTATCTATTACGCGCGTCAAAATGGTGGAGGACAGATTGCATTTCCCTCTTTTATTTCGAATTTAATGCTCAACACCTGTCCTCTTCGGTGAACCACTTCGGGTCTCCACCAGTAAATGTGTATTTAATGAGATATTTTATTTGATCGATCATATGGAAGCAAACATTATTAAAATTGGATACGAAATTAAAGGCTTAGGATAAAAAAATGTTTTTTATAACTAGCTGTCAAATTGGCGCTCCTACGTGGCAAGGAATTGGCTCCATGGACCTGCGAACTGAGGGGGATAGGCCTTTTCTAAAAATAAGTCATCTACAGATATATCAAGAATGTGCAAGACATATCAATTGGTTTCGTCCTCAACCCATAGACATCTGCAAAATATAGAGAACTGAATTTTCTCACAAACAACATCCTCTGCATCCTATAAAATTGAAAAACTGAAATTCAAACCATTATCAATATCCACAAAGATTAATGGTAGTGAATATAAATCGTAGTACAGTGCAGGTAAGAGAGAAATCATCTAACATACGTGAGTTGTGGCTTCACCTAAGACGTCATTGGCTTCACCTGTGAACGATGCAACAAAAATAAAACAAATCAAAATTGAATCTTTCATTACAATGAGCACCATTGAATTTTTAACAAAATCCTTCTCAATCAGACATAATCAAGTCTGAAACAAATCGAATGGCCTATAAACATTATTATAAATGAGATGTCACAGTCCTAACCGTGATTGCTACCTATCTTACTCAGCACACCGTAACAGTCTGAAAGTCTATAAAGCTCGTCTTCAAACCAAGAAAGCTAAAAGTGTACAAGCTACTAAGTTAAGTTTGCCTCCTCCTCCTCCTCCTCCTTCGTGGAGTGTGATATAAACACACATGTATATATGAACATAACTTCTAGACTCTAAGTTCAAGTTCCACCATCGACTGCTTCTAGTAGCCCATGAGCATCAGTGTAAACTATTTCCTTTACAAGAGAGAGGCCGTATGTACACCTCAGAAAACCTCATCATTCCGTTATAGCTTTTCTGCTTCCACAGTCCATAATAATAAGACAAAGATTTTCTGGAATAACTGCGTCTGATGTTTGAACCATCATCAAGATGAATCGTCGCCATTCCAGTTATCCAATTTACATAAAATGTCTTTCACCCATTTCTCTCGAAGTTGCTTCTAGTTCTACCCTTTTAGATATCTTCAAAGCATAGAGGAAAATCCAAAGTAGAGCTCCGGGATTAAAGCTTTCCGTGCTCACAAAAAAAGGTTTTTCTGCCTGTTTTATAGTCACATATTGATACAAAACAGAAATCTGTAACTCTATGTGAACACTGCCCAATACTAAAGAGATAAGATAAAGAGTTTCCAAACTAAAGAGATAAGATAAAGAAATGTTTATTTATAAACATTCTGAAATTGATAAACCTACATGGCAAGGAATCGCCCGATGGACCCATGAACTTAGGGTGTTGACATAATTGCACTACTCCCGAAATTAAAGATATAGGAAAGAAAAATGTTTATTCATACCTTTCAACTTAACTATTTATTCTTAACTATTTATAGGAGTGACAGTATGCCAGCTAGGTATAAATAAACATTTTTTAATCCTATATCTTTAATTATTTATCATATATTAATATTATTTGCTTCCATATGATCGATCAAGTAAAATATCTAAAAAAAACACATTTACTGGTGGAGATCCGAAGTGGTCCATACCAAGACATTCGTATACAAAATGATTTTGCCACCATAACAGCATATGTAGTCAAGCTATTACAATTACGATTCTTACATGCATTCACTTTTGAAGATGATTTGATGTCACAAAACATTACATTAACAAGACCTGCGTCAATTGATCGATATGAATTACAATGTCGAAAGGGGCGACTGCATGTTCGAGTGAAACATTCTAATTGATATTGATCAATTACAAACAAGCTGATGAATGTAGTGTTATTTGATAACACCTCATCTTTAGAAGTGTTTATAGATGATCTTATTGATATATTAATACATATTTTACTAATTTTATATTGTTTCATACTTTGAGCGTTTAGAGAAGATGAAGAGAAAGAGTTCACATCGAACACAACGTATGCCCAAAAAATGAGGTGTACAATTTGAAATTGAAACATCTAACCATGGAATGTATGAACAGATGCTACAATAATAAGCGAAGAGGATGGTAATAACAAATCAAGGAGATACAAACACAAGTGATGATCATCACCGTAACTCATGGATGTGAACTAAATAGGCATGAACTACAAGAGACTCGTGGTCATTAGAGCAACACTTTGACCAAGAAGGTTAGAATTTTGTCTAGTTGGTCAAAAGAAGATATCTTAAAGGCCATGATGATATTGAGTTTCTCGCATTATTCAATTAGAGTTTGCCAGATTTGAAATATCATGTCATCTGTGACATGATATTTCACTTTAACACTATTCTGCATTTAAAATATCCAATACTTGATGGAATAAAAACCAAAATTTTGATTATTGAAGTTTATATAGGGCCAGCATGCGAACACCCTCGGTTCGCAGTCCACGGAGCCAATTCCTTGCCACGTAGGAGCACCAATTTGATACCTAGTTATAAATAAGCATTTTTTATCCTAAGCCTTTAATTTCAATCATATTGTAATATGAACAATCAAAGTTGAGCATTAAATTCAAATAAAAGAGGGAAATGCAATCTGTCTTCATGGTTTTTATTCCATCGTATTGATATTTTAAATGAAAAATAGTGTTCAAGTATTGGGACGTGTTCATATAATGCCCTTCTCCCCTATGTAATCAACAACCCAAATTATAAATTGCTTTATCAAATAATATGAAATTAATAAAACATGTATTCGATCATCGTTAATGGCGCCAACGGTAATCATTTGACCTACAAGTTCATAATTCATACCGTCATGTATGTATCATAAGCTTTAAAATTTTCCCATCGTAGATGATCTTATTGATATATTAATACATATTTTACTAATTTTATATTGTTTCATACTGCAGCGTTTAGAGAAGATGAAGAGAAAGAGGAGTTTACATCGAGCACAACGTATGCCCAAAAATGAGGTGTACAATTTGAAATTGAAACATCTAACCATGGAACAGATGAACAGGATGCTACAATAATAAGTGAAGAGGATGGTGCAATAACAAATCAAGGAGATACAAACACAAATGATGATCATCAGCTAGAACCTGCTGGATGTGAACTAAATAGGCATGAACTACAGAGACCGTGGTCATGTAGAGGCAACTCTTCACCAAGAAGGTTAGAATTTTGTCTAGTTGGTCAAAAGAAGATATGTTAAAGGCCATAGATGATATTGAATTCAACAATTATTCTATTAGAGCTGCTGCACTGAAATATAATTTACCTCCTACATCTGTTCATTATTGGCTGAATGGTCTGACCCATACAAAAAGGAAGGGCCCTGCACCTGTTTTGAGTGAAGGAGAGGAGAAAGAGATAGTTGAATGGTGTAAGCAAATGGCAGATTTAGGGCATGGAGTGGGATTTATGCAACTGAGGGCATGTGTTGCACAAATTTGTGAAACTAGAGAGACTCCATTTCGAGAAGGATTACCTGGAAAATCTTGGTGTGAAGGATTTAGAAAAAGACACCTAGACATAGTCCTTCGGACTGCTAAAGGTCTAGAAAGAGATCGTGCAATAGGTTTACGTCCAGAGGTGGTTAGCAAGTTTTATGAAAAACTAGCTAACATTTATATCAATTCCTATGGTGCAGGCAAAATATGGAATTGTGATGAGACAGGAATCCAAGCAGGGAGAAATTGTGGCATGAGGGTGCTTGCCACCAAGGGTTGCAGGAATGTTCCCAAAATCATTCCTCGTAGCAGAGAATGGATGACAATTCTATGTTGTGTAAATGCTGCAGGGCAATGTATCCCTAACTTTTACTTATTTAAAGGTCAGAAAGTTTCACAAAATTACATCAAGGGATGTGAACCAGGTGCTTGCATGGCTGCTCATCCAAGTGCTTGGATGACTAGAGAGCTCTTTATAAGCTGGTTGTATCATTTCAGTAAGTCTCAGCACTGAGGGGTGTGCCCTGAAAATAGGCATTTACTTATATTTGATGGTCATGGAAGCCATGTGGCATTGTCAACTATAGAAGAGGCCAGGCGATTGGGGATTGATTTATTGACATTTCACAAAGACATACTACACATGTTCAGCAACCACTGGATGTTAGTGTCTTTGGTCCTTTTAAAGCATATTTCAAATCTGAGAGGATGCAGTGGATGTGTAATAATAAGTACCAAGAAGTCAAACGTTCAGACTTGGCAGAAATAGGTAGTAGAGCTCTCAAAGGCCTTGACACCTGCAAATATTCGTGCTGGTTTTAGACGCACAGGTATATGGCCACTTGATCCAAATGCATTACAGAATGACATGGAATGTAGTAAACTATATATCATTGAAGAAGATGCCAACGAAGATGATGCTGAAAATGTCACAGATGATGATACTACTGAAAACATTATGAATGTTGATGGTACTGAAAACATAATAGATGTTGATGCTGCTGAAAACATCCTAAGTTTGTCAAGAGATGTAGCTCCACCAGTTGGTGACAAAATTGGAGAAAATTACTTAATGGAATCAGTTGAGAATCTGTCAACAACAAAAGAATTCCATCCAACCATTGAAACAATGGTTGTTGCTAATACAGAGACGGAGGAACCAAGTATACAGGGAGAAAGACAAAGTATAATGCAGACCAAAGATTATGAAGTGAACCACATTGTGAATACTCGTGACCAAGGCACATCCAGCTGCAACACTGAGGCCCAGGGATTTGGAGAGGACGATCTCTCATTGCCAAGTGCACCAGAACAACCTACTTGGCTGCAAGAGCATATTGCAGAGTTGGGACTTGATCAGATTGGAAACACTGAGGATGAAAGTATATCTTTACCTTCGATGCCAACCAACCTTGTGCCAACAGACTTTGAACCAGCAAACTTTACTCATTATTATGCTGACACAGAGGAAATTGAGGTCATTGATAAAGATAAAAACGAGGAAGAGACAACTGGCCATGATGTTGAAAGTGGTATATCAAATGATGGTGTTGCTGCAAATGAGAAGAAATTGGGTAAATTTTTAAGGTTACCGACACAATTTGTACGGGATCCTTCCAAAGGTAAGAGTGATGCTGCACTCCGGATAAGTCGTGCTTCACAATTGTTAACATCTGATGCTTATGTTCGATGTTAAAAGATACAACATAAAAACAAGAAATATGTGAAGGGAAACAACGAAAAGGAGCATATTGAGGCAAAAAGCAAGAAAGGTTGGCAAAGAAAGGAGCAAAAAAGGAAGAGAGATTGCAACGCATTAAAGAGAGGCAAGAAAGGGATCTACAAAAGTTTGTTGAAAGACAGGAGCGCGAGAAACAACGGGAAGTAGCTCGCCAAAAAAAGGAATTGGAATTACAACAGAAGGAAGCCACTCGCCATCAAAGGGAGAAAGAGAAACAAGAAAGAGATAACAAGTTCAACAATCCGCAGGTTTTGTTTCCCATGCATCATTCCATGCCCATACAAAACTCCATGTTACAAGATATGTTGAAAGTTCCTATCCCGATTACCACCCTTACTTCCTCGACACCAACAATAATGCAAATAACTTCAACTCCAACTACACACCCCATTATCCCACAACCTCCTACTTCACACACAACCTTTCATACCATATCTGGTTTTCCTATTCCACCATGGGTTCATCCAGTGAACCTCTTGATGACTCCAACAACATCTGTCAATGATACAATCGTTCCTGATAGTCCAAACTAAGGGCCTTTTTGAAGGTGTGACATGGTTATGGACTAACAAACTGATTTAATAATTATGGCAGCATTCGAGGAGAATTCTTTTTGTGTTTTAGAAAAATATGTATCGAAATCAATTGTGCTTGCATTATTGCATTCACGATTATAGGTTATAGTTGGTATATTTTGCTCCGAATGTAATGAATATGGACACATACAGTATAAGTTTATATGTTTTGCTCCAAATGTAAGAAATATAAAGACATGCAGTTTAGATTACTACATTTTGCTCGAAATGTAATCATTGTTTCAGATGAGGAAACCAAATCAGCTCAGAATTTGTTCATAACCTTATTTAAATTGTTGCAGCTTAAAATGAACACCATTAAATAATGTAAATGTATTTTTTTTTATAAGTATAAAAAGATTTTATTTATTAGGTAAACGGATTAGTGTTTTAAAAGGCTCCCAAAACCTTGTACAAAACAAAAAGATAAAACATCGAAGATCACAACAAACTGACTACAAACAAAATCAAAACAACTTAATACAAAGAAAAGCGCCCAAGAACATTTGTTTATACAAAAACCCACTAATTAGAAAAAACAACATAAAAAAATCAGAAAAGATCCCCCAATTCTCGTATTTCCTTGAAAATCTTCTTCTTCTCACCCAGCTTTCGAGAGGTTTCATTTCATCAACTAATCCATGGTTCAATCGAGATAGAAACAAATCCAAGATACAAAGACATATTCAATTAAATACATAGGTGATAGAGAAAGACTGAACAAATATGTTAATAACCAACATAAAACCAATCAAGGATCAACATAAAATTAATTTAAAGCGATGCTTGGAATAAAACTTACTAAAAACAAAAAAATTACATAAACAAAATTGTTGCAGCTTAAAATGAACACCGTTAAATAAAAACTGAAAGACAAGGATTTATTTGAATCTTGGTGAGGTTGAAACCTCACCTCTATATGGCTTAAAAACATAGAACTGTAGGTAACATTTTCCTTGAGTATTAGTAGTGTGAATACACACTGTTTCCACCCTGCTTCAAACGATCTCGCCGCATAAAACTGCCATTCCAAAGTTCTCAGCTCTTGCGCCAACACTGGAGCTCCACAATAAAATACTCCTACACGTCCATCCAAAAACAAAATTTGCTTAATAAATAATAAACATCACATTCTAGAAGCTTGTACTAGACCATGCGTATGGAGTGTGGAAATGCCAAAAAATATATGCAGGGACCTAATGGGAATAGACACAAAGTCCATGTTGATATAATACTCACCAACTTTGGCATTGGGATGCTTTGTGCATATTCGTGAGAAGACCTTTCTCCAATTGGGCCTTGCAAAATGAGTGCGCACCTGTATGGAAAAATGAGAAAGCGATCAAGAAGCAGCGAGAAAGAGATCTGTAGTCTAGAAATTTAAAGATGAGAACAAGTTTGTAATTGTCAACAAAAAGACAAATTTGGTATATTGGAATCCATTTTAAAGCACTAAGAGGATATTTTATACACACCAGGTATTATAAGGAAGAAGATGGGGTTTGTTACATAAATTTGACTTTTTTCCTAACTTATCCTTTACAAAAGAGAATTAGAGTCCTACATTTAGCCTAAAAAAATACAAACTTTCATGACAGAAGACATTTTGATATTTTCATGGAAGCTTGTTGTATTTGGAATTCAAAGCAAATTCAAGTAATTAACTTAGGCCCAATTAAAATAAATATATTTTTGTAAAATGTTTAAAATTTTGTTTTTATAATTTTTTTTCAAAGCAAGTTGAAAGTGACTTAAACTCCCACAGTACTAATGCTTGACAAAAGTCAATTGAAAAGTTCAAAGGATGGATGAATGTGGAAGCATATTCAGAGAAAGAAAAAATGAAAGAGCAAGGTGGGCAGATTTTCCTCAAGTGAACACTGGCCATGAAGTGAACATTTTTAGTCTTTGAAAGTAAAAAAATTAGAACTCTCAAACTAACCAGAGTAATATTGAGAATAGCCTCGTACCCGATAAAGAGCTTCAACTCTCTTCGTATTTGGGGGAGTTTGGAAAGGAAAAGGAGGCACTTGATGCAAACACTAGATTAAGAACACAAAAAGTAATTTTGCCTTGCATGTTCATATGAACTTGTAATGCTAGCAAAACTGTAATTTTCTTAACAAAAAGAAATTTAATAACTATATAACCAAAACGAAACAATCCTAAAAATCTGTTCTAAATGCTTAAACACGAAACAATCCTACACCTTTAAACAACGGTATTCAACATTATTCTATTAAAAATTAGAAACTTCTCCCACACCGAGTTAACAAAAAAACGAAAAACAAGTTTGGAAGAGAGCGATACCACGTAAATTACAAGGCTTCGAACAGTGAAAAAATTCAAAAAATAATGATCATTATAATCAAGTCTAATACTTATGAGCAAGTCTTCTCATCTCGCTTTGATGCTATGAAGCATGACCTCCAAATGCTAATGAAAGGAGTCCCTCCGATGCCCACCCAACCGTAAGAAAAAAATCCAATATTTTATGTAATCTCAGAGCCCCGTAAGGCCCGTTAATGAGCTCCGCACAAGGTGGTTGAGCATTTATTTGTTCCTTATCTAATACGCGCATGGAAATGGCGGAGGACAAAGTTGCATTTCGAATTGCTCAACCTCTTTGTGTTTTTTTGATTTCATATGGAAGCAAATTTAATGCTCAACACTGGCAAGGAATCTCCATCTTCTTAGGGTGTTCGCATACTGGCCCTTCTCCCCTACACTTTGCCAGAAAACAGAATCTCCACCACCTAGAAAATGTGTTTTTTTGTAGATATTTTATTATGGATTATCAATGTAATCATCCAGTGAAGCCACTAACGGCATATTAACTATCTTTGATGTTTCCCTGATATATACAAGCTCTTCTAAAGCTGCAATCAGAGATGGAAATTATTCCATTGTATTGAACACAGTTATGCGATGCCCTTTGCCTATTGTAGAAGACATTGAAACCAGGGATAACACTATAAAGAAAGAGGATAATAAACAAATTGTATAAAAATTCCTTACCCACCATACCCTTCAGTTCATCTTGCAACTTCCTCTAAGCCACTCCACTCCACAATTTTTGGCACGAGCTCAGTGCTAACATTCACCATAGCAGGGATGGAAATTAAAACCCTAAGCGATATTAGACAACACATCAAACACAAGGCTCAAACGAGCCGTAACCACAAAACCTGGCTACGCGCGCCATCTGGTCTTGCCCATACTTGCAGGTAATGGGGAAATTTTGCATCCTTTCGCAGTAGGCACTCTTCTTCTCGGAGTACTAAACACCCTCTGCTCAGCATCAAATGAAATTAAATCATCCTCCATGGTATTCGGGAACAGAATGATAGAAAAGGTTGTATGCCATTCACAACCACTACAACAGAAAGGATAAGGGTTTGAAACATGAAAAATACATAGCCACTGAAAAGCAAAAAATTTCAGTTTCAAACACGGTAAACAAGCTTCCAAATCAGCCACACTGGCGGACGCGTTTACAGTTGCTAAAACAATAAATGACATTTCACATCTGCCAGACTAAAGGACTACCTACACGTTTATTTATCTATAAAATCCATCACAAGATGTACCATTTGCCTGTGGATCTCGGTAAATGTGCTTAGACACGTGAATGGTCCCAGAACGATTATGTTTCAACGTCGTCTTCGCGATAATTCATGTCGTTAGATTGTTTATGCCATGTTAGTTATCGGAGGTCTCATTCTCATTTGAGATGCTTTTCAGCGTAAATATGTATGATTTTCTCTTTGTAACTTGTTACATGTGAAAAGAGTACGAACATGCATTATCATTACATGTCATCCATCCATCATATTAAATTGACACCATTGATCGCTTTACATGCATCATGTTATCTAATTTTGCCCTTTGGGGCAAAATTGAACAATGGGGGCGGGGGTGCATGTTGTGCATTAGCATTGAAAAGGCTTTCGTGAGACATTCCGAATCATTTCAAATCTTGGAGGCTCAAGGTCTGCTCAAAGTGTGAAAATTGACCCCCACGGGCCCACTTCTGTCCAACTCAGGAAAAAATGATTAAAATTGATAATTCATTGTTTTAGGGAGGTCTTATTATGTTCACGTTATTTCCCCATTTTCTAGAAAGACCCCAAGGGGATCAAAATAAGGATCGAACTCAAACATTGAGGGCACCATAGTCACAAGCTAAAGGTAGCTTGCCATGCGGGTGGAAGAAGCTCGTGGTCGAGTTCGGATGAAAACTGAGTAGCATTGACTAGGGAAATAAAGTAAGGCGTGTTAAATGGATCAGGGCGAGCTATTGAAAGGTCGAGTCCGGTTTAGCCGGCCGAGTTACTCATTGAGTAAGCTCGACATCGAGCAATGGTGTTGCAATGAAAGTTGAGTTCAGAGCTCTGTCGATCAATGCTTGAAGCGGGGAGAAAATATTGTTTTCAAAGAGGCAAGTTATGACCTAGCTCGGTCGTGGGAAGGCCGAGGCTAACTGGCTCGAGCTTAGTGTTTGGGATGCTTCGCAGGAAATGGCTCAACGAGCCATGGGAGAGCAGATGTCAGTAAACAACTTGGGCAAAAGGAGTGTGCGAATGATTTCGAGTTCTATTGTAGCTCATCCAGGTCGTCATTACGACCGAGGTAAAGGTTGGCTCAATGCGTTGGGCTGAGGTGAGTTCATGAGTGGCTAAGCGAGCCATCAGATATAGCTCGGACAGATTCGTTGATAAGCGAGCTTGGGAAAACTTTTACAAGTTGTTGAGTGTAAGGCTCTGGCAATCCATGAAAATATGCTTTGTTTGAGTTGGTAGTATGGTGTACATAAGTGAGAAGACGATGAAGATGAGCTCATCACAGAGCCATAACAATGGAAGACCAAGTCACCATGTTAGGAGACGGGATGGTCGAGATAGTTTGAGTTCGGACTTGGGCTCGTGCACAGGTAGACCAAGCCGAAGAATTGGGCTCGACATGGAAAGTTTGAAATTTGCATAGAAGAAGTTGAGTTCAGAGTGGAGCTATGGATCGAATCGTTACATAATGGGCTCGGCAGGAGAAGTCTACGAGAAATCCCGAGTTGGGGAGTTGTAAAGACTTGTGACCAATGGGGGAGTTGAGGCCATTCGGCCAAAGTAGTGTAATGTTGGATTAGGGGAGCCTTCGAGTCCCGAGATTCAAATTACCACTCTGCGGGGATTAATTTAATAATGACCCAAACAACATAGCTCGCATGGCCGGAATCGAGGAGGCTGGATTCCAAACTAAGGATAAGGCTCACAGTAATCCTGCACCATTTGTGGAAATGTGGAGATCAGGAGCCGTCTAGCCAAGTTGATGAGTGGGAAAAATGGCCTCGAAGACCCGGACCCCCATTTCAGACTTGCGTAGTGTGAAAGCCATTTCGTGCATGGAAAAATGGCGGGCGGGATCCAAAACAGGAAGAGCCAACTCAGAAAGGTCGTGAGCCTGGGTACCCTGAGTCATTTGTCGAGATTTACTCGATTCATTTGATTCTGATAGAGACTCGGTCAACATATAACGAGGAACCTTTTGTTTCGGAAATGTTTCCTTTAATATGATACGTGGCGGGTGTGATGACAGTGCTCGGGAATTTAAAATGTGACTCGCCGAGCTATATGTGGAAGCGTCACGTCATGCATGGAAGACGGGGCGTGGGGTTAGCCGCCCACCAAGCTAACAAGACGGAACATTCGCATGAGGGCCAACCAATGTGAAGGTTTGGGAAAGGTTTTCGGAGAGGATGCATGTAGCTCGGTCAAAGGTTACCATTGCAAGACAGAGCAGGGTCATTGGGTATTCCAAGGATGTGTCAAAAGATGTATGTAGAACATGAGGGTTGATGAAGTTTAAGTGCAAGGCGCCAAGTGTAAATAACTCATCTTGTTCATAGCCAATAACCGACGGTGCATCTACGTGCAAAAAGAAAGAGAATACGTGGCGGTTAGGCAATTCGGTAGGTCGGATATGTGATGAACCCAATGCAAAATAAGTAAGAGCGAGTTGGTGGAGTTTAAGTGTCATCTAATCAAAACGAAGCTCGATCAACACATTCATGGTGGTTCCCAAAGTTAATGAGCACGTCATACATTTAAACCAATGTTGCGAATTCGAATAAATGTGTCAAGTGAAATGAGCTCATTAGTCAGCTCAGAATTGAGACCAGAGATGCTCGACGAACCGTTGTTTTCAACTTACGAGCCAAGGAATTATAGTTCGTGGGCGAAGTAGAAAATATTATCTGAGTTGAAAGACTCGACGTTGAATGGAGCCAAATCGGGTTTGAAGTCATATCTCGAGTGTACATGAACTTATTAGTTTCATTGATCATGGAAACTTTGAATGAAGCTCAGTGAGCCTTAAGGAGGAACCATGATAGCTTGGTTCATTGAACATGATGAGGAATATCTCAGTGTGACACTGATGACGAGCTTGGTAAGAGGAAAATCATCGAGTCAAGTTAAGTCGAGCTTGAAGCCAACCAATGCATTTAGAACCCATCTCGGTGAATGGGGAGGAGACCACTGTGATGAGCCAAATAAGCCATGGAGAATGTGGCAAGTTCTAGCCTAGTTGCTCAATCGATGGAGGATCTCGATACAGAGGACAAAGAATACATGCATGGCATCAGAGAGGAATTCGAGGAGTTCGAACGGGTTGTAGATAATAAGGACTCGCAGAGGAGAGTGCCATAAACCTGAGTCAACATGGAGCTCAGTGAACCGAGGCGAGACCAAATGAGCTTGGCCATTCAATGCACGATGGGCTCGGTAGTGGACCGACGTCGAGCTATTTGGTGACGATAAGCCAAGTGAGTTACTCCGCAAGGAGCTCATGGCAAGTGCGAGATAAGTTGCATGAGCTTTGTATAAGCCGAAAGGAGCCGGCCAAGCGCAAGCTAAATTTTTTTATTGAAGAAGCTCAACACACAGACACTTGGCCGATGCACGACAAGTTTGTACAAAGGGTCATGAAGTAAATAGTAATTCTCACCAAGTGGGAATCAAGGCTGAATTTCTCGATGGTGAAGGAGATCTCGTACTAACCATTACAATAGCTCGATCAACCGAGTTGAGCTCGGTGAAACATCGAGCTCGTAGAACAAGGTGAGTGTACCCGAGGTGAACCAACACAACATGGAGGAGCTCGACACCAACTCGGTGAGTTGGCTCGGCGAGCAATTGGCCGAGTACGAGTTGGTCTTTTTGACCATTTCTCATAAACCCCATTCAATACAAACCAATCCCCAAGGGTGCCCACCATATATTCTAATTAAATTAATATTTTTAAATATTTTAATAATAATATTTATTGTTATTATTTAAATATTCTTTTAATTAATTAAGAAGAATAAGTCAAATTGGGCATTAATGACATATGATGAAACCTTCTCAAGTGGATCAACCAACCGTGATAAATAAATCACCATGTACCTTCAATTTAGGAAGGAATTTATTGCTCTTCTTTCTCACAGAGTTCTATAAATGTAAGTTGGAAGTTCATTCCAACATGTTAGACAAGTTGGACAAGTTAGACTTCTGAGACAAGTGTATATTTTTTCAAGAAACCTCTTTTTCTACAAGTTGTTCTTGTATGTTGAGGGAACTTTCAAGCCTCCTTTCAAGACTGTAATGACAACCATTGCCTCTTCTGAATGTATGATGCATTTTGCATGTTGTTGAAGTAATAAAAGTGTGTGTTTTGTGACTAATCTTGGTCCTTTCATCCTTTTATACTTCTTTGTGCCTTTCTCATGCTTGCAGGTACATTGTGCAAGTTCAAGTTTCTATTGTATGTTATTGAAGTTATGTGCTTATCAAGTGGTGGAGTATTGCATGCAGTTGATTTGTGGTGTTTTTTCACCCTTCTCAAGTTCATCCTTCTTCACTGGAAGACTGATATACCATTATTTGATTGAATTTTAACAAAGGGAATGCATGCTTCCTAGTCTGTGGTATTTTGTTACCCTCTCTAAGTTGCAGTAGGTGAAGTTGTCTTATGGTGCACAACACCCTCTTCAAGTTAACCCTTCCTGAGTCTAGCAACACCCTTTATTTGGTGCATCACCATCCCTAGTATAGTTTCATTTCTTGCAAATATCTTTCCCTAAAACCCATGAAAATGTTAGCATAGGACTAGATAGCCATTTTATTGCACTAGGAGTAGTACAACACTTAGTTTAGGAAGAGGAAGCCGGCCTTCTCCGGAGGTTCACCTCAAGCCCAAGTCCCATAGCTTGAGAGGTGATCCCATGTTTCCCAATCACATCGAATGTCTTGTTCACATTCTAGCCATTTGGAGGGTGCAGTGATTTGGCGACAACACATCAAGAATAAATGCATAGCTTAAACATGTCATATCCCTACACATGGCAACTAGAGGAGGATTGTTGGCACTCTAAAGTAATTATGATGTGACATGCAACATACCATATCTTGAGGTGTCTTTTTGTAGTATTAATAGGTGAATTAAAAACTATTTTAAAATAATACTAGATAGTGAACTATTATTAATTTTTTAGAGTAACACCTAAAATAATTTTTGTAAATGCATTTTTAAGTATATGTGGATTAAAATTTATGTAAGTCCAAGCTTAAAGACATAAAAACTTATGCATACGAAAAAATGATTCTAGCTTCTAATTGGATGAAAGTATGAAGTAATAATAATTAGTTAAGGAAAACCAACTACTATAGTACCTTAGTTCGACATGGACTAATAATAAGACTAAAGGCATAGTCCCATGGAGGGTTTTCTGCTATAAAAATATATAGACACAAGTCCTCAAGTATATTTCAACCCGTTATAGGGAGAAAATGAATCTTCACTGTAAAATAGGAACCCCAAAAAATTTGCCTACTATTTTTCAAAGGTTATTTGGAAAGGGGGCTTGAATTTTCCCCTATTGTTTAGAATTTTTTTGTTCATGTGGCACTCTCACATATGGTCTTTGCTTTGTGGTTAGCTATTATGCTCTCCATTCCTATAATTTCTAACCTAAATTTTCTCTCAACTATACTCTTCATAAATTTCTCAACTATGCTCTTCAAAAATTTCCCACTATACTCTTAAAAATAATGCTCTCCATGAGACCACCAATGTGAAAAAGGTTCATAATTTTCTCAAGAGGACTTGAGAATTGCTTGTAATTCCATGTTCTTCCAAAATTACTCTCCCAAATATGTACAAAAATAATTTGGAGGGAGGCATATTTTGAGGAAGATTTTAACCACTAACAAAATAAAGCACATGGCCAAAATAACACATGGCTCCTTTTAAGTATGCCCAAGCATAAAATAAAATTTTAAAAAATAGTTTTAGTGTAATTGCTCATAAAAATAAAGTTTCATTGTAATTCCTTCTATAAATCCATTTTGTATTTCTTAATTCATGCTTCGCATGCTTGGCGAAGATGATGATGATGAAATATTTTAATGACGTCCACGAGACTGAAGAGTCTAAGGGACCAAAAGAAACTGAGACATTAAGTTGATTTCAGACTCTTTGCAATATCTAGCTCTCCTACTGTGAATCTTGAGCACAAAACCAACGATCCTTTGAAGTTTTGTTTCTTCAAATAACTCATTTAAGTTGTCCACTTTTAAATCATTTTCATACTGGATATGAATATCATCATATGTTGAACACTCCATAATGAAATTTCATTTTGTTTCAACAACCCCTTTGCTATAGAAAAGACAAGTTCTCCTTTCCCAATCCTCTTTGGGAATAGTCCATCTACCAATTTCACAATGAAGATGATGTGATCCGGTCCTCAACTGAGCCACTAGAATCCTTGCCTTACCTTTGATAACTGCCCCTAGATAATATTTTTCATCATGCTCCCAAGTGGGGTTAAAATATTTGATATATTGTGTTTTCTTACGACCAATTTGCTCTATCCACATGGCAGTCCTAAACTTCTCCATCACATAATTTTTTATTTCCTGTTGTTGTTAGGACACTCCTGAAAATTGATGCCCCATTTGTTCATCCATTTGTTGTTCTGTTTCATCCAAGTTTTCTTTTTGCGCTCTAGATTATCCTCTATAACCATTTTGGGCCAGCGATGATTGTCCATGCTTTCAACTTTTTTCAAATAGCTTATTAGTCAAGTTATTGTCGAAGCTTCCATCGGGAAGATACCCACTTCAGCCAACAAGATCTCATAAGGGACTGTTGATTTAACTTTAAGAGTGCTTGTGATTAGATGTTTCTGGATTCTTTCTAATTGTCTCCATCCATGCTTTGACATGCTACTTCCCCAAACCTCACAACCATAAAGTGCCACCGGAGTAACCAACAATCCAAAGAGGGTTTTCTTAGTTTTCCAATCCCAAAGCTCAACTTTCCTACACCTATTTTGAAGTAGGTAAGATGCTTTCCAACCTCCCTGTATCCTTTTTGCTCTACATGTTTCCCAACTCATCTTGTTGTGAAAATCAATCCCAAGATATTTATATTCTGTAACAATTTCCAATGGACTCCCCTCAAAAAGAAAGTTAATTTGCTTCTCTTTCCTTTTTAGGGAAAAATCATGATTTTTGTTTTGCTAATGTTCACTTGCATCCCAACTTCCTGGAAAAAGAATTCTAAAGCTTTTAGATGCTCCCTCAATCCTTGAGTTGTTGTTGAAATTAGGATAAGATCATCAGCATATAAGAGCAACTTCACCACATACTCAGCCAACTGTACACCCCCTCCTTCGGCTTTAAGTAACCATTCTTCAAGCTTGTCAATGTATAAACCAAACAAAGTGGGAGAAAGAGGGCAGCCTTGTTTGACCCCAATGTCACTACCAAAACATTCAAACATACCTTCTCTAGTTCTGATTTTAGCTCTGACCTACTCATAAAGTCTATGCATTGCTACTCTAAACTCTTCTGGAATCTCAAGTTCTTCCATCCTGTTCCAAATTTTTTATTTAGGAATCATGTCAAACACTTTCTTAAAATCCACAAAACAACAAAAATCTTCATCTCCTTGGGTATCCCATACCTTTTCAATCAAGTGCCTAAGAGTGACACAATGATCAATGGTGAATGTTTAGGTCGGACGCCTACTTGTCCTTTTGCTCTCTCTTTACTGCCCAACAATTGATTCCACGGTCTATCATGACCCCAAATAACTTACCAAACAGATGATTGATCATAATGGTGCGATAGTTAGACGGATTATTGGTGTCCCCACTTTTAAATAGAGGGATAACAACACTAGTCATCCACTCTAGTGAAGAACTTATCAACATGGTTGTAGTATTTTGTTGGTGAGTCTTGAGTAGGGAAGAGAAAAATATTTTTTGGATGATGTAGACCTATAGTTTTCATATGTTATCCTACAAAGATTTTATGCTGGAACCTCGTTTTTTCAAATCTAAACAATGACGATAGGCATCTTGTCTCCTCCTAGATGAAAACTTGGATTGATTAATCCTCGTCGGCTCCTTTAATGGATAGACTATCCTCTATCAATGGAAAATACAGAGAGAAAAAAAGCGGCATTTTCATCGATCCTAATGTGCCCCCAGCCTTTTCTTCTTCCAAACGATTTATATGTCGCAGAAATTGTCGCCAACAATCTATCTGTCTTCTTTCCGATTATGTCTGAAAGCACAAATCGACCACATTGTTTGGGAATAAACATTTCAAACAAGAAGAACTAATTTTTATGGATTTTTCACTGATTTATGATAGTGTTTCCATTGAAGGATTGGATTAGGATTAATCAATCCAAGTTTTCATATAGTAGGAGGCAAGATGTCAGCCACCACCATTTAGATTTGGAAAAATGAGGGTCCATCATAAGCTCTGTACATGGTAACATATGAAAAATGTGGCATTAATCCAACTTTGAAATTTTAAAAAAATTATTTATATAGCAAACTCGAATTTGTTAAAAACAAATTAATAATATGTACTAAGACCTCTAGGAGTATTTTCATACATAAACAGGAAAAAGAAATCAAATGCAGGAAATTGAAATGAAGACTGAGCAGAATATGTCAGAGGAACTATTATTAGACAAACGAAAATATGGATAATGCGATTTGAACTTTCATAAATTAGCTTGTAAACATATGTCAACATCAAAACACTAAATGAGGGTGTTTAAAAAGGCATTTACAAGGAATCGATATGGTGCTTCACTACCTAACATTTCAAAAAGATGGAACTTATGTACAAGCTCAAGAGAAGTTCCTCTGAAACATACCTTCTTCTTAACATCTCGGCTCAAAAATCATATATGTTTGTAAGGTTGAATGGTCAACCAACTAATGAAAAAACACCCAAAAAAGTGGTAAACAACCCATTGGTTGGTTGACCATTCAACCTTGCATATATGTGATGTTTAAGCTCTTCCTTGTTTAACCTAGTTACTATGGAAGAAGTGGATTAGTTATCTTCTCAATGAAGCCTAATAACATTCTCAAATTGGATAGCTTTCTTACTTTCTTCTACCAAACGACCATTTAAGATATCATTTGTATGTATGTATTAAATGCTTTTGATGAAGCTTTCATCTCTAGAACTGTCATAGAGGAACTCTACTATCTTCATTATTGTTTTACCCAAAGATGTTCTTTCTTCCTAATTTTTTGAACTACGCCTTGTTTTTCTATGCAATACTTACAAAGTAATCACCAAGGTTGTTGATAACCATTCTAGTAAAATTTTACCCCTAATGAGTTTTGAGGAACAATGATGATTTGTGAACCTTGATGGCATAGTCATGGCTCATAAGGTGGCATACTCCAATAAATTTGGAAATATGAGGGGATGTTAAAAGGAATGATAACCATATTGTTCCAAGCCACAAAGATATCGGATGTTAATAGAATATCACATTCAATAATCTGAAAGTAATTCAACAAAATAAACTTACAAACAAATTTGCAAACAAAGAGCAACAATATCATATATTATATCTATGGAACTATATATCATACAATGAGAAGGTGCCTTGCTTATATAGGCAAGGAAGATCAATCTAAGAACTAGTCAAGACCATAAATCAAGGAAAGAACTATACCTAACAACTAGATAATATCCTCATAATATCTAAATAAGATAAAATAAATATCCACACATAAGTGGGTGAGGATAACAAAAAATAGAAGGTAAATAAAGTACTTAGGTGAACATGAGCTAAGGTAAACAACCTACTCTAACACCCCCTCAAGTGAAGCTAGGGCCCAAAACAAAAGTGGCATATCCATAGTATGATTCCTAGAACAAGGCTTGATCATGTACTCATGTACAATATATCCATGAAGAAATCTCGAACCAAAATTAGGAAAGACAACCTTGCTAGAAGGAAAGAGAAATAAGAAGGAAAATCTCCTCATGAACACCCCCAAAGATAACTTTTGAAACCCCAAGCATCTAACACAACTCAAGGTGGACAGTGATGTAAAATGCTTTGTAAAGATGTCAACAACATGTTGTTGATTTAGAATATACTCCAAGAAAATAACTCAATCTTGAATTTGTCGACGAATGAATTACATGTGAATCTCAATATGCTTGGTTCGCTAGTGCTCAACAGTTGCAATAAATATGTGAATTGCACTTTGGTTCTCACACCAAAATAAATTTGGTGAATCCCGTGGAAATCCAAAATATGTCAATAGTTGTCAAATCTCAAGAATTTGTTAACTTCATGTAATTATTTCCCTGTACTATGCCTTTGTAGATGAAAGTGCAATAGCATGTTGCTTCTTACATACCCAAGAAACTTGAGAAGAACCAAGACACAAAAGGTAGTTATAAGTGGAATGCATGCCATCAATAAAATTTACCCAATCTAAATCAATATATCCAACCAACTAAGTAGAACCTATGGTGTAGTGTAGTCCAAAGTGGGAAGTGCCCTGCAGATATCATAAAATCCTTTTAGCATCTTGCCATTGATTGTTGTGAGGAGAATTTGAAAACCAAGATACAATCCCTACTACAAAGGAAATATCAAGGCAAGTATGGGTCAAGTACATTAGACTTCTAACCAACTACCTATACAAGGTAGGATCACAAAGAGGAGTGGTGCAGTGGAAGTAAGAGTAACCCTAGACTGGAAAGGAGATGGACTTGGCTTGTAATCATCCATATCAAAATGTTGAAGAAAATCATGGGTTTACTTTTTTGACTCAAATGAATCATTGAACATGTTTGATAAAAATGCAAACTAAGGAAAAAATGCAATAACCCGAGATCCTTCGTATCAAATTGCATGGAAAGATCCTGTTGAATAGTTTGAATGTGGGAAGAAGAGTTTCTAGTAAGTAGCACATCATCAACATACAATACAAGTATAAAAATATCATCGCCAACATGTTGTAGATATTGTAGGATTTGAGTGGTCATTGTGAACAAGACTAGTAGATAGAAGAAAAGAATCCATCTTCTCATATCGGGCTCGAGGGGAAATTTGAGACCGTAAAGATACCTTTTAAGTCTACAAACAAAAGAAGAGTCATGAACAACCCTAACAGTTACTCCATGTATATTTCCTCCTGTAAATATCCATGTAAAAGGGTACTCTTCACGTCCATCTAGTATATTGGCCACCCATGTGATGTAGAATAGAAATTATAAGGTATATAGAATCCATCTTGGAAATGGGTACAAAAGTCTCGAGTAATCAATACCTTCAACTTGTGAGAAACCCTTCGTAATAAGATGGACCTTATAATTTTCAATGGACCCATCGGCTATGTATTTGGTTTGGTATATCCGCTTACACCTAAAAATTTTCCCTTAGAAGAGAGACCAAATCCCAAGTATTATAATTCATCAAAGAAGAATACTCATCTTTCATTGCATCATCCCAATCCTATATCCCATGATCCCATGAAAATATTGTGAATCCCTAGAAATTGCCTTAACACAAAAGTCTAGAACCTATATAATGTGCAGGATGATGCCTAGTGTGTGGAAGATCTTATATGAAAGTTACTACCTCAAAAAAATTTGGTACAATCCCACTTAGGCATAGTGACAATATCAATGGGAACAAGATCCTCATCTAAGTCGGCATCCATAACCTCCCCAGTGACCTCCTCAAAGAAGGGATCCTCAAGATGAAGTAAAGAAGTAGGCATGGAAGAAGATGAAGAATCATGAGAAGAGAAGCGCTCATCAAAATGAACATGTGTTCAAAAAGAACCTCATGAGTATTAAGATCCAAAAGTCGATAAGATCTCATGTCCTCATAATACCCTACAAAGATCAAGGGTTTTCTCTTCTTATACAATCATTTCATTTTCTTCTTTAGTACAAAGGTTCAAACATGGCTTCTAAAGACTCTAAAAATGAGACATTGGGATTAGTTTTATACCAAGCCTCCTTTGGAGTCAAATGTTTAAGTGTTTTGTGTGGTGTATGCTTTTGAACATAGTTAGCATAATTAATTGCTTCCACTCGGTATGCGGGAGGTAAATCCCTAGAATGCATCATGCAATTAGCCATTTCCTTCAAAGTTTGGTTCTTCCATTCTCGTTAAGAAATTCTTTGTGGAGTGTGAGAAATAGAATGTTGGTGAATAACGTGAGTTTCAAAAATCAGAAAATTACTTGTTGAAGTACTCCCCCAATATCAATGTGAAGGTTTTTATACAACTAGAAGATTATTTCTCATTCACGTCCTTAAATGATTTGAAGTGTGAAAAACATCACTTTTTTACTTGAGAAAATAAACCCAAATACACCTTGAGAAACTATTAATAAATGTAAGTACATACTTAGCTCCATTGAAAGAGGGAGTAGGAAAAAACATCAAGTCACTATGCACAAGCTCAAGTGGTGAAGAATCTCTCTTGGAAATACACTTAGAAATGGATCTTATTGTTGTTTCCTTCTTTGCACAACCATGGAAAAATTCCTCAAGATAAGAAAATACAAGAAGACCATCAATCATACCATGAGTGCTCAACTTCTTTAAATATCTGTAATTTAGATGTCTAAATCTTTCATGACAAAACTTACTCATTGAATGCATGATGAGAAACCAAGCATGTCCCAATTGAGAAAGTTTCATAAAAACCATCAAAGTGATATAGTCTAGAATTATGATCAATAATACCATAAGCAATAAGTGAATGAGGATCCAATAAGGTTCATACTTATGCCCCTTGCGTGTAAAATTCATTGTCTTTCCTTGATCGGAATGACAAATTTGATATACAAAAAGAAAAATTGTAGTGATGTCGAAACATACACCGCATCATGGATGTTGTCACCATCAAGGTTTATGTCACCTTTTCCTTAACATAAATAAAAGAAGAATATTCAACCTTAATTTGGAAGTGGAACTCAAACTTAGAGATACAAAAGACTCCATAGAATAAGTCATGTGATGAGAAGTGCAAAAATTTATGCCCAACTATATACAATTGTTGAATGATATCTCCCAACAACATTAAGTGTTTTGTTATCCTCATTAAAAAGAGGTGGAGTGGAGATAGAGATCTTCTATTTACTAATTACATTCACTTCCTTACCCCCATAAAAAGAGCATGAAAGGCTAGACTTATTCTTGGATTTAGAAGACTCCTTTGGTTTAGAGTTATTTTCTTTGGGTTTATGATCACTTTGAGATTTAGGAGTTAAACTAGATTTATTGTAGACACATAAATCTAACTACGCATTTTTAATACTAAAATTTCACTAATTATCCTCTTTCCCATCATTTCATTATAATTAGTGATTTCCCGCTAATTAGCTAACATTCCCCTTCATTTTGGTCAATTAATGACACTTCATTAATTAACTAGCCTTCCCCCATCCTAGATGTCAATTAACAACACTTTGTTAGTTATAATCATCTTTTAATTAATTAACCATTATTAATTAATTAAGCCTTTTAATCTCCTATTTAATCAATAAACCTTATTATTGGTTAAATCCCCGTCTTAGATCCTTTGAATTCTACTAATTTCCCTCTAAATCATCTCCAAATGGATTCTATAATTTTAACTTGGTCTATTGATTAATTCAATCACCTCCAACTCCCATGAGTTGTTAATCCTTAATTAATCTCTTCTAATCATACTTATCCCTTTCTATTTCTACTTTACTTTTATCCCACATTCACTAGGTTGTAAGTTTCTCCAAAATTGGAAAGTATATAAAGAACCTACTACACCTTGTCCAAATTTACACCATGTACTTGTAATAAATTTACATATGGTAAGAGAATTTCAATCTTGGAAGGCTTATTGATCAAGCAACCATTTCTATCTTCTACTTGGCAAAAAGTAGTAAGAGAAGAACTTGACAATTAAGTCATATAAGTGAGATATCTTCCTCTTCCATGGAGAATTTACTTTGATCGCACATAACTATGTTTGGCTCACTAAAGGAGTACCTACAATTACAAAGCACATCCAAATATCAAAGGATTGGTTTTGCATTTAATGTTCTTAATGTTTTATGCACTAGTTTAAGCTTTTCCTTTTTAGCTTTATCATGATGTTTATGTTGTTGATTAACTAAGTTAGGAATCTATTTGGTGTTAGTTTCCTTTCATTAGCTTAGATTAATTCAATCACATGCATACATATGGCACGCCCGGTGGGACACTCCTTTGTCTCATGTGCATTCTTTGTTTTTGTTAAAAATTATTTTTCTCATTTGTATGCTAACCCTTTTTTAATATATTGACATAACTTGTGTGTCTAAGCATGTTTTGTTAGTGTTTGATAGTGTTGAGTCTTCTTTGCACATATCAAGGAGAGGGGTTGTTGTCAAAATTGAATCTTAGTGGAAAAATTTTTAACCTTTTTGCAGATTTTGGGACTTTTTTGACATTTTTAAGTATGTGTTAAGTGCATTCCCGTGAGTATAAGAAAAATGAACACATAAATTTGGGATTTAACCTTATAGAAAATATAGGGACTTCTTTATTAGAAAATTCTTACTTTTCTTTACATGTTAGATTCATTTTAATTTGATCAACACCACATATGCTCTTCTCTTACACTTTTGAGTGACCTTGAGAATCAAAAATGATATGATTATGGATATTTTTCTAACATTATGGTTATCATTTGTTTATAAATGGTGTTAGAATTTTAAATATTTGTTGGAAATCTCCTTTTTGTTATAAATTCATTGAAATTGTGTATGTTCTTCTCTTACGCTTTTGAGTGATCTTGAGAATTAGAAATGACAACGATTTTGGATGTTTTCTAACATTTTGATTGTCATTTGGAAATATGGATAACACTTGATATTTTGATAGTTCGCATGGAAAAACTAATCATTTGAGTTATTTAAAAATCAATTTTTAACACTTAAATGCTTTGATTATGTTTATTTTTCTATTTGCTTAAGTTAGATCAAACATCATATATGCTCTTATCTTGCGCTTTCGAGCAATCTTGAGAAACAAAAGTGACCTTGACTTTCATTCTAACATTTTGGTTTATGTGGAAAAAATCATCATTCAAGTTGTTCAAAAATTCATCTTTTAAAATAACTTAATGGTCATTGATTTAAGTTTTTCCATTTCTACTTAGTTGGATCAAACATTGTGTATGCTCTTCTCTTGAACTTTTGAGCAATCTTAAGAATAGAAAATAACCTTGATCCTCTTTCTAAACATTTTGGTTTACATGGAAAACTATTAATCTTTTGAGTACAATAGCTTTTTGTTTGTCAAAGAATAAAATTGAAACATTTACTAGTACATTTTGTGCAAAGTTGTTAAAGGTGTGCAAAACCACATTTTTAATCAAGGAAAAAAGACACCATTCATTCACAATGTATTTGCAGGTTCAATAAGGGTTAAAACCGTTTGCTTTAAATTATGGAAAGTATCTTGACATAAGCCATAAAACTCATTATGAGGATTACCACAGGAACCCCAAAGTAGTCAACGCATTGAGGAACTGGTTGATTTAAACAGAAGTGCCACATCACTTACTTGACTAGAAAAACTCGTGAGGAGTGCTAAAAATTCTGTATGAGGCCTCTTTCATTAATTTGATTGTGGGGTAATGGTCCTTTTTCTAGGATTTATTCTAGAAAAGCATACCTCTCTTAGACAAGTTATTGGCGAGTGTTGAGAACAAAAGCCTAGGGAGCCATTTGGCATTGGGGCCAACTTTACCATTATCCAAATTGAGTTTCAAAGATCCATTACAAAGCAAGACTTCCTTAGAGTCAAAACCTTGTTTTTCGAACAAGGTGAGAGTCCATTGAAGTTGTGTCGTGTATCTTTCATCATGAATCTTACAAAGTAAAACTTTGTCCTAGTTTCTACCTTGTTATCAAACAAGGTGAAACTCTACCAAAGTTGTGCCATGTATTGTTCATCACCAATCATAAATTCCCTTGTTCTTTTTTGGCATTATTGGTCAAAAGAAAACAACTCGAATTGCTTCCAAAATTGTGTCAACCTCTTTTATACCCACTTAATTTCTTTCTCTTTGCAAACTTGATTTAAGTGTTGAAAGAGTGTTGGTACGCTTTTCAATTTTGGTGGTTATCTTGAAACCAACATTGAGATGTCTCACTTGTAAAAAGATCTCACCTTGATCTCACTTTACGTCATTACACTGCTCACATTATATCAATCCATTTTTATACTTACATCTTGTTTTCTTAAACTTTATTTAAGTTTCCAAATTGTATTGTTACACTACTCACATTATATCGACCCATTGTTATACTTAAAACTTTGTTTCTTTCAAACTTAGGTTGAGTGTTGAAAGTGTGTTGTTACGTTGCCCTCCTCGTGTCAATCCCATTTTAATACTTACATCTTGTTGTCTTAAAATTGATATAAGTATTAAAATTGTATTATTATGTTGCTCACATTTGTATCAACCATTTTCAATACTTAAAGCTTGTTTATATTAAACTTGATTTAAGTGTATAATTTGTGTTGTTACGCTGTCAAAATCACTTCAACCCCTTTTAATACTTAAATATTGTTTGTTCAAAACTTGATTTAAATATTGAAATTGTGTTGTTATCTTATCAAACAAATTTTGAGACAAATTTGAACATAGGAAATAATGTCATTTGCAATCGCCTTTATCCAGGACTTTGTAGATTTTCCTTGGTGAATTTTTTAATACATTATGTAGCCTTGGAAAATTGGTTATGAAACTTTGTTGTTGTTATGATGCTTAATTTTTCCTAGATTCATTGTGACACTTGCAACTTGTTTTCTAAAACTTTGCTTGGATTGTCAAAATTGTGTCATTACGATGTCTATTTTCCTTAGATTCCCTTCAAAAAATCACACGAGCATCCCCATATTTGCAAAATTTCTAGTTGGTCTCCATTATATTTTCTAAATTGACATGGAACTTCCTTCCATTTGAAGGAGTTCAATCATACAATCTAGGTATGTATTTAGTCCCAAAAATGCCAACCATGACTAGTTATCACCAACCATGACTAACTATCACATGGTTCCTCACACTTATGACAATAGGGAACCTAGGTTTTGGCATTCACATCAAAATATGCCCATCATGACTAAACCTTGATTAGTTCTTCACACTAAGGAACCCATGCTATCTTCCACTTCCCCACAACCTAGGTCTAGGAATTCACATCAAAAGATGCCCATCATGACTAAACCTTGATTGGTTCTTCATACTAGGGAACCCGTTTTATTACCCCTTTCCCCACCTTCATCTCATAGTCAATGGTATGATTCTGATGCTTCTAGTTCATGGTATGATTATGATTCTCCTAATCATTTGTATCCTTCTAATCCTCTTCATCAACCCTATTCTCCTGATTATTCTAATCCATGTTATTCTTTTGATTCCCCTCAGTCTCCTGAGCCTCATCCAATTAAATTTCTTCTAAGGAATAATCAGTCACCTCAACGAAATTTTCCTCCTCTAAGGATTTATGTCACCACAAATTCTTCCAATCATTCATCTAATTTAACTCCTGAGTCGCGGTCCTCCTTTTCTTCATTGGACCCCCTTTATCACCCTCAACATTGTCTTCCTCATTTAAATATCTGTGCAACTTAAAATTCCTCTAATCATTCATCTAAGTCCCTTTATTAATACATGTGGTAAGCCCACCATAATTCCTAATAATCCTATCATAAATCCCAAACATCCTTCTTCTTCTCCCACTTCTCGAGATCAATAAAATCACACATTATCTTGTATGAAACACCAACAGCTTTCTTTACCAATATCAAATCAAAAATCCTAAGAGCTCCAAAGTTCCATGTAAATCCAAAGCTCACAAATCCAATTTGTGAATGTGATTCAAAAATGCACACCAATGTCAATGTTAATTATGGCACAAAGTGCAGAACTCTATGGATAGGGAACTCAATCTCCCACATACAAAATCAATGTTTCAAGATAAGTTAGATTCACTTATCGAGTATGATCTCATCATGATTATTGAGATTAGAGATAATATCATTGTTGATAAGAAAAATTTCTTAGTCTTCCTCATCAAGGATATCACAAACATTATTATTGGATCCTATCACACGAAGTGACATTATTGGTCCCAACTTTCCTATCCATCATATCATATTCTTCCTACCCTATCATGGATATTTTTCCTCCTATCTATCCACATTTTTATCTTCTCTCTATGCAGTTTTCCCTTCACAAAACTTCAAAAAATTTAAAAAAATTCAAGAGTCCATCAAAAATGAGAAAACATTAAAACATTAAAAAATAAAAGGTACAAAGATCAAACATTACAATCAGGTATTACATACACATGGATGTTTGTTCCTTCCTTTCTTTATATTTAACTGCAATTCTCTCACCATGTTCATCCCTTCGATGATCTTTTGGTTAGTCTATTTGTGCTCATTATGTGACATTTATCTCTATGGTATCCATTTGACCTTGGTATTTCATCACCATCATAAATTAAAGAATGATTGACCTCTTAGAGATCCTATTACTATCATACATTTAATAAACTTGTTATGAATATCTTTTAGGCATATTTTTTGACACTAGGCAATGTCGTCATCACCATGACTTCCACCTCCTTCCATCAAGACATCAATGGTTCTTAATCCTTTATCAAAACAATCGAGAGAGCTGAAATAATTTTTAGAAAATTAAAAAAAAAAAAAGGGAAAGCAATAAAATCCCTCTATGGATATTTCTAGTATCTCTATTGAGCTATGGACTCTAGCCTAAAGAGAGAAATGTTGTAACTAGAATCGATACATCTTTTTCGGGGCTATGGACATTTGGCTAGTAGTGGAGCAATGTATGGATCTTCTTCCACCCTCCATTCACAAATCACCTTTCAAAATAAATCATTCCTACACATTGGCTAGTTTGTTCTCACTTGTTTCCTATCAAATCTTCACTTCAAGAGGTAATTAATTTCCACGTGCACACACTTTGGATCTTGATGAGTAATAGGACTAGTATATTACTAGGTGTTGTTTGGACCTTGTTCAGACTCTTGCTTTAGTCCTTATTTTGTCTCACAATTTGTGCCTTTGGCTCATCACCTTTTCATCGTCACTCATCTAGCTACATTTTCCATATCCATCCATAGCATCCACACTTTTCTTCTAGCTTCATTTAGAACATCCATGTGTATAAGATTTCATTTTTACCATGTTTGAGGGAAAATTTGTCCCTTCTTTCAATAAACAATATTGTCCTCTTTTCTATCATTTGTTTCTTGGCTAGCTTGCACTGGGGCATGCTCGCTCCTTCTTAGCTCTTCATTGGTTTAAGTTCATCATCACATTGAACATATCCATCTTGGCCTTGATCCTACTTATATTCTTCTTGTATACATGCATGGTATTTCCCTTGTATATTTCCACCTCTTGCTAGGGGCATCTTTGCATCTTTTTTTCATGTACATAGCTTCAAAAACTTTTAAAAAACCCGAAAATTCACAAAACCATAGAAAATACAAAAATTGCGATAAAACAATAAAAATCCAAAAACATTGGTAAAACCTTCAAAAATCCAAAAACATTGGTAAAACATCAAAAATCCAAAAACATTGGTAAAACAATCAAAAATCTAAAAAATTGGTAAAGCATCAAAACATCCTAAACATTCACACAACACAACATCCTCAAACTCAAAACTATCCTACAAAACATCTTACTTTAGTTCTTTCTTTTTCTAGCGCATGACATGTAGATCATCTTGATCTTCCTTCATTAACAAAGTTGGTTTGCTTGTTATGTTTGTCTTCCCTTACATATATCGTTGCTTGGGGAAATTTCATAGTGCACAATTGCTTTTTCATGGGACTTTTATGTCCTCCATCTATTCCCCTTGCATGTATCCTTGCTTGGGGCATCATTTTAACCCTTGTCGTATAACTCGAACATTTGGGAACTAAAGTTGGATAACAAAAACATTGGTGCAACTTTCTTGAACGTTGTTTGTTTGAGTATGTTTGTTTGTGCTTGTTTGTTGTTGGTTTTTTTACTTTCTCATACTACATTGCTTTATGTATTTTTCTTTGAGTCATACCCTTTAGAAATGAACAAAAATTGGTATTATGGCTCTTCATGTCATTCTACACTTTTCGTATGCTTATATCAAATAAATAGTTACTTCCAAGCCAGATGGTACATTAGCTATGTCATGATTTCCCATTCTCTATATATATTATATTTCATTCCAATTCCTTTTCTACATATCATTTTCCATTCTTCCCCCATCATTTCGTTATAATTAGTTACTTCTCACTAATTAGCTAACATTCCCCTTCATTTCGGTCAATTAATGACACTTCATTAATTAACTAGCCTTCCCCTATCCTGGATGCCAATTAACAACACTTCATTAGTTATAATCCTCTTTTAATTAATTAATTAAGCCTTTCAATCTCGTATTTAATCAATAAACCTTCTTATTGGTTAAATCCCCCTCTTAAATCCTTTAAATTTTACTAATTTCCCTCTAAATAGAAATGGATTATTGTATTCTCTTGTGTGCATTAGGTAATTTAATGCAAAAGAAACAACAAGGTCTTAAGCTAGAAAAGGGTTGTCCTTAGCCAATTATAAAACAAAGTGTCAATATTGAGGTACTTTGGTAGGTATGGCATAAAGGTAATTCATAATATCAATCATAGTAAGATCGAGTTTAAGGTGGACCCCTCCCATAGAGGTTTGGATTAGCATAAATTTTAATGGGACAGAGAGGAGTAACTCGGGGTAAGTTGGGTGTAGAGATCTCTGCAAGAGACCAATGTGGAAGTGATTCTTCCCTTTCCAAGATGACTCCAAAATCAACCTAACAATTTGGAAAAGTTCAACATGCTCATAATAAATTTAAAGCGAGGTATTAAATTGAATCTAAAAATATTGAATTTAGTGGAAATTATGTCATTGTCATACACATCACTAACAAGAATTAATGTAACTATTGGAGACTACATGCCCTCTTAAACAAAGAAGCTTGTTACATCCTTAATCCTAGGTCATATATTGGGATATGTATGGTCGACTTGTTGCTAACATAATCTCTTATCATGTCATATCGCATTTGTTTATGCTTTCATATGATTAGGTCGGCCTTGATATTTTTTATAACATAGTAGGGTATACATAGGAGATAGTAACTAGTAGATGGACATCATATTAATCACTTGAGTCTTAATGTATGGTTTAGAGGTTTCCCCCTTGAAGTGGTTAAGTCATTATACTTGCATATTTTGATCATTTATTTATATTTTGGTTTTCTTTGGATATATGTTGTTGTTGATATTTGAAGGAGGATTTTTGAGTTGTATGGGATGAAGAAAAAACCTCCACAATTGGTGAGTTTTCATCAAATGCGAGAAGATGTTTACGAAGGGTGAAAATGGGTTTGTCACGCACAACTATTTTCACTAAAATCTCAACCATCAAAAAGTCATATGCCATCAAATCTACAAGCAATTATTTATAAGAACTCGGTTGTTCTTGGGGATTGATTAACTAAAATTAGCTAAAATGGGGATAATGTAATAATAGTTAATCTAATCTAGGAGGACTAAAACATTGTAAATAAATGCACTAAAGTAATATGAAATGATTAAAATGATTGAACTAGTAGAAATAAAACTCTAATATGCAAGAGGAAGGTAAGAAATGAACTCAACTGATTGCGGATGGTTGTCACAAAGTGTCGCAGGTCTGACAGGAAAATATAAGAGTTGGAATGGCTACACAGAAGTCCTAAAAGAGTGGATCTTGAATATCTGAGCAGACTGGAGTGCCCAAGAGGATACTTGGGGCCCCAGGGCACCCTAGTATGCCGAATAGGTGCCCTAGTCTCTAAAAAATATCAAATTGATTCTTTTTACGTCAATATATATGTCGTAACCTTCATGCCTATCACACTAGATTTGCTAAACTTCAAATTCTTCGAATATAACAAGATGATGAATGACCTACAAAAGACCAAAAGGAAGTATTAAAACCCTAAAAAAATAAAGATGCAAATTAATGGGTCGAATGACCTTAGCCCACAACAAAGGGCTTACTAAACTGAGTGCTACACTTGATTTCAAACCCAAATGTAGTTCTAGTGTGTGTGTGTGTGTGTGTGTGTGTGTGTGTGTGTGTGTGTACATGTGTTCTTGTGCTCTTATTCCACTACTTTGTGAAGTAAGCGAGCAATAACTAAATGTAGAAAATGTAATAGAATGTGTGCATGGAATAGAATATAATCCCTCCCCTATGAAGTGTGTGTGTTGATGCAGATCTCCTAGCCTTGATGCATGGAAGTATGTGGATGCAAGTGATGCAATGGATGCAACTCTAGATGGAGTGATAGTAGTAAGTGACATTAGGACCTTTCATTATGGTCTCATAAATTTATATTTATAGGTTTCTCTTCTCTAATTTCGTAATTAATCCCGACATGGTTGACTAGGAAAAAGATAAGGATGAAAAATGGCTAGAAAGAGCCCAAAAAGAGGTGGGAAAGTAAAACAAGGATTGGGGCACCCTAGGTGGGACCAGGGCACCCTAGGCACCCTAAGTATAGGCTGGGCACCCGGTTTAGGCTAAAATGATGGGAAAGTGCTGAAATAGTTGGGCATGTATATAAAAATGTGTGGGAATGACAAAATAAAAGATAAAACAAGATGGCCAAAAGGTGGGATTAATTAGTACTTTCTTCACTTAAGAACCTTCTAAATAGTAGTATGAGACCGGGCTAAATAATGCCTAAAGTGCATGATTTTGTGACTACATTTTTCCCCACTTTATGTTGGTGAGCAAAAGCTCGGTAACATAAAGTAGATAGAGATGTGTACCTGATGTCCATGTAGAGTGTAGTAGAAAATGTGTCAAGGACTAGACAAAAGCATGGAATGATAAAAAGATGGAGGAGCATGGAAACTATAGATGAAAAATGTGCATAGAAAAAGTGATGAGAGTGAACCTAGGGTGAAACACGTGTGTAGCTGCTACGGTGTGTAGTGTACCTACATGGTTAGTAAGGCATGTGTCATCATTGATTTTTGTTGTTGTCATTATTTTTGTTGTTGCCCCAATTTGATTGTTTGTTTCTCATATGGTCGGACTGCAAGGAGAAAATGATCAAGTAGTCAAATATGTATGTATGTAAAAACACTATGTAAAATATGAATGTGTATAGAAATATGTAAAATACGCAAATGTAAAATACACAAATGTAAAATACATGAAAAGGAAAGTGTAAATGGAACATGTGCACCTGATCCATGTCAAGAGAAAGGGTAGAATAATATCATGTATTTTATGAGTTTTTTTGGGATCTCACGCCACCATGGCTGAAGAAGTGTAGGGAGGAAATGCTCTGTGTCCTCCAACCTTTAACCACTTCTACTGAAATGTGTGTGAAGAGATATTTGTATTGTCCTAGTTTTTTGGGTGATCCAACACCACTGGCCAAAGTAGTGTAGAGAGGCACACCCATTATAACCTCTAAGCCTGTAACTACGCTTCCCAAAATGCTAAGGACACCATGTCCTATAAAATCCACTATGTATGGGTTCGTAGACTAGTCTGAACCCACTCATTATATGTAAACCCACAATTCCAAGGCGGAAAGTGCATTGTACTAAACCACGTTGTGTTAGTATGTAAACCCTCAATGATGCCCCCTCTTTGGGGGTGCATGTGATGTCACTGATAGGAGAATGTGGCCCCAAAAGAGGACCTACCACACTGAACTCTAAATATTTCCCTGCAGGGGAAAGGGTGCTTTGGTAGAAACCAAGGCACGCACAAAAGGATGGCTATCCAAAACAAGTGTTAGTATAAAAACACATGCATGCAATAAGACAAGTGTAAAATATGCAAACAATGTAAAACTACCAAGTAAAGTGTAAACATGCAAGAAAAAAGTGAGACACACAAAGTGGGTTGTTTGCAAACATGGGACATCACTTATGATGTCACAAGACATGCAAAGGTTGTCATGGCCACAAAAACAAAAAAGTGTGCACACAAACATAGGGAAAAGCCCACATACAATGGAAAACAATAGCAGACAAGTACAAACAAAAACAAACAAGTAGTCATGGAAACATATAATCCTACAAAACAAGTGCTACACATGGAACACCCATTAGCATGTTAGAGAAATAACCAATATGTCAAAGCATGTATGATCAAGTAATGTAAGATGCTAAGTACAAAATGAAACAATAACACTTGTATGAGACGAATGTGGATGCCCCCAACAACCAATATAGGAAGGGTAGAAGGCAAGCATCCATGTCCACGTGTAAGAGTCATGTATCTGTGATCACACTAAAAAAGGCATGAACGCATGTGTGTATGATATATATAATGACATATAAGAAATCAATCTAACATGTGTAGTAAAGTGATCATGCTAAAACACTAGAAAACAAAAGTAAATGCCCCCAAGACAATGCAATATATTGTGGATGGATGGAATGGAATGAGATGGAATGATAGAGAGCCACGTGCCCCATGAATGGATGGAAGTGTATGTAATGAGGTTCATTTTTTTTTCCCCCTTAGTAGTATCAAGAATGAACCATAAACAGAGTGTGTCATCGGGAAAATGGTCAAGTAGTGTTTTTTGTGTCTAGCACACTTGTGATGAATGTGTATGTGTAGTGTGTGAGAGTGGTGATGAGATGTGACATGTGGAGAGATGTGCATGAACCCTATAGCCAAAGCATATATCATGACTTGTTGAATGGGTGAGTGATGATTTAGCCTAATTAAATATATCACTATAAGATGAATGGATGAGTGATGATTTAGCACTAAGTGTATATCACTATATGATGAATAGATGAGTGATGATTTAGCCCTAAGCATATATCACTACATGATAATAGAAATAGGTGATGATTTAGCCTAAAGTGTATGTCACTACAAGATGAAAGGAGGGAGTGGTGATGTAACCTAAGGTGTATACCACTACAAAATGATATAGCATAGGTGATGATTTAGCCTAAAGCGTATGTCACTAGGTTGGAAATATCGCATGATGAAATGTCGCATGGTGAGTGAAAGGTCCATTTGATTAGTAAACCCTCGGCAGTCAGTATGGACCGAGGAACTAAAGTGTGTCATAGGGTGGTGAGTGCAGCGCATAGAAAATAATGTAACATGTATGGTGAAACTAGGTGACCATATGATGAGTAGGATTTGTAAATTCATGGTGTGAAATGCAACGTATGATGTGTAGGGTGTGTAAGATGTATATTATGTAATGTGTAAAGTGTAATAGTAGGTGTAGATAGAAATAGAATATGTAATGAGAAAATGTAAATCTAGACCCATATGTAATGTAACCTAGTGTAATATGTAGAATGTATGTGGAAACACATAGTGTATGGTATGACTATGTATAGGTTATGTGTGGATAGCCTAATAATGTATGTAGTGTGTAGGGTAAGGACCAATGTAATGTAGAATGTAGGGATGAAATGTAAAACTAGACTCATATGTAATGAAGACTAGTATAGTATATAGAAAATGTATGATGTGAAAATGTGCAATGTATAATGTGACTATATATGTAGATAGCCTAGTAATGAATAATAGTGATGAAAAACACGTGGATGATAGAAATATTGACAATCTAGTAAAAATGTGTGATGTAGGAATGCGTAAATGTCAAAAGGTTGTTGAAAAATTGTAGAATGTATTGTGTTGGACACGTGTATGTGTGATGAAATGTGTGATGCCTAGAGTGTGGTGTGTGGGGTTCAGTGTAATGGTAATCCCTCAACAGTCAAGTGTGAACCAAAGCACAAGAATGTGTCACCGGTAATTACGTGTGCTAGAGCTATGTAAACTGATGTGAATGATATATGCCTGTGAAAGGATGATATATGATAAGTATGACATATTGATCATGATCATGTATTGAGCCATTGATATGTAAATGATACATGCCCATAGCATACTCCTCATCAGTGAATGGAGGATGTGGGAAACCGTGTGCATACCACCGAGTGAAATTATGCGAGTAGCCAAGAAAAGAACTATTGCAGATAAAAACATGACTGAAAAGGCATAGGAAATGAAATTTCGTGTGACTAGGATCTAACGTGCCTCCAATATAAGTAAGCCAAGAGTCACCTAATGTGAGTGGAGAAGAACAAGGGGTACGTGATAAATAGACTAGAAAATGAAAAACAAACAATCTATAAGTGGTCAGTGATAGTGATGAAAGCCATAATATAGAATGGGAACATGAGTAAAAGGTTGGAGGTCCTCAAAAGTGAAACCAAGACGAGATAAACCATCATGGGAACATGTAGTGACATCGCATGTAGGATCGAATGGAATATGTTCCCAATATGAGTTATGAATGAGAAGTGTGCAAGTGAAGGGTGAGCGTGGTAAAGTAGAAAATGTATGGGAAGGGGGATGTGATAGATCGACGTCCATAGACTAAATAGGCCCCTAGTAGTAGTAGTAGTAGTAGTAGGTGGCATAGAAGAAATGACATCTATCACACAAATAGTACCATCAAGTGGTGGTAAATGTGGCGATTCATCCATAGGTTGAGGATCATGTGTAGTATTAATATGTGGAATAGGAAGACTAGTGTTTGGAGCATGGTCACAATAATATTGAAATGGGTCACAATCATGAAAAATGGTATATTCTATGCCCTCATGTAAGAACTTAACATAGTTATGGATAGTAGATGCGACAACTCGCATGGCATGAAGCCATGGTCTACCAAGTAGACAGTTATAAGCAATTGGGAAATCAACAACAAAAAAGACCGTATGGATGGACAGTCTTAGGACCAATAGTGATGGGTAGTGTGATGTGACCAAAACATGGATGAGTGGAACCATCATAAGCATGCGCAGTGAAATACTAGAGGGATTAATGTCACAAGTAGTAAGACCTAAAACTTTGAGAAATGACATGGGACATAAATTAAGCTCATATCCATTGTCAATTAGAGTGCGCTTAATAATGACATTATGAATGTGAGAGATAATATGCAAAGGTGGATCATTGTCAAAAGTAGCACAATCATTATGAGGAGCAGATGGGAAAGTAATATGTTGAGAGAATGCATCCGCAAAAGTGTTATAGACTATGTTTGGATGAGTGTTGTCAGGAATACGAGTAGTGAGTAAAAGAGTAATAATTTTAGCTTGTAATTCAGGGTGAAGAAGTAGAAATTCATGAATGGAGATAGCCATGAGGAAGGAAGCCTAAGGAGAATGAGGATTGGAAGAGTGTGTAGGTTGAGTTGGGTTCACCAAAATGATTAACTAAAATTATCTAAAATGGGGATAATGTAATAATAGTTAATCTAATCTAGAGGACTAAAAAGTTGTAAATAAATGCACTAAAGTAATATGAAATGATTAAAATGATTGAACTAAGAAAATAAAACCCTAATATATAAGAGGAAGGTAAGAAATGAACTCAAATTGATTATGGGATGGTTGTCGCAGAGTTTCAGTCCGACAGGAAAATACAAGAGTTGGAACGTGCATGCAAAGTCTTAAAAGAGTGGATCTTGAATATCTCGAGCACAATGGAGCACCTAGGGGGTAGGGTACCTGGGGCACCTTGGTATGGTAGAATAGGTGCATTGGTCTCTAAAAATCTCAAAATCTAATTCTTTCTAGGGTCGAAGATATTTCATAACCTTCACCGCATGTCACACACGGATTCACTAAACTACGTTGAATGCTCTGAATATAGAAAGATGATGAATGACCTGCAAAAGACCAAAAGGAAGTATCAAAACCCTAAAAAAATAAAGATGTAAATGAATGGGTCAAACTGACCTCATCTTCCCACAACAATGGGCTTACTAAACTAAGTGTTGCACTACATTTCAGACCCAAATGTAGTTTTGGTGTGTGTGTGCATGTCGTGCCCTAGGTGCTCTTTCCAGTCACACTTTGTGAAGTAGTGAGCAATAAATAAATGTAGAAAATGTAATAAATGTGTGCATGGAATAGAATAGAATCCCTCCCCCTATGAAGTGTGTTTTGATGCAGATCTCCTAGCCTTGATCTGGAAGCCTTGATGTAAGGAAGTATGTCGATGGATAGTGATGCAATGGATGTAACTCTAGATGGAGTGATAGTAGTAAGTGACGCTAGGACCCTCATTATGGTCTCATAAATTTATATTTATAGGGTTCTCTTGCTCTAATTTCATAATTAATCCTAACATGGCCGACTAGGAAAAAGATAAGGATGAAAAATGGCTAGAAAGAGCCCAAAAAGGTGGGAAAGTAAAACAAGGATCGGGGCACCTCGGGTAGGACAAGGCACCCCGGTGACAGGCCCTTGGGTGCCCATTTAGGATAAAATGACATGATAAGTACTGAAATAGGAGGTCATGTATATAAAAGTGTGTGGGAATGATGAAATAAAAGATAAAAGAAGATGGAAAAAGGTGGGATTAATTATAACCTTCTAAATAGTAGTATGAGACTAGGATAAATAATGCCTAAAGTGCATGATGATTTTGTGACTACATGGATATGCCAAAAGGGTTACCTCCCAAAATATATCATGATCATGTTATTCAACTAGTACCAAGAAGCCAACCACCCAATATTTGACCTTATCGGTACCCTTATCTACAAAAGAGTGAGATTGAAAAGATGGTACAAGAGATGTTGGTAGTAGGTATTGTTTGTTATAGTCATCGTGGTTGCTTTTCTCCAGTAGTGATGGTATGAAAGAAGGATAAAGGTTTTCACATGTGTCCAGACTATATGGAGCTCAAAAAATACATGGTAAAAGGTGATTTCCATATTCCTATCATTGAGGATTTGCTAGATGATTTACATGTTTATTTTACAAAATTATATCTTCAGTTAGGATATCATCAAATAATACTTACTAATGAAAATACTCATAAAATAGCATTTAGGACACATGAGGGCCACTATGAATTTCTGGTAATGCCTTTTGGCCTTACAAATGCACCCTCTACATTACAAAGTTTGATGAATTCAATATTTAGGCCATTTCTGAGAAAAATTTTCCGATTAATCTTTATGATATCTTAATCTATAAAGCAATACATGGGAGGAACACTTACATCACATCAAAAAGATATGGAGACTCTTGAAAACACCTTTATGTCAAGCCCTCAATTATGATCCTCATGTGCGGATTTTACTAACGCCTTGAGGTTTTGGTGTAACAGTTCGTTACATTTGGTATCAGAGAAACCACCTAAGTTCGAGTCCCAAAGACGGTAGCTACACCACCAACATTGCGGTGTTCACCGGGGCTCATATAGGGTAGGGCGGGGTCCCGCTATACGGGCATAAATCTAGCTCGGGGTCCGGGCTACGAAGTGTGGTGGGATGTTATGATCCTCATGTGTGGATTTCACTAATGCCTCGAGGTTTTGGTGTAACAGTTTGTTACATTTGGTATCAAAGTGACCACCTAGGTTTGAGTCCCGGCATGGGTAGCTACGTGGCATTGCAGTGTTCACCCGGGGCTCGTATAGGGCAGGGTGTGGTCTTGCTATACGGGTGCAAAGGTATCGAGCAACCACCCATGTTTGAATCGCACTTGGTTGGTTACGTTGTGTAGCCGGGGTTGTGGGGCACCTAAACATCGGTGAAGCGGGGCTCGTACGTATGGGAGTGTGGGCGCAAACCCATCCCGAGTCGAGATCTACATAAGTGTGGTGGGATGTTATGATCCTCATGTGTGGATTTCACTAATGCCTTGAGGTTTTGTGTAACAGTTCATTACACCCTCCAAATTTTATTTTGGATTTTGGAGGTAGAGTACTTCGATCATATTGTTTCTCGGAAGGAGTAAATTTGATCCACACAAGATCCAAGCCATGGTGAACTAGAAGATACATAAAACCCTCAAAACCTCATGGGCTTGATAGGTCCTACAAGTTACTATCTCAGATTTGTGAAGGATTGTGGTCAAATGTGAGACCACTCATAACCTTAATGAAGAAATACTCCTTTCATTGGATTGAGGAAGTAACCCAAACATTTGAGACACTAAATAAGGCCCTGTGTACCACTCTAGTTCCTAAATTACCCTAGATTTCTTTAAAACCTTCATTGTCTAATATAATGTCTTAGGGTGTGGCATAGGTGTAGTACTCATGCAATAGGGTTTCCTCATCACATTTGAGATTTGTTAAGTCAAAGGTAATAACCTATTAAAACCAACTTATGAGAAAGAAATGACGTATATTCTTAAAGAATTCAAATTATGGGAACCCTATATCATGGGTCGTAAGCTTCAAGGTGAAGTCAGATAATGATAGTATTAAATACTTCTTGGAGTAAAGAATAGCATCTGAAGAACAACAAAAATTGGTCACAAATATCTTGGTTTATGAATTAGATATCATTTATAAGAAAGGAAAGGAAAATGTGGTAGTTGATGCACTATTTAGAAGAGATGAGTCTAGAGAAGCATTTTTATATGTCGTGTCCATATTATAGGTGGATTGGGTTGAATAGGAAATATCATAATGGAAGAATGACATGGAGACCTATACTCCCATTTTGATTCTCCAACATGATCCAAGAATTTTAGAAAATGTGTATAGAATGGGGATGCATTATGGTACAAGGATCGTTTGTACTTATGCAAGAACTCTACCCTTAAAAGTCGGGTTCTCTCAAATTTTCATGCTTCTCTAATGGGTGGCCATTTTGGGTTCGTGAAAACTTATCACATAATTAGGTAGGGTTTTTCTAGAAAGTATTGAAAAGAGATGTCCAGAAATTTGTGATGAATGTTTTGTGTTTCAATGCAATAAAGGAGAAACTATTCAAATATCATGGATTCTATAAACCTCTATTTATTCCTAGTGAGCGATGGGTAGAGGTTTCCATGGGTCTCATCACATGATTAATAAAATGAGGGGAAAAGTATCATTATGATGATTGTGGATAAACTCACCAAATATTCTCATTTTTGTGCCTTGTCAAATTCCTTTATAGCGAGTACAATCACCATATATTTTATGGATATAATTCAAAACCTACATGGTACGCCCAAGATTATAGTCGCTTATCGTTACTCAATATTTACTAGCAATTTTCTAATTGATTTATTCTTATGTTTGGGTACTCAATTATTTAGTAGTTCATCATATCATCCCAATATGTTGAATAGACTAAGGTAGTGAACAACCTGTTTGGAGGGGTATCTCTAATGCTTTGCTTCAGATAAGCAAGAGAGATGGGTTCAATGGCTACCACTTTCATAATGGTGGTATAACACTTAATTTCTTACCTCATCCAAAATTTCTCCATTCTTGGCATTGTATGGTTACCATCCACCATCCCTCACCTTAAACTTGAGGTTCTAACCTATTATGGCCCAAAAATTTCACCTCATTTCGTGGACTTGGAATTAAAGTTTGAGCTTGAACAGTGAGATAAATATCATTTTTGTATCTCTATGTTTTAAAATCACTAAAAATGGGTGTTCTTCATTTTTATACATGTGTGTAGGTCACTCATAAAGACTTAGAATATTTTGAGTAGTTTTGGGCCTAGATATGTCCAAATAACAATTTGACTATTCACTACCTTTGTTAAACAAGTCATCAAGTTTAATCGGGATGCAAAAATACATTTGGCGCTTCTTGGTCACTTGGTTCACATTTCATCACTTGATATTAATCTCATTTGCATGAGGAGATGGATCAAGATAATTTTGTTAAATAGTACGATCACAATGTTTAAGTGGAGCTAAGGATCCATGGCCTAACTCTTTTTGCATGAGCTTGAGCTGAGTTGGGTGAGTTGAATATTTAAGAGCAATCCATGCCCGAGATTTGAAATAGTCAAGAATTCCAAGTACATTAAGGTGCATCATTAGTCCATATGGAATAATGACAAGTGCTCCCTAAGATATGAGGTTGCAATGACATCTCGAAGCTGAAAACAACCGAGGACTTAGGATCCAAGAACTCGAGAGGTTGATAAAATTAGCTAAGGCATGGAGATCCAAAACCTCTAGAGCCCGAGGAATATTAGAATCCCATGAACCTAAGTATTCCATTAACATGTGAAGGGTAACCAAAGTCAAGAAGAGTATGATTCCGAAAGGATAAAAACACCCGAGATCAAGAAAAGTCGTGATTGGTCCATGTGGACCAATGACGGTGTTTTATGGTCTCAGAAGTTCAAAATCTCAAACGAGGAGGTGTGACGGCATGCGAATGCACTTGGAAACCCCATTGGGGACTTCAAGAATAGTGAAATAATTTTATTGGTTAGCGTGGATGAATAATGGGTCACTCAAACCACGGGAAAATAGAAGAAAGGGTTTCTAAGAGACCCATGACGTCATGAACCAAGAGTAATCCCAAGAACCTCAATCCAATCCTAGATTGATACGTGGAACTTTTTTAATGGGAATTGGTCAAGTGGATCACCAATGAATGGGGGACATGTGGAAAAATTGTTCTAAGGGTTAAGTTTTATGGTATCGTGCACGATAACCTGTTTTAAATGGCTTGGGTAGTTTTAAATGCTCATAAATTTTGATCCATAGCTCCAAATCAAATAAAATAGGTGTTATTAGAAAGATTATAAAGAGAGCTACACATTATGCATAAATTTGGGGTGAATTGAGGGTATATTTACATGTTATTTTATGATAGAATTTTTAGTTGCATTTTCATCTTTTCACCATGATTTGTTAGTTGATTTCTTGAATTGGATCGTGTGTGGAGCCTCCCGATGCATCTTTGACTTGTTGTGTTTCTTTTGGGGTGTGATTATAGTCCTAATATACTCAATTGATTATCAATTTGTTTCATGTGTCAATAAATCAATAGTATAACGAATAATAAATTTTTGCATCTTTTCTCCTCTCTTCTCTTTGGTTTTCAAGCTCTAACTTCCCTCCAATTCCATTCTCGGAATGTTCTCTTAATTGTATAAATATATTAAGCATGCATTTCATCTAATCAAAAGTTTGAAATATCAAACAAGGAATTGCAACAGTTGATAATCCACTTGTAACCCATTAAGGACTTCGAGAATAGAGAAAGAATGTGATTAGCCCACATGGACCAATCATAGGTCACTCGAACCATGGGAAAATAGAGGAAAATTTTAGAGACACATGACCCAATGAACCAATGATCCGAGAACCCAGATCCAATCCAAGAAATGCATGTGGCACTTGTGTAGGTGGGAATCGGTCAAATGGACCACCAAGGATCCGGAGACACGTGGATAAATAATTCTTAGTGTTATGTTTGGAAATCTTGTGTCTGTCAACTTGAAAAATGACTTGGGTAGTTTCAAATTCCCATAACTTTTGATTCAAATCTCTAAATCAAATAAAACCAATACTATTGGAAATCTTATGAAGATAGCTACAATTTAGGCATAAATTTGGGGCAAATTGGGGTATATTTATATGTTATTTTATGATATAAGTTTCATAATCTGTCATTTTTCGGTTGATTTCTCCAATTGATTCATTTTTGGGGCCTCCCCGATACATCTTCGGCTTGTTATTTTTCTTTTGGGATGTGATTATATTCATGAGATACTCAATTGATTTTCAATTGGTTCTATGTATCAAACAATCAACGGTGGAGCCACTAATTAATCTGTGTATGTTTGCTTCTCTCTTCTCATTGGTTATAAAGCTCTGAACTTCCTCCAATTTCATTCTCGAATTATCTCTTAATTGTATAAATAGATAAAGCATGCCCTTCATCTCGATCATCATCTATCTTCACCATTTTGGTAGGATCTCTAATTCATTTGGTTGTCTTGTTTTCCGCTATTCATTTTAGTTTTGTTTTAGATGTTTGGAGAAGGAATAATTGTAATCAATTCAAGGATATCATAATAAATATTTGGGAGAGTAGCCATGTTTTTTAATTGAGTCATGAATAAGATAGTGGATTATAAAGGAAGCTATCATTTGAGGTAGAAGTGTATTCACTCAAATTGTTAGAATCTCCATTTGGTAATTAGGTGCAGAGGTCTGATGTGTAATCACCAAAGCATTTGGTTGTAAAATCCTTACGGAATTTTGAATTTATTTACATTCAATAAAATTATCTAATGCTATATTTCAGATTTTGAGTTATGGTGGTCTGATGGTTTGTTAGATCTTAGTGTATGTGGTTTAATGAGTGTCTTAATTGTGGGTAGTTATAGCAATTGAGTAAATTGATGAAATTATTGTCTTATCTTTGACTCCTTCATCTCAATTTTATAGATATGGCCCAATGGAAAAGGCATGTATGAATTTGGAATGATCAATCCCTCAATTTTAATTAAATCTTGTTTTATTTCCCTCGAGACCTTTGTTTATCATAAACATTCTTAGAGGCCTCTTTGATATAACTTTGGATTCATCTTTATCACAATAATTTTTTTCTCTGGAACCATTGTTTGGTTTTAAGTAGCTTTATGATTCTCTTGCTAGTGACAATGTATTGGGTCAAATAACATAGTGGTTGGGTTACTTATTTGTGTTTGCTACTCTATATTTGCATTATTTATGTTATTTGGAATCATTTGGGTTGTTGTAGGGTCTCTCCCCTAATTTTCACAGAGCCTAAAGAGTTGGAATTTAACCACCTTCCTATTTGTTGACCTTGAATCTGCCCTTCTTGGTGAAGAATCATACAACTACAATGAACTATTCCACCCTTCTTCACTCATCTAACAAGTGGAACAAATTTGAGAGCCAACAATTTGTTGGCTCTCAAATTTGTTCCACCCTTGAATTTGATGAAGAGAAGTTGAAGGATGAGTTAGTTGTAGTAAAGGTGTGTTCTCTTCAACAAGATGGGAATGGATTCAAGACCAATAAATGTGAGAAGAGAAATCACTTCTCTATTTCTTTTGGCTCTACAAGGCCAAGGGGAGATACCCTAGAAATTCTTATCAAAATATGAGCCTAAATACACACTAGATATGACTATAAATGAAACCTCCATGACTAAGCACTCAATTAAGTGTCACTTGTGACATAGCCACACATTTATAGTGAAATAAGCATACCTAGATTTATCTTTTTCAAATGTATGAGGATATTCACAACTTGTTGGTTTTGTAATGAGATATTCGTAGAACACCATAAAATACACCTTACACATAAGGTGTCATATTCAAAAACATTATAAAAAAACATTATAAAACACAAAAAGACCAAAAAAATCATAAAACCCCACAAAATGGGGATAAAAGACAACTCACCACCTATTTACTAACCCTCACCCACTCACATTTAATTTTATCCATTCCACCTAACCATGTGCATCCCCAATGTACTAGGGACCATATTATTGCACATGTGTGTGTCCCACTCCCCTATGCACTCCAAATCTATAAAATCACCCTCATCCTCATCATTTATGTTAGGGAAATGATGGGAAGATATAATTGACAAATTATATATCCACAATTACAGTCCTGAAGATTATAGATTATGATATGTAGTTAATTTAAACATCGATTTAGCTTGTTAAAGATAGTGAATTATAAATTGAACCATAGCTGAAAGAAAATAACATAACATAAAAGAGAGACAGAGAACACCAGATTTAAGTGGGAAACCCAAATTAAAAACCCCACCGATAAAGCATTTTCTTTATTAAGAATTTATAAGAACTTTAACCTAGCACTTCCACTTCACTCCCTTGGTATCACGATAACAATAAGAAACCAATGTATCACAATATAACACTCCCATATACAAAATAGCTTGAGCATTTTTATCATAATAGATAGCCATCAATTATTAATCTGTGAGGGATCGTCATGTGTATATATATATATATATATATATATATATATATATATATATATATATATATATATGATGGGTGAATGGTCATACCGTTTCACTCTTTTCAAAGTTGTGAAGACCGACTAAGTTTATTAAATAAACTTTTAATAAAGGGTCGTAAGTAGTGGTCTATCAAATGATATCCTCACTTGACATTATCAACCCCAACACTCCCCCTTAATGTTAAGTGGGAAGAACAAAACAAGACATGCCAAATTTACCTTTTTCTACAAAAGGATTTACAGATCCATGAATCAACAACAATGATTCAGGCTAGCATGCAAACAAGGGAAATCATATAGATCTTCCCATATAGAAATTCTTAAGACAAGTGCTTTACATATGAAGACTTATATCAGATTATGGAGCCTTTTATAAACTAAGGCATACCCATAACTAAAGATTCGCTGGGATTTACAAGTAACTTCATATAGTGTGACACATTTACTTATTACAAAATGGAGGAAGTATTGGAAGTTTACATCCATTAAGAGGTGGAATTTTCATACACACTCCCCCTCAATGGAAACTCTAAAAGGCCCAATAGGGCACGAAACTTGCAAAACTTCACAAAGACACAATGACTTGGTGAAGATATATACAAATTGATCTTCAGTAGAGTAGAATTTGAGATCAATATCACCATTCAAGACTTTCTCTCGAATAAAGTACATATGAAATTCAATATGTTTGGTCCTTTGATGTTGAATTGGATTCTTTGCAAGAGAAATACAACTCTGGATGTTACATAGAAGAGTAGTGCTCCCTTTGATGTCCATATGCAGTTCATCCAATAGTCTTTTCAGCCACATAACTTCCATAACACTTCTATATTTTCTTCAAGATAAGAGATAGACAAGCTATGAAATAACTTTGTTAGTGCTCCATTAGTTTATATGTGTGAATAATTATTACATGTGTAGTTATTATCAAGTAAATGTAAGTTATTAATAGGTTAGTAATTTGTTATTAGTTGTTATAAACAATAATAACAATTATGTAATTTTTAGGTGAGTTATAAACAACTCATGTAATTAGTTTGGTAGGTTAGTGAGAGGTTATAGCTACCTCCTTATTTATAGGGGAGCTATTACCTATATATGTGGATGGATGTAATATTGATAATAGATTGATTGAATGAATACATATTATTTTTGTGTTAAATTATTTGTAAATTATTTCTTCTTCCTGTGATTCTTCTACAACTCCATTCGCATCATCCTTTACAAGACATTGTTGGTTGTTTCTTGCTTTACTCCAACTCATGGCACCTACACCCAACTTGAAAAAATATCCAGAAATAGACTTTCTATCTGTAGCATCACTAGCATGATTAGAATCACAATAGCCAAATAAATGTGCATCATTACAAGAAGAATAAAACATACCATAATTAATTGTTCCTTTAATATATTTCAAAATCATTTTTCCATTTTCCAATGAACCTCATAAGGTTCTTGCATAAATCTTGAAATTACTCCTACTGCATAAGAAATATCAGGTCTAGTAATAGTCAAATAAATTATACTACCAACTAACTATCTATACAAAGTAGGATCAAATTTAGCACAAGTTGGTTTAGGATCTAACTTGAAACCAACTTCAATAGGAATGACAAAAAGCTTACAGTCATTCATGTTAAATCTTCTAAGAAAATTCACAACATACTAAGATTGAGATGCAATAATATACTTATGATCTTAAAATCTAACCATACCAATAAAATGATTTAATAAACCTAAATTAGTCATTTAAAAATGTTGTTTTAACCTTTGTTTGATTCTAACAATTAATTTTTTATCGTTGCTAGTAATCAAAAGATCATCAACATAAATAACAAAAATGATAATATGATTATTTTCAAACTTAACAAATAGATCATTATCATAACAACATTTAGAGAAGTCAAGATCCTGAAATAAACTATTAATTTTAGCATACCAAGCTCTAGGAGCTTGCTTAAGACCATACAAAAATTTTTAAGCTTACAAACATAAAGTTCCTTATCAGGTTCTTCAAAACCTTTAGGTTGTCTCATGTATATTTCTTCTTTTAAGTCACCATTAAGAAAAGTATTTTTAACATCCATTTGGTGAATCTCCCACCATATTGGGTAGCCAATGCAAGAATAATTTTAACAGTGCTCATCTTAGCTACAGGAGAAAAAAGTCTCAACATAGTCAAGACTAGGTTTCTGAGTGAAACCATGAGCTACCAGACTTTCCTTAAACTTATCTATTTCTCCAACAGAGTTATATTTGATCTTATACAACCACTAGATCCTACAATGCTTCTCTTAGAGGAGGAGGGACTAGTTCCCAAGTGTTATTTTTAATCAAAGCATTGTATTCATCTTTCATATCATGAATCCATCTATCATCTTGAAAGGATCTTCAAAATATTATGGTTCAACCTCATAGAGGGTCATCAAGGCATGATAAGAATGCTAACTACGAGTTACCTTTCTAAGACTAACATGATTAGAATCCTTAACCATATTTTGAGCCCATTTAGGAATCTTAGGATGTAATACACTTTGAGATGACTCCCTCTCAATCTCCATCATGTCTAAATCAGGATAATCAACCTCTTGAACTTATATTTCCATAATGGTAGGAGAAGGATTATCAAGTTCTATCTCAGAAGAAATAGAGGAGAGTTCATGAGAAGCATCACAAAAAAAAAAATCTTTTCTAAGACTCGAACATTTCTATTTTAAACAATGTCATTCTTGAAAGGATCATAAACTTTTAAACCTTTAGTTCTACAACCATATCCAACAAAAATACAAGAAAGGAGGTTGGATAAAGCTTTTTCCTTTTGTCTTTTGGAATGAAGATAGAAACAGGACTACCAAATATTCTTAAGTGAGAAATATCTTGCTTTTTTTTTGACCATACTTTATGAGGAGTGGCTTGATGAAGAGATTTAGTAGGCACTCTATTAAGAATATAGACAACAATATTCATAGCTTCAGCCCATAGAAACTTAGGCACATTAGAAACATGAATCATAGTCCTAGCCATTTCTAAGACAATCATATTCTTCCTTTCTACAATGCCATTTTGCTAAGGGGAATAGGGAGTAGTCAACTCTCTTTGAATCCCACATGACACACATAACTCATCAAAAATTTTGCTGACATATTCACCTCCATTATCATTCCTAATTCTTTTAATTTTCAGATTATAATCATTTTCAACTAAAGCTTTAAATTCTTGAAACTTAGACAAGACATTAGACTTTTTCTTAATAAAATAAGACCAAGTCATTCTAGAGAAATCATCAATGAAGCAAACAAATATAAAGGCACCACTAAGAGAAGGAAATTCAAGTGGTCCTCTCACATCACTATGAATTAGTTATAATAATTAGAGAAGAATTGGGATCATGATGCTTGTGAAAAGGTTCAACATTTTTCTTACCACGCAAGCAAATTTCACATGTTTCATGATCTGAATTCATCTTTGGAATACCAACAACAAGATTCACCTAGACATTTTCATACAAGCTTTTGAAATTAACATGACCTAATATTTCATTCCAAAGATGAATATCATTCCTAGAAGAGGAATAAAAGCAAGACTCGGACACAAATCCATCAAAGATATACAAGCCATTTTTTTAATACTAAAAGTAATAACATTACTGAATTTATCTTTTACATACCACTTATCTTGCAATAAAACAACTTTACAAATTTTTTTTTAGTTAGGAGAAAAGATAAAAGATTCTTTTCAATTGAGGAACATACAAGACATTCCTAATTACTCCATTTGATAGCTTAACATTCCCACAAGCTTCAGATCTAATGATGGAGTTATCTCCTAGATAGATATTTTCCTCACATTTAACTATGTCTGAGAGGATACCATGAGTGCAAGTCATGTGCCTATAGGCACCACTATCAAGAATCCATTCATTTTCATTTGAAGTTGAAAGGGCAATATAGAGGGCAATAGTTTTATAAGCAACATTTGCATGATTTTGCTTCTGATTTTGATCTTTCTTCTTATTATTAGCTTTTTTTTCTTAGCATTCTTAACTAATTTGTTAGGTTTTACTCTATAATCAGATTTTATGCCCAAATTTCCACACTTATTACAAGTTCCATTAAATTTGACTTTAAAGTTCTGATTGTTTTAGAAATTAGACTTAGGATTGACTTTAAATATAGATATGATATTAGACTTTTGATTAAGATTATTATTATTCCTATTTTGAGTAGACCTTATGATTCTGAGAGAAAAATTCTTGAGAAGCAATCTCTTTTTGAATCAAAATTCTCCATTACACACTCTTCTTGAATTAACAAAGAAGACAAAGTGTCTAAATCAGGTAGATCATTCTCATTCTTATTCTTGAATTAAGAATAGAGATATAGTTTCTAAACTTTCATGAATGTTTATTTGAATAATGAAGTACAAAATCTTATCTTGAAATAATTCACAATTATAGCCATCTAATTGAGCTTTAATGTTCTTAATTTTAGCTAAATAATTGACTATTTTCTCATCCCCTTTCATGGGAGTTGTAAATAGCTCTAAAACTAGCTTAATTATCTTAGACAAATGATTGCCTTCATGCATAGTCTCTAATTGCTTCCAGCATCAAGCAGTGAGTCCATATGACCTATATGCATTAAAATTCATCTTTTATGCTTTGCAAAAGGATGAACAAAGCTTTTGTGATCCTCGAGAGAAGGAGCTAAGGTTTTCAGGGGTTTTTTGTCTACTAGTGGGTCATTTTTCCACACCAGTCACCAGATCCCATAGCTTCCTAGCCATAAAATAGGATTTTAATCGAACTCCAAATTTTATAATTCATTCCATTTAATAAGTTGAGACTTATCCAATGAAAAACTAGCAGAACAAACCATTTTTAATGCTCAGATGGTAATGGAGACAAATACAACTAAAAATACAAACAAGAGAGCTAAACAAGCTAAAATTTTCTTTTAGTTATATGTTTAGCAAATAGATTAGATTAAAAAAAAAAAAAAGCCGCAAAAAGATCGGAGAAAAATATCTAAGCTTTACAAATTTAGAATTCGTGGGACAAAGGAACTAAGAAAACCTGCAAAACAAAGACCTAGAAAACCTACGGGCAAACGAAGATAATTTAAAATCCGTGATACAAAAAAATTTAAAAACCGCGACACAATAAAATTAAAAAACCTTGGTATAAAGAGATTTTTTTTAACAAAATGCAGATCCTCCTCTAATGCAAACGCAAAGTCTTAATAAAATTAAAATTGAAGTCTTTTCGGGTTCGAAAGAGAGTTATAAAACTATGACACAAAGTGTGAAAAAAATTGACACACTGAAAAAAATCTAAAACACATGTCACTTTTCTATTAGCTCGCACTTCGCATTGTAGCTAATAAGACAAAAAAATTAATAGATAGATTGCAAACCGTATACATGTGTTAATTAATTGGGTCACTTTTTCACACTCGACATAAATGTAAACAATAAACATGAAAAAAGACTTATTCAAACTATTCCACTTAATGAAAATCTAACGACGGACAAATACACTTGGTGGCTTTTTTCCAAACTTTAAATAGATTACCTTAAGAGGACTTAAAGTCTTTAGAATAAGCCAAACTTTAAAATAAAGTTCGGGTCCGAAATCAAAATGTCATGTGTCACAATCTAAGTGGCTAAGAAAAAAAGCAAATACGACACCATAAAACAAAATGAAATATAAAGACTAACACAATAAAAATTCAATTACATTCACACTTTGCAATTGTTGCTTACCAATGCTGTCTACTAAAGAAAAAAATGAACACATGTGGAGCCTTTTAAATAGTTTGCTCTTCACGTAAATCTGAAAATACTAATTTTATTAGAAAATGCAAAAAATAAAACTGGCAAATTTGTATTGGATAAGCCACCTTTACAAAAATAAAAAAAAAAATAAAAATGTGAAGAAAAGACACGAGCAATTCTATTGGCTCAACCTTCACATATGTTAGAAGCAACCAAACCAAAAATGACCGACCATGTGAAATATGGAGCTAATTAGAGAACCTTGTTGGCTCGGATTTCGCAAAGGTAAAAAAATCTTAACCCAAGTCTAAAATGCGAAAAATGTAAAGCCCTTATTGGCTTGGCACGAAATAATAATCGATAAATAAATAAAAATGAAATGTGAAGCAAAATGATGTTGTGGAGCCTTTTGATTGGCTCAGATTCACAAAAAAAAAAGATCTAATAAAAGAATAACAATATGAAGCTAGATGGAGAAAAATGTTTGGCTCAAGCTTCACAAACAATAAACTTCGTAGGAAATGAAAAAGTCAATAAAACCCGACACACACAAAGCCACTTAGAAATAAATTATTGGATTGGGATTTGTAAGAGTGTATCTAAAAAAAAAAGAATTTATAGATTCAAGGCGGATTTAAACACTCTGAACTAACTGGATCTAAGGATATATTTTCGGATCCACAAAAAAAAGTAGCCCTAACAACTAAAATGATGCGAAAACTTAAAATAAACTCATAAATAATGGATTTAAACTAAAAAAAAAAAACAAACAAGAAGGAGAAGCACAAATCTAAGCACGTAATTGTTCAAACAAGATCTAAGTAGTCATTTAACCATATTTTCAAAAATATTTAGAGTGGGAATCAGACGTTTAAACATGATTATCTCGAAGAGGACTTCACAAATCCGCACATAAACTTAAAGCTTCTTCACCTCTTCAAATTAAAAGATTTCAGATTCAATCTTGCACACACATAATCACCAAGCTCTAATACCATGTTAGGGAAATAATGGAAGATATAATTGATAAATTATAGATCCACAATTACAGTGATCCAAGATTATAGATTATGATATGCGAATTAATTTAAACATTGATTTAACTTGTTAAAGATAACGAATTACAAAATTAACAACCATAGCTAAAAGAAAATAACATAACATAAAAGAGAGATAGAAAACACTAGATTTAAGGGAAACCCAAAGAAAAAAACCCCACTGATAAAGCACTATCTGTATTAAGAATTTATAATAACTTTAACCCAACACTTCCACTTCACTCCTCGGTCTCACAGATAACAATAGCATACCAATGTCTCACAATATAACAGCTCGCATATATAAAATAGTTTGAGCGTATATCTCATAATAGATAGACATCAATTACCAATCTCGTGAGGGATCATCCTATATATATAGGATGGGTGAATGGTCATACCGTTTCACTTTTTTCAAAGTTGTGAAGACCGACTAAGTTTATTAAATAAAATTTTAATAAAGGGTCATAAGTAGTGGTCTATCAAATGATATCCCACTTGACATTATCAACCCCAACAATTTCTTCTCTTATGCTCTCTTAGCAACTCTTGACATCTTATACTTGATTTTTCTTGTTCTCTTACTCACATATCTTGATTTTGCAAGTCTTGAAGAAGTGAAAGTGGGGGCACAAAGGATAGATCTAACTTGTTGTAACATTGTTCTAGCAAAATATCAACACATGAGGGAATCACAATTATGATTGGCTTTAATCTCCATGTGATTCTCATCTAAACACATGCGACTCTCTTGTGATCTAAGTCAAGTATACTTTTCATTTCATTTACTATTTTTTCATTTTACATCAATAAAATGTCTTTTATCTCCTTAAAAGGGTTAGGGATCTGACTAAGGTAGGTCCCCTAACCACCAAAAACAACTAACATTTTTCAAGTGTGCTTGTGTGTAGGTTTAGATTCAAATCTAAAGATTTTTACCCACTTTATTCAATGAAAGAAACCAAAATTTTCCCTCTCTTATCAATGGCAACATAAGCCCATTCTATTTTAGTACAACATTGATTTTGTTGTTATTATTTGACTAATCCATCTTGCAGGTGATCCAAATCTAGGCATACATTTTGGTGACTATGGTGGGAGCATTTTTGGTTGTGGGTATAATTCTTTTTTAGGAAAGAATGGATAAAATACGCGGAACAATCCCACACATAATCGCAATAATAGAAACTAATATGCATAATAATATCACATATCTAAAATAAAAGTGCAAAAAATAAAAGAACACGATATAGAGACATTATTTAACGTAGTTCACCCAATTTGGGCTACGTCCACCAAAAATCACTTGCTCAAATTTAGTACAAGCCACCTCTTTCTATCAATACAATACCCAAATCTGTTTGGAGCTATGCTCAACAAAAGCTCCTGAATTCACACTTGAACTCTCACATCTACAATGTTATATCTCCCCTACATCAATAGGTAACTACTTAAGTAGTTTTACAATATCATGGGTATCAAAACCATGGGACAAAACCACCCCATAAGCCTATGGGTATAAAATATTGCCCATCCGAGAAGAGAATGTTTCTTGAGATATTGGGCATGTATTTTAAGGCCAAAACAAATCCCCTTTGAACATAATCAAAAAAATAATGCCTATGTGGAGTAAAGATGGAAAGAATTCCCCAAATCTAAAACCTAAGATTTAGCAATAGTATTCAAGAGAGCATCAAATCATCCCGACGGACATTACACATGTTGCCATATTCACCTCCTTGTTTTCTTCTTGTTGTTTCTTCTTGTCATGAAGCTCCCAAAAGTCCTTCTTTGCATGTCCAAAGGCTTTCCACAAGTGTTAGCATACCATCTTGCTTTTGGATTTTGACCTTGCTCGATCTTTCAATTTTCCACGGCTTCATTTATTCTTTTATCTCCCTCTAGTTTCCACCTTCAAAGCATTCCCTGAAGTAGAAAATTCCTTGGAGATTTTTCTTTACACTTCCTCATTTAGAATCACCCCTACAACATCCTCAAAATTCAACTTTGAGTTATCTAGAATCGAGTTTCTTACCGCCATTATCGTGGCTATTCTAACTCTTAGGTAGGGAGCACAAAATTAATAAATCCCTAACTTCTTAAAAATCTATTAGAATCGAGCTAGCATATTCACAACCGTATTAAATTCATTCAAATGTTCATTCTAAACCATTCTCAGACATCTTCATATTAAACAACTTTTTCATTAAAAATATCTTGTTAGAGGTAGAGGGTTTTCATATAACATCCTTAATTCAACCATAAGTTCTTTTTTAGTCTTTTCCTTTGAAACATTAAATAATATTGAAGATGCAAGACATAGCCATATTTTCCTAAGTTCCTTCCTATCAAAAAAATACCAATCCGCATACGTCATGCTCAAGGGTTTGTTCCATTTTTCAGATAGTGGAATATAAATATCCTTCTGATAAAGGTAATCTTCCATCTGCATCTTCTAAAGACTAAAATTATGCCCATTGAATTTATCAACCTTTGATCTTCCATCATCTGCCATAGCTCCCACTCAAGCTAAAATTTTCCTTTTGATTCATCACTTCAAGATAAAACAAACCAGATCTAATACCAATTTGTAATAAATAAGGGATAAAATATGTTGAATAATCCCACACGAATCGCAATAGTAGAAACTAATATACATAATAATATCACAGATCTGAAATAAAAGTGCAGAAAATAAAGTAACACAACACAGAGAGAGTATTTAACATGGTTCACCCAATTTGGGCTACGTCCACCAAGAATCACTTGCTTAGATTTATTACAAGCCACCTCTTTCTCTCAATACAATACCCATATCTATTGGAGTTATTCTCAACAAACTCTCATGAATTCACACTTGAACTCTCACATCTACAATGTTATGTCTCCCCTACATCAATAGGCAACTCCTTAAGTATTTTTACAATATCATGGGTATCAAAACCATGGGCCAAAACCACCCCATAAACATATGGGTCAAAATACCACCCATATGAGAAGAGCATGTTTCCTAAGATACTGTACACATCTTTCGTCACCAAAAATATTTCTTGGGGTTTGCGGCCCAAATCTGAAAATAAAGACTGTGGAGATTGTACAATACTTTTAGTGTACAGTCTTCAACACTTCCACGCATGAAAATAGGCTCCACAAAAATATTTTTGTTTTATGAATCTAACATTGCTTTATTTAGGGTTTTTGCTCAGTAAATCGGCCAAAAATAATCGCTGACCTACACACACCCTTATAGAAAATTTATCCCTTTACTAAATTCACCCTAAAATAATCAACTTTAAACAAATGTAATGCAAGAATAAGAACCACACTTTGCACAAGGGTTGATAATGGAGTTTGGTAGAATGCCTACCTCTTCAAGTTTTTCAAACTAAATTGAACCAATCCATTATAAAAATCCAATCGCACACAAATAAACTTTACGATACTATAATGAATGTTCAACCGAACTAAGTGTGCTAATTAGTCCAATAAACCTAGACTTGTCTTGGAAGCTCGGTGCTTAGTGCTTCAAAACAGCTCCCCGATCGACACCTCTTGTTGACCTCCACTCCATTGCATGGAAAACTAACCACTACATGGTGCTAGGTCGATAATGTCTAATATTGAGTTTCACTTTGTTGCATGGAAATATAACCTCTACGTAAAGATAAGTCCCCGCTTGATGACAACAATCATCTTTCACTTTACTACACGGTCTCCCGGCCTCTACATAGATCTAACATCAAACCTAGCCACATCAACGAGCTCCATATTGATTACAAATATCCTTTGTGGCCTCCAAAAATTGACTTAGTGATTCACTCAAAGATACTAAGAATCGAGCTTCTTTTCTTCTCTAGTGTTGCATTTTCATCCTCGGCTTCCAATGGTATCTTTGGGCTCCACACAAGAGAATAAGGTGTTAATTTTGCCTTTCCAATGTTGGTGAGTTAAAATAATAATAACTCCCAAATTTTTGTACAAGGTGCCTATTTAATAATAGGAATTGTTTTATCATCATGCCTATATCAATATAGATCTTTACATATATTTTCCTATTAATAATAATAATAGGTATTATAATATTTTCTCCAAAATATGCCTTAATAGGCCTTCACAATATTTTCTTATCTCTTTAAGGATTTCTTGAACTCTCCTCCTCTCTCTTTTCAATCTCGAACAAATGAGGAGAGCTTGTTTTTGAATGAATGAGAGGGGGGCTTTATATAGGCTTTGGGCGACTTGAATATCTTGTTTAAATGGATTATTTCCATTATCCATGCCAACCAACTTTGTTGTCCGATTTGGTTTGGCCACTACACTCGGACGAGGCAAGTCCGGGTTCAAATCTTCATCCTACTATTTTTGGTGACCGTTCTAGACCTACGTCTACACGTATAGCGCCGACCCCTCCACATCCTTCGACCACGCCCATATCAACCAATGCGGTCTCTCTGTTGCCTCCACGTGCTCATCCAATACATTATTGACCTCATCCTCTATGATAGTGCCATGTCATCCCACTGCATTGAGTCCTTCATCCACTTCGACCCACAACAACTTTGTCACATGTCCTTGACCTTGATGCTTGAGTCTAATGCAATCGGTCTTATCCGCCCTACCACATCATTGCCCAATGTTGATTCAGGTTGTAGAGATAATAATCTGATCTGTTTGCCAAGCTTACCACTAAGCTGCTCGCCGATTTGTCCATCAAGTCACTTGCCTGAGCCATTTTTTGAACTAATCCTTTTGTCGATTGTCAAAGACTAGAGGTTCCCAACACAACATTTATTTTTTCTCTGTGACCCTCTACGGCACTGCAATGACTCATTTCCTAACTGCAACGTCCAAGTCACTTATTTTCTTGTGCTCGGCCTCTATCCTACGACCGTATCATTCTTACATTGACTCTATCTAGAGCTTACGGACTCGGTTTTCACGTTCTTGTATGCGACAAAAAGATCACAAATTTTACTTCCATAAGGAATAGGTTTAGGGAGATTTAGGGAAGCTATTCCCTTTGATATGATCTTTGGATCAATTTTACTTTGTCTTTTCAGTTTTGTTTTTGTTTTCCTAACTTGAGTTTTGTTGCGAGATATAACACTTGATTTTACGATCTCGCCCACAAAATCCAAAAAAATCAAGTTGCGGAGTCGGTCCACAAGTGCGATTGGGTTGCGATCTTCTAACATAAAAAATTCTTGAATTATGGTTGTTGGGCGAGTCCTTATTTGTGACTATGTTATAACTTTTTTCTCGCAAAACTTAGAAACACTTTGTTTTTATTAAAGGAATTAATAGGGAATGAAGCACATATTTTATTGCAAGTCTAGGTAAGGGTAAATACCCATCCACATAAATGAGGGAAGTGCTTGGGCATAATCCTAAAATAATTATGAGGATTACCACAGGGAACCCCAAAGTGGTTGGCACATTGAGGGAACTAACCAACAAAATAGGTACCCCAGTACTTAACTAGTATGCACGTTATGATTAGAGCCAAGACTATCCTTAATGATGGCGACATGATTTGATTGATTAAGCATAGTAAAATCCAGCTTGGTTAATTAGTGGGGGTAAAGTAAAGCCGATAGCTAGAAAAATTTCTATTGTACTATGATTGTTTGGGAAATCTTGGTATTCAGGAGAGAACCTTTTATGGGAAGCCAATCGGACCAAGCCTCTTTGTTCCACCTTGAGATAAAAAATTATCATTATTTACGAGTCACACTTCATTCGTTTCTATTCTTCGTGGACCCTTCTCAAACTACCATATGTGTTTATGTCATTCATTTTGAGTTTTGATTTTCCCAGAACAATCGCAACTAGGACTGTCTGCATGATTTTCCACCTCATATTTTTCCCATAATCAGTGTTGTAATGGTGACTAACTTGTATCATTCCAAATATTTCATTCTACATTCTATCTTGATTCCTAATTTATCCTAGACTCATTCACAATCGCAACTAACTCCGCAATTTTGTGGTTGTGGACACCTAAAATCTGCTTATGCAATTTTAATACTAAAATTGCACTAATTACCCTCTTTCCCATCATTTCCGTAATAATTAGCATTTTTTCACTAATTAGCTAACATTCCCCTTCTTATTTGTTAATTAATGACCTTTCATTAATTAATTAACCCTTCCCCATTCTAGATGCCAATTAATGACCTTTCGTTAGTTATAATCCACTTCTAATTGATTAATTAAACATTATTAGTTAATTACACCTTCTATTTTAATCAATAAACCCTTTTATTTGGTTAAAATCCTTCTTACATCCCCCGAATCAGGCTAATTTTCCTCTAAACTCCCCTAAAATAGCTTCTACAAGTTTATCCCTACCTATTAATTAATCACATTTGATTAATAAAGCCCTCTCAACTCCCATAAAATGCACATCCTTTATTAAACATGCATATCCTTTACATTTCTTCTTTGGGATTTATCCCACATCCACCAAATTGCAAACCTTTCCCAAACAGGCAAGCTATATAAGGAACCCTCCTCCTTCCCTTTCTTCTTACACCTCATTTGCACTAGTGAAAACTATAGGAATTTTGCTTTGAGCATTCTCCATTGATTTGGATTAGCTTCTTCATCTTGCATCCATTCACTCAAATTTGAGTAGTATGGGAAGATCCAAAAATGGCCTTGTAGCCATTTCTTGGTGAGATCTCATCCTCAATTCTTGAGGAAAACAACAATCAAATTTTGATTGTTAAATGATCTAATTAGGTTCATGTTTTGATTAGCAATCTTAAAGAGTAGGAATGACTTAGCATAGTTTGATTTATTCATGTTCATGCATTGAAGAAGTTATTTCCCATAAGCTCTTATCTTGATGGTTCTATAGTAGATTTGGCTTTGCTTTGAAACTACTAGGTGTTAGTTTCTTTTAATTAGCATTGCAAGTTTATTATGTTCACATTGGTCTTACCATCTTGCTCACTTTTCTCACTCATGGTTCAAAATCCTAGTCATTATCATTCCATATGGATTCTAGTCATTTCCACATCCATTCACATCCTAATTTGCTTCATCAACACCTTCTTGATCACATTTTAAAGCTTGATTCCCAACACTTGGGTGGCCTTTCACCTACACCACTTATCACACCATTTTCAACGATCCTATTCACCCTATGGTACTACATCATCCCTATCCATCGCATTTCAAATTTCCCATTTTTGACAAATTTTATGGCACCAAGGATCCCCAACACCACTTACATCTCTTCCATTATGCATGTCACCTTATCTAACATGATGATGTTCTCCTCCTATGCACTTTCCCACTTTCACTTGTTATCTATGCACTTAATTGGTACTCACACCTCCCACAACATAGCCTTTACACTTTCACACAACTTGCGTACATTTTTTTATCTCACTTCTCTATTTATATTGCACCCAAAGCAATGCTCGTTAACCTTCACATGCTTCACCAATCCCATGATAAGTCCATAATTTAATTTTTCACACGTTGGCATGCTCATGTTCACCACCTTTCATTCCCCTTCCCACAATCTGAGCTCATTGACATATTTTCCAAAAAAATGTCCCTCACATCTCACACAACTTATAAATTCATTCACGCACATTTGATGAGGTCGTACACATGGCACAATGCCTCAAGGATGTCCATTTTGGTCATCCTCCCTCCTTGTCACTTGTTTCTATTCCTCCACCACCTACCACACCCTTACACTCCCATGTTCACAATGTCATCCAATCAGATTTTTTTCACACTTCATCACCTTCTACACCCACATCTTCGCATTCATTACGTTCCCCTAAGGATTTTAGCTTCATCCAACCCCCTCGCAAATTCACTCCATTGACCAAGCCACTTTCCTCTATTCTCAAAAATTTGTTTGATGCCAATCTCATCACTCTCCCTCCCAAACCACCCCACCATTATGGTGTTCCTCCCATGACACATGTGCTTACCATTGTATTGACAATCACTCCACCGATTCATGCCCCCAACTCCACAATATCATTCAAAACCTTATCGATACGAGAGGACATCATTATTAAACCTCCATCTCATCTACCATCATCCACTAATGACCATCCAATCACTTCACACAATATTATTCCCACTTCTTCTCCATGTGTTACCTCTCCATCATATGATTCATCATTTCCCACTACATCACAATCATCATGCACTTTTAGTGTCTCATCATCTAAATCAAACATTTTACAATTATCAACCTTACATGTTTCCTCCTTGGACTCAACACCTTCGTACTCTTCTAATCACTATTATCCCCATCATCCTCGTATCAATATCCACTATCATGTCCTTCCACTATGGACATGGTTTAATCCCCATCATTTCCGAGTCTTTCACTTTTTCACCGCATTTATCTAGTTCTCCACCATCATGTGATTTTATCACACCCGTCACTTCCCCTCCTTCACTTTCTTAGATCATCTACACTCCACTTATTAGACACCCCACTATTACACCTACCTTAAGTTCATCATTCATCGCTCCATCTATTTTAGACTCATCCTCCACATTTGTCTTACTTTCTTGTTCATTACTCATTCAAGCCTCATTCTTGCTTGTGGTTCCTCTGTTACATCCTCTACCATCTATTACATCATGTTCCTCACTCACCTAATACCTATACAAATTGGGGGACTTTCATTTGTCTTCACTACCGCATTTTGCATCCTCTATACATTTCACTTCTCTTCATCCATCATGGATTTGCAACACAACATGATTCTCCAACAAACACAAACACAAACACAAACACAAACACCCACTTTCACACAACTAAACGTTATTCCAAAATCCAAAAGAAACAATATATTCCAAAAAAATATAATAAACATCATTTGCCTATAGATGTTCTTGTGCATTTTCCATTCATGTTTCATTCCAATTTTCCATTTAGTGTTACACATGTCACTTACATCTCATTCACATTCCATGTTTTGGTTTGTTCCACAACTTTTGGTGAGCACTTTGATCATCTTTTTATCACGTTTTGTGCTTCCATAGTATCTACTACAGTTGTTTGAACTTGGTCTCTCCTTACTTGGTGAATTAAGAATGATTGTCCTCTTTGAGATCCATGCATGCTTACACACTTAACACCTTGTCTTGAAGACCCCATGGCATTATTTGTTGACACTTGTCAATTTTCGTCTCCACCATCACTTCCACTCCCTCCACCAAGCCATTTGTGGTTCTAAACCCCTTGGAAAACCGAGAGAGTTGAATATCATGTGAAAAAAAAATCAAAAAAATCAAAATCAAAAGTCAAAATTCAAAAGAAGAAAAGACAAGAATTATCAAACACTCTCTCTCAGGGATCTTTCTAGTATCTCTACTGGGGCTATGGATGTTTGGATGGTAGTAGAGAAATGTTGTGACTAGAATCAAATGTATCTCCATCGAGGCTATGGATGCCATGGCTGCAAGCAAGTGGAGCAATGCACGGCTTACAATTACCCTCCATTTCATACTCACCAATCACTTGTTTCACTCACACCTACACATTGGCTTGTGTTTTCACTCATTATCTTATGAGTCTTCACTTCAAGCAATAAATTAACTATCACACGCACATGCGCAGGATCTCAATGAGTAAGCAGGGCTAATATGTCACCTTGTGTGGTTTATACCTTATTCAAGCTTACATTTTAGCTCACTCATTGTCTCATGTTTTGTGTCTTCAAGTTCATCATGTGTTCATGATCACGCTTGTCACAAAACCATGTTCATATGCTTTAATATAGCGCACTTGCGATTCATCATCACAATCGTACATTTACATGTTTATGATCCACTTCACTCGAATAGAAAATCCATGTTACACTTTTTACATTACCTCGCTTTATATGACATCATCATGTCATTTTCATCATTTTGCATTTTCTCACCATTGTGACATTCCTCACATGACACGTAATTTCTTTTCCCATCTTTTACATTTCATCATTTTCATTTCCACCGCCCCTCATTACCCTACCCTCCAAAGACCACAAAAATTCAAAAAAAAATAAAAAAACCATCAAATATCACCCCTCAACTCACCCTTCTCACCCCAACTCACCTTGTCAGTCACTTTAGTGACTCGTTGAGTTACTCTCACCTACCCCGTGAGCCACCTATCTACCCAACATCCCCCACCGCCACCTCCCCTCTTTCTCTACCCCATCATTACATCCCTATGCACCACTTTAACTCACCTTGTCGATCTACCCCCAACTCCATTGTTGTCACGACTTACGCACTCACCGTTCACTCATCTCCCCTTCATTGTTGTCACCCACTTTTTTACCTCGACCTAACTACCCAATCTAACCCCACCAAGTCACACTTGTGACTCATCTCGCTCTAACTTCACACAAACACACTCATTTCCCTACCCCTACCTATCTCTCCATTCCTCCTCATGCTGACAACTTCCCACTTCACCCCCGATTCAATCCCCTCTGAATCGCTCTTGTGACTCGCCATAACCCACTCCCCCACTACATCACCATGTAGCACATCACGTGCCCGAGCACCCCCTAACCTAGTTCCTTCCTTTCCCTCCCGGCTTTCACTATTGCAATCAGCTCACCTCACGGCTCGGTTCACACGCCTCATGTCCTAGCACTCACGACTCACTCCCCCTCAAAACTAGCTACCCCAACCCAACGTGAGCTCTTCCCCCACTCATCCCTTCATCTCCACTCCTAACTCGGTTGTTTTTAGGGCCAAGCTACTCTCCACTCCCCATGCCCACCACCCAACTCAAAACCTAGCTTGTCGAGCTCATCCGCCAACTCACCCTCCACCCATCCATCTCTCCTTCTAACTCACCTAGCCTTTCTCCTCCTCTGCTCCCACCCATCCACCACCTCATCCTTGTCATCTTGCCCCTTTCTCAACTCCCTTCCTTCTCACCCGTCCATTTTAACTCATTTCACCTCTAACTCGTTCGGATCGACTCATTTCACCTCTAGCTCCTCCACTTCAGCTTGGTTCACCTCTAACTCATCCACTTGACTCGGTTCACCTCTAACTCATTCGACTCACCTCCAATTCATTATCTTGCTCTCATCTCATTCTCACACTAACCACCTCTCCCATGCCACGTCATTTTTCACTTATCATCCTAACATGTTCGTCATCAACTTCAATCAATCAACTTGCCATAACTTGTAATAAGTTCATACACTCATGTACATACCCATCATCACTTTGTCACATGCACATGACCGGCGCAACTCGCCATCACTTCCACTCAAAGACGCCTTTGCCAAGACTCATTTTCTACCTCATCTTCAATCGCCCAATTTTCATACCACGTTACGTTAGGGCAACTGCGGTTCCAAAAATTATCACTTGAGGGGGAATCATATAAAAAACTTTTTGCATAGATTCTATGACACCCAATCAAAAAATTCAATCAACTAACTCTATAGTCTCTACCTCATGAAATCAACCTATCAATCCCTTCATAGACTTTGGTTGAAGTGGCCCATCGATCGCATTTCTAGGTTCTTGTCTATCCAGTCAACCATCTAAGCCCATGTGACTACGGAAACCATCATCATAGGGTTATATAACCCTCATTTTATCTTCAATTTTTACGTTGCATATTTCTTGTTATAACACGCAGTCCAAAAAAGGGGAAAATGTAGATACTAGAAAATGCACTTTGCGTATAAGGTCCCTTATTCAAAACACAAAAACATTATAAAACACAAAAAGACCCAAAAATCATAAACCCCACAAAATAGGGATAAAAGACAACTCACCACCTATTTACTAACCCTCACCCACTCACATTTAATTTTATCCATCCCACCTACTCATGTGCATGCCTAATGCACTATGGACCCTATCATTGCACCCATGTGTGTTCACTCCCCTATGCACTCCAAATCTATAAAATCACCCTCATCCTCATCATTTCATCTCTTATGCTCTCTTAGCAACTCTTGACATCCTATACTTGAGTTTTATTTCTCTTTTACTCGCATATCTCGGTTTTGCAGGTCTTGAAGAAGTGAAAGCATAGCACAAAGAATAGATATAACTTGTTGCAATCACTGTTCTACCGAAATCTCAACACATGCGGGAATCGCAATCTGATTGGATTGCATCTCCATGCGATTCTCGGTAAAATGCAACTGTGATTCTCCTCTATGATCTGGTCGGTATACTTGTCATTTCATTTACTATTTTTTCATTTTACATCAATAAAATATCTTTTATCTCCTTAAAAGGGTTAGAGATTTGATCGAGACAGGTCCCCTAACCACAAAAAATAACTAACATTTTTCATGTGTGCTTGTGTGCAGGTTTAGATTTCGATCTAAAAGTATTACCCACTTTATTCAATGAAAGAAACCACAATTTTCCCTCTCTTATCGATGATGACAGCATAATCTCATTCTATTTTATACAAATTGATTTGGTTATTATTTGACTAATCCATCTTCCAGGTGATCCAAATCTAGGCATACAAGATCTAAAGCACATCCAAGCAAGCATGAAGCTAAATTTATAACAAAGAGACTTCTAAAGATACTCAAGATGAAATAGAAGTCTCAAAGGAGTCAAAGAAAAAATAATAAAGGAGGTTTGATCATTTTAACTTCAAATGTGCCTTGTTTATTGGGTCGGTCAAACAAAAGTGGGATGGAGTCAAAAATAACACAAGAATTACTTGATTACACAATCGCTTGATTCTCCATAATTCGGATAATTTAAAAACTACATATACTTTGAGATTTTCCTAATTATCATGTCATTGCAACTTAGAATCCATAATATAACATTAGATAATCTTGTTGAAAGCTAATGAAACTCAAAATTCACAAGTATGTTATAATTAAGTGTTTTGGTGATTACACATCTGACCTCTACATATAATTACCAAATGAAAATTCCAATAATCGAGTGAATACACTCCTAACCCAAATGATAGCTTCCATCTAAATCCACTATCTCATTTATGGCTCAACAAAACATACATGGCTACTCTCTCAGATCTTCATTACAATGTCTTTGAACTAATTACTGTTAATATTAACTCTAACACCTATAACAGAGCTGAAAATGAACACCTACATACTAGACCACCAAAAGGGATCAGAGACCCAACCAAGAATGGAAAGATAAAAAATGATCAGATGAAGTGCATGCTTCATCTATTTATATAATTAAGAAAACATTCTAGAATGGAATTGAAGGGAAGTTCAGAGCTTGAGAACCAATTGAAGAGAGGAGCAAACATGCATAAATTGATTAGTGGCTCCACCATTGATCAAATGACACATGGAACCAATTGGAAATCAATTGAGTATCTCAAGACTATAATCACACCCCAAAATAAACACAATAAGTTGAAGATGCATTGGGGAGGCCCCACACACAAGCCATTTTAAGAAATCAATTGACACATGGCGAGGCTAAAAAACACAACTAAAAATTCTATCATAAAATAACATCTAAATATCCCATCAATTTGCCCCAAATTTTTGCCTAATGTGTAGCTCTCTTCATAAGCTTTACAATGGTGCCAATTTTATTTCATTTGGAGCTTTGGATCAAAAGTTATGAGTATTTGAAACTACCCAAGTCAGTTTACACAATTGACAAGCATGAGACCATCAAACTTAACCCTAGGAACGATTTTGCCATGCATCCCCCATTCATTGGTGATCTAGTTGATTGATTCCCACCAACACAAGTGTCACGTGTCCTTTTGGGATTGGATCAAGGTTCTCAGAATCAATGGTTCTTGGGATCATAGGTCTATAAACCTTTTCCTATGTTTTCTCGGGTCCAAGTGGCTTGTGATTGGTCCACATGGACTAATTACATTCTTTCACTATTATTAAAGTTCCCAATGGAGTTGCACATGGATTCTCGAGCCATCATGCTTTCTCGTTTATATTTTGAACTTTTGAGACCACAAAATGTCGTGAATGGTCCACGGGGACCAATCACATCCTTCCTTAATCTTAGGATTTTTCATCATTTCGGGCTCACACTCTTCTTGAATTTAGCGACCTTTCACATGTTTCATGGTATCCTTGGGTTTACGGGCTTCAAATATTTCTCGAGTCCTTAGGGTTTTGGATCTCCATGCTTGATTGATTTTATCAACCTCTCGAGTTCTCAAATTCATGTGATCCTAAGTCCCCAGGTTGTTTTTTCATCTTTGAGATTTCACTACGACCTTAGATCTTAGGAAGCATCATATTTGGTCCACGTGGACTAATGTCGGCCTTCATGTATTGACGATGATCCTTGATCATTCCAAGTCCTAGGCTCGTCTTGCACTTGGCTCTTCAACTCACCTAGCTCAACTTGAGCTCCTGCAAAAAGAGTTAGGTCATGGAGCCTTAGCTCCACTTAAACATTGTGACCAACTTGTTTTAAAAAACAATCCCAATTTATCTCCTTGTGCATATGGGAATAATTTCAAGTGAAAAACATGAACCAAGTGACCACGGACCACCAAGTGTCTTTTTCCAACCCGATTAAACTTGTTGGCTTGTTTAACAAAGGCAAGAGATAGTGAAATGTTTAGAGGGGTATCGTCAATGCTTTGCTTCAGATAAGCAAGAGAGATGGGTTCAGTGGCTACCACTTGTAGAATGGTGGTATAACACTTCCTTTTACCTCATCCAAAATGTCTACATTCTTGGCATTATATGGTTACCATCCACCATCCCTCACCTCCAACTTGAGGGTCCAACCTAAATTGAACACACCTAAGAACGCATTCAACACCGACAAGAGGTACTCTCTAGCCTTAAAGAGAATTTAACAATTACACAAAACTACATGAAGCAACAAGTTGATCGATCATCATCTTGAGTGAAGCTTTGAAATTGGAGACTTTGTTTTTATGCACCGTTGCATCCATATAAGCAACTACCTTTGAAACGACAAAAGAAAGATAATAAGCTTTCACCTAAATACAACATCACTTATCAAGTATTGCAAATAATTGTTGATGTGGAATATAAATTGTTGCTTCCTCAATCAACTAAAATACATCCAATTTTCTTTGTTTCTTGCTTGAAGAAGGTCATTGGACATGTTGGAGAGAAAAATTTCAGGTAGACAAATTGGTGGAATTCTTGCCAACGCTCTAGGAATCTAAGTCCCTCTACTTGAATGATGCAGCTTCGTGTTTACATGCGCGTGTGAAATGTGGTTTCTATGGTGGCCTTACGGCCGGGATCCAACAGGGGCACTCCATTGACCCTGTGGAAAAATCTAGCAATTACTTGTTAGAGAAGACTTTGTTTAGAGAGCGGGAAAGGGAGTGAGAAAAAGGGAGAGGGATTAATGTTGTAGGTAGGAAATCGAGTCCTACAACCATTAATCAGAAAATTCCAACACACGTAAATTTAGAAGAAACAATTAAGCAAACAGAAACAAGACCAGTTAAGATTTATGAGCACAAAGTATCAATAAATCCCCTAGTCAAAAAAAGGCAGAAACTCCTTTTATTGATGTTTGAGAAAAATTGTACATGGAAAGAGTGGGAAGAATGTGGAGATGAGAAGTAGAAGAAATGCTATCTCTTTGCTTCTTCACAAGGAATACTCTCTCATGAACTCACAAAATTGACAACCCTTTGGAAAGGGGATGCCTTTATAATTTATAGAGATAGAAAAGACCCTTCACCTACCCCCTCACGACCTTTCATATGCCTTTCCACAACTTATGACCTTTTTGCATTCTTAGGAAAAGATTAAGTCCCCTTTTATAAAATAAGGGTGACTTATTACATTATATCATAAAGTCATTTTTAATTAATTAAAGGAATTATGAAAAAGTGCAACCCCAATGGAGAATTAGAACATGGAGGAGAGGGAAAATGGAGGGGGAGAGACGAGAGAGAAAGAAGAGAAAAAGAGAGAGAGAACAATGCCGATGAAGAAACTGTCTCACTGATTCGCTGCACTACCTGACCGATCCGATGTGATGCTCTAATGCAACGAACTTTGAACCCTTGAACCTTTTACACCATGAGAAACCTCCTTCGGATGATGTCTGAAACACCTTAGATCAAGTGTTTAGAAACATTGTTGAATGATTGCCTTGATGACCACGGGCATTGCTCACGAGGTCCACTCCGAAGAAGCTGAGAATGGAAACCGGCCACTTCGCAATGACCCTTTACAACATTTCCATGTTCCAATGACACGATTTCTCCCAAGATGATGCATTTATAAGCCATGAAGTGTCATCATCCCTTCATTCTTATGGTTACACACTTGGATGAGAAACTAAAACAATTACTCGGCTATTGTAACCATGACAATTCTATCACCTTAAATACATTGATGATAAGTTTCTAGAGACCGATTTGACATTTGCAAACTTGAACTTCATCTTTCACCCTAGCACTATTTTGTAACCTGAATAGGGATTTACTATTTTTAGTAAATTGAATTATTCACCTCTTTCACCTCGGACCACTTTCTATCACCTTTCTCGATCTCTTAATGCTCACTAGGAACTTTGTTTTTTTGCCAAAACTACTTTCTGTGAAGGTTTGCTATTTATAGTAAGCTCTTGTGTAGAGACTTACTATTTTTGAAAGTGGGTCTCCCGGCCTCATATTTTTAAAAAATTGACATTTTTGATATGGGTTTTCCTCTTCATTGCACCTCTGAAATTTCACGTCTACCCGGTCTCCAGAATGAGAGATTTTAAATTTCAAAATTTTGTCGCGAGGAAATTGGGGTTTCTTCACTACAAAAAATCCAAGGTGTGCATGTGAAATCTTCCACTTGGATTCGAATGGCCTCTGAAAAACTAGAAGATTGCAAAAAACCCTGCGTTGATCTCATGCACTAGTTTTTTAGTTATGAGGATTTTCTCTTCGCAGTTACGAAGTTTTTCACTAAAGAAATTTCATGTGGTGTCTTCAAAATCCCGATTTTTTTGTGTTTTCTTCTTCTTCGGATCAAAATGGTGGAGAGGATATTTGAGTGAAAAATCCAACAGAGTTTCAACAAAATAGAGAATGTGGGGAGATGAGCAAAAATGGCTAAGTTTTGGTTTTGATGTGCTTTGGAAAACCATGAGGGGGTGGGGCAAATTTTTTTTTGTTCCCATTTTCCCCTTAGTTTGGGACAATAGGTGCACAAAAATAGGCCTTAGCCTTTTTACGACAAGTGTAACTCATTCATTAGACGAGAGAAAAGGAGGGGGAGCCAAAAATAAGCACCTGGAGGCAAGATTTGGGTCATGTGATGAACCATGGAGCCTAAAGGGGTGGAGCGCATTTTTGTCCCCATTGTCCCCTTTGAAAGGGACAATAGGTGCAAAAAAGGGCGCCCTAGCTTCACAGTGACAAGTGGCGAGCATGCGGGAGTTGGTGGAGGAGGAAGTCAAACTAGTCAAAGATGTTTAATCGAGTTGTCAAGGTCATACGATGTGACCAAAGTGTTTAAGGGGAGAGCACACTTTTTTGTCCCTCTTGTCCCCATGGTGAGGGACAACGAGGACACAAAAGTGTGCCTCAGCCTCAGGTTTCCACGTGTCCCTTTACAAATTTGACTAAGTATCGAAACACATACATTGGAGGGAGACTTGGAAAGACCATAACTTGAGCTCCTGGATGAATTTTTACATGCTTCTTTATATGATTTCGCATGGAAAATGCATTTTGAGAAGGATGGGATGGATCACATATCTTAATTCTGCTTGCAATACCTTCAAAACCTTCTTTTTCTCAGGATCTCCCCTTGTGTATGGAAAGAATGAGTTACCTGGAAAAATGCATGGGGTTTGAAGTTGACCTGTTTTTTCCACCATGTAGAGGGTTGAAAATTCTTTCCAATGATATATTGTTGGGCTCACAACTCATTCCGAGCTCAAGTACTCTTTTGCATTGCAAGCTCCTTCAGCCTCAAAAACCGGCTTTTAGTGAACTAGCTCCTAAACCTCTCGAAACTTCCCAAAATCTTCCAAAATTTGTTCCTTGATGTTCTTGGCTCTTAAATACCCCTCCGTGATGAATTTTATCCTTTGTTCCACTCTAGGGGTTGTGCACTTAGCTTAGAAAGGTTGATGGTAGCCCCTCATAACATTACCTGAAACTCCACTTTTAGAGGGACTGCCCCAAAAGTTCTTTGAATGATTTTTATTTTTCCTAATAACAATTGGACCACTAGGAGGACATGATGGGACCGACAATCGGAGAATAGGCTAACCTAGGGGGTGTTTGAAAAGGTATGAAAAAAAAAAATTTACACTAGGGTATGGTTGTCCTGTTTTCTAGTGAATTTTGCCCATACAAAAACACAAAACAACATAATGAATGTTACTTCCTAGTCATTGTTACCCAAGCTTGATGAGGAGGGACACATCATTCTTGGAGCTCAAGGTATACTGCAAACACATGCTAAGAAGTTGATGACAAGGGTTGTTACCAAGTATCTGATCAAGTGGAAGAATTTGAACATTGAAGATGCAACTTTGGTAGATGAAGCATTCCAACAACTACATCCAAAGATTACTGAGTATCTAATCAAGTGGAAGAATTTGGACATTGAAGATGCAACATGGGAAGATGAAGCATTCCAACAACAACATCCAAAGATTACCAACATTGGGGACAATGTTGCTTTGAAGGGGAGGGGCATGTTATGCCCTTAATCATAGGTCATATATAGAGGTATGTGTGGCTGACTTGTGGTTAACATAATCTCTTATGGGGCATGTTATGCCCTTAATCATAGGTCATATATAGAGGTATGTGTGGCTGACTTGTGGTTAACATAATCTCTTATCATGTCATATCACATTTATTTATGCTTTCACATGCTTAGTAGGTTGGTCTTGGTGTTTTGCATAACATGGTAGGGTATATATAAAAGTTAGTAACTAGTAGATGATCATCATATTGAGCACTTGAGTCTTAGTGTATGGTATGCAGTTGCCCCCTCGACGTGGCTAAGGTCATTCTACTTGCACCTTGTGATCATTTATCTATATTTTGGTGTTCTATTGTTGTTGATATTCATATCTATCTAAGTAATTTCATTACAACACCTCTATGTTAATGGAACAATTGAGGAGGAACACAAGGCTATGCTTAAGTATGTGAATCCCAAATGAAACTACTTGGCCAATATAGTGGCCAACCTTGGCACCGAAAGGAGCTAAGAGAGGAAATTTTTGCTAGTTTGTGGAGAATAAAAGAAAAAACCACATGAAATAGTAAAAACATATCAAAGAAACATCTCAATCATGCACTTGGGTCTAACATTGTTTATCTATAATTTTGCAAGATTTGCTTTCTAATGAATCCACTTCACATCTATTTCTCAAATTGTCATTAATGCCATTTGTGGTATTTTAACTTGTCGTCTCTCTTGTCAATGTTAATTTGTGACCAACATGTGTCTAATGAATTGGCACACTAACATTAGGGCATGGGGAATTAATTTCTCTAGCAGCCTTGCCCATCAAGAATTTATGATTGCTCGTGACATTGCTTTTCAAACAAAGCACTGAACTACAGAACCCAAGTATTGTTTTGAGCATTAGGTATGATTTTGTTCAAAACCAAGATGTTGGCATGTGGTTGACAGAAGGGTGTCATGTCAAAAGATAGGCACCATCCCTACTTAAAACACTTGTCTATGGCATTTTCTCCTTTGCCATTAAGCTTTTGTTGGAGTGTTGCGTGTGCTCTCAAAGGAAAACAGTCGAAGCAAAGCGATAAGTAGTTTCAATAACATCATAGTGTGGTTTGCATAGTCTCAAATGTAGGAATGCAAGATGGAGATCCAAAAAAAGGCTGGTGATAATTGGAGTGAGGTTACTATTCCTCTTATAGGTGACATGGTAGTTGATCAAAGCTACACAACTATTCTTGCAATGGCCTGTGATAGTATATGTGTAAGTGTCAATTGCTAAATATCAGGCTGAGAATGCAGAGGTGGACGGCAGTGGAATCCATATGTGAAAGAGCAATGTGGACAAGAGATGTTGGGGCAAAAGTGTACACGGTAGGGGGAAATTGTCACCCAATTTCAAAAGCCTGTCAACTTCCCCAGTATTGATTCCAAGAGCATTGAGATGTCAGATCAAAAGTCTACATGGTTGCCAATTTCAAAAGTACACCAGTTAATGTCCCCTGGCATCTGATATTGTGTAGCATTGGAGCAGCACCATGTCTTGCCATGAATGACATGTAGTGTAAGCAGACAATGTGGAAGCAGCCAATGTGGAAGGGTTGGTCTCAATTTGAAACGTGTCAGCTAAAGATCATTGAATTCAAAATCAAATCCATTGTCAATGTTGTGCCATGCTAAGAAAGTTCATCGAATGCCATTGTGCCATCTGCAGCCTCATTACTAGTTTTCCACCCTTGCCTTGATTTTGATACTATGCTAAGCTAAGTCAAGAGGAATGTGTTTTTAAACAATGCTGGTAGATGTAAACATGGTGGCTTCTTAATGCCTAAACCATCTGCACTAAACGAAGTGCACCTGTGATTATAAAAACCACTACAGCCACAGTTTTATCTCTAAACAATACATCCACCAATGAAGTCCAACTTTTAAATGTGCATCTGAGTAAATGTCATCTCTGTAAATGTGGATCCTTTTCCGACACCTTACAAAAACCTGTTCTCAACCATGGGGAGCAATCTGAAAGGAAATATAAGAGTAAAAATTACTTTGGAACATACTAGTTTCACCCAAGATAGTGTTGATGAAAAAAAATTAAAATTTGGCTTTAATGTTCTTCCCACAATCCTTTAACAATGAACCACACAACTCAAATGAATAAACTTGATCTTAATTTATCAAAGAGATTTCTTAAATCAAACAATTTGCCAAGGTTCAAGTTCATGGGCAATATTTTGCAATATAGCTTACTCTAATTTGCTGGCAGACAAAATTAGATTTTATTATAAAACAGAAACAAGAACTGGAAAAATGTATAATCACAAAAATAATGTTGAATCTGGGATATAAATAGCATTAATTTCAACACAGAAGTAAAAAGCAAGATGTTGAAAAAAATCTGGAACACTTTTGATGGTTCAATTCATTTTACATGATGTTCTTTTTCAAGATACACAAGTATTGATAGGACCTCAAAAATTAGAGGATTGAAAGAAATCTGTTAGCCTTCAAAATTGAAAGAGGGAGCACATATACCCCTACCCAACAACTAATACCAACTCAATCTATAATGAACCGCAACAAGAAAATGGAGTAATACTCAAATTCTTTTAAATCAAATTTCACTTGGTGACTCTTTGACAGCATCTATTTTCTACCAAAACAACTCTTAACAGTGCTCTAATCAAAAAGACTGAAACCCATGTCATCATCAGATTCCTCTTCCGGTTCAGGTTTCTTTTCCTCTTCCTTTGGAGCAGCTATAGAAGGTGCAGCAGCTTCTGTAGCAACTGGGGTAGCAGCAACTGCAAACTTGGTTGGATCCTGCACAATAAAGCAAAGAATTTGATCAAAATTGTGAGCAAATAATAATGGCACTGTGAGGCTGAAGTAGAATTTGACATAATGGATCAACAAAACTCAGCTTCCAAACTCACCTCCAAATATTCCTTCACTTTCTCTGCCAGTGGGAAAGAGTAGTCTGTGGCAATGGCAACAGCTAGAACATTCTTGTAACCATTAATCAATGCATGTGGAGCAGCTGCTAATGTAGGATAGTTCAAAGCCAGAGAAAGTGCTGCAACACTAGAAATACCAGAAGAAAACTTTTGAAAAGATCATCCTCTGTAAGATCAAGAATTGCAGGATCAAATACTGATCCATTGTCATATACAGACTGCACTACGAGTCCATATGAAAATGGACGAATACCAAGCTTAGCAAGCAAAGCTGCCTCAGAAGAACCCACTTTATCTCCCTTCCTAATGAGCTCTACAGGTGTGATAATTTCAACAGTTCCCTTGTTAATTTTTGTGGGAATGTTAAGCACCTGTATGTAATGAAAAATTATAAGATTCAGATACACGATCCAAAAAATGATAACCTTCCTCCTAAGCACCTTGTTGATGATTTCAAGCCATCTCTTATCATCTTAGAATAAGCAAATTGTTTTAATTATAATTCAAATAAATAAATTCAACTAAAAACATCACTATTTGTAAATTTGTAATAGTTCTGCAGCTATGCCGAAAATTATAATCTTAGAAATTAGTGGCATAAATGTTCAAACCTGAAAGAAAGATGTTTGGGATGGATCTAGACCAGTGTTTCCTGGGGAACAATCACATCAATTGGAGCGACCAAGCCCACACGTGCTGGAGCTCCAACCTGTTAATAGACCATGAAAGGTCCACAAAGTTTTGGTAAATAAAAGTATCTAATAAAACTACCTACTAAGTCCATAACTAAATACAAGCATACCTTATATTTTGCTACCTCCTCGCGCACTTCCTTCAGGTCACCTTTGGTGAAAATAAGCCCGACATTTCCCTACGTAACATAATAAACACAACTTAGGGAATATTTTCACATGATGTTTAAAAGGAAGGAGCAGAGCCACAACTACATACCATTCTCACATAAAAATATATTCACAAGATGTTTGAAGATTCATTTGACTATTTGTTTTATTATCGACAGTAAAATTGAGATGCATTATTTTCTCTCAAGTAGAATACCATCTAATGGCAAAGTGGTTAAAATTAGCAGTAGCATTCAGATTCAATTTTATCATCTCCACTATGATGATTTTGGTATTTTGCGTGTTTTGCTGGAACTTTTTGGTTGTATAGACTTTGTTCACAGGTATGGTACCATCAATCTATCTCATGTGCATTTCAATATTGCAAGACATTTTCATAGAATTTAAGATTTAAATGCAATCTAAGCAGCCGAAACGTTTTGGATACGGGAGCGGGTACGGAGTATCCGATACGCAGATACGGCAAAAAAAAAATTGACCCCGGATACGGCGTTGGATACGGCAGTATAAAAAATATATAAAAATTAAAAATATATAAATTTTAGCCTTCTAAATAAGAATTAAGTTATTAACCAAACTTAATTCTTATTTAGAAGGCTAAAACACTTATAACACTACAACATTATACGACATTATAAATTAAAATAACGTTATATCATTATATTCCTATAGATATATTGCCTCACTTACTAACATAATAACATTATATGATTATTAATAATATCCGATTTTGGACAATATAATGCACGATAATTATAAATATTAAAATGACATCATAAAGATATTAATTATAATACTATCATAACACTATAATTAGAAATACTATTATAATATAAAATATTATATATAATATTAAGCAATTTAATAACCTTTTATATATATTATTGTATATAATTAAAAAATTTATAAACTATTAATATTTTCCAGATGCTATTTTAAAATATATATAATATTAAAATCATTTACTATAGTAGTATAGTCTATAATAAAATTATAAATATTAATTTTAAACTTGGATATATTCTTAAACTTCCACGTATTGATATATTCTTCCACGTAGAGGCTTGGAGTAATAAGATTTTGGTTGAAATCATATGCGTATAGCTTCAAAAGTATATCTGCTGTATGTTTCTCCGTGTATTGACTGGAAAATACCCCAGCCGTATCTTCCCCGCTCCCACCGCCGTTTCTGAGCCATACCTGTATCCGGTACGTTTCATACCGGTTTCAGGCCCCCACCCTGCCATATTGGTAACGTAGAATGCAATCTTTTGCTTTTCTGTACTAACATGAACAAGGATTTTGGAAATCAATTATATAACTTTGCAACCGTGCCACATGATACAGATTTAGAAACTGCTTGTTTTTTTTTGACTCAAGATTAATATTTAGCCATCATATTTCAAGAGATGTACGAAATTTGGTGACAAAAAAATTAAGCTATGTTGTAAGGTTGTTTGAGGTGTATTAGAGGGTAGACTGAGAAATACAGACTCGGGACTTGAATATTAATTCTTTGAAGACTAGCTAAAGGGTAGTTTGAGAAGATAGAGACTCAGGAATTAAATATTGCTTATTTGAAGATTAGCTGTCTTGAATATGAACCTGTGACATTGGAGGTTGAAGTAAGCATATTGGTAGTTTTATCTTTCTGGTTTTAGAAATGACGTGATGCCACAGTGCAGTAAAAGTGTTTGACATTTTGATTTTCCCCTTCCAATCTCAATGATGTCCTAGGCCTCCACTGTTCCATACAGAGAGCAATCCTTTCAAATGGAAGCACACTTTACAGGGGGTAAGCATCTACACAAAGGTTGGTGAATAATTCGCAATAGAACTTCTCTGTACTTGATTTTGCTAGCATTGAGACACACTTGGATATTGTTTCAACGTCTACTGTGCCTTCTTTCTTAATACAACTTATCCTTTAAAATCATTTAGTCCACTGATACTTCCAATGCCCAAGCACAACATTAATTTTTATTGGTCTACTGCTAGCCACTGCAGAGAAGCAATTGATTGGAATGTGAATTTAATTTTCAAATTATGAAAAACATTTCATTCTTTAGTTAAATGCAGAATGGATTAATACCTTACATTGAGATTCTGGAACATTAACCCCTGCTATTTAATTTTCAAACTATGTTGATGTAGTTTTCAGGTTTCACCAATACAAAGGCAATGGGAACAACTTTTCATATTTTTTAGTTTTTGATGTAATTTGGAGCAATATTTAGGGCATTTCTAGTACTAAAGAGCAAGTGGTTCTAAGTTCTAACCACCATACATTCTAATAAAATAGGAGCTGATTCTGGTGATTCCTCTTTCTATTACACCAAATAAAATTCCAAAACGATTGTTGTGCATTGCAAGAGACACTTTCTGCAGTTCGACAGGATATGCCCAAGCTACATTTTGAAAATCTTGTACAACATGATCACTGGAAGGCATCATGATAGAGGATTCACCATTTCTGATACTACCATTGCAGTATTTCAAGACGAGGATGAACAGAACTGTGATGGGCAATACAAGAGTATAAATCCCATTTGATTTCACAGTTTGACCAGTTAAAATATACTCAACTACCACCTCTCTCTAGTGGTCAAAGACAGAGACATGTGGACTCGAAGGGAAGGCTAACACTTTAATGGTCCTGGGATGGAAGCATACGCAAATCACAAACAAAAGGGAAATGATAGGCAGATGGTGTGAAACGTTATATGCATTGTGAGGAATTCACCAGCCAATAAGAAAAATAATATATGCCAAAGAATTGTATCAATACCCTTATGGGTATTCACTATAATTAGTATGAATCTTAAATCTAAGAATATAACGAAACAGTCAAATTACAATGATAAATCAGGCTCAGAGGAATAAGAGCAATAAGTGTTAGATAAACACTAGGAATCGGAACCCCTGTACAACAAATCAAGATGAGGGTTTGTTATAAGGATGTAGAAATGAAGGTTGGAGAATAAGATTTGGGGAAATGGTAAGAAGAAAGTAACAAGACTAGAATTCCCTTAAGTGTTATCACCCCTAGAATCTAGCGAAGAGCAACCAAAAGAGGAGCAAAATACAGAAGCCCTCGCTCAAGGGCTAACATTAGGTACTTATTACGTAGGTGCATTGGCAAAGTCTTTGTTTCCTCTTGAACTTGGTCATTAGGTCAAAACCATGGAGTACAAAATCCAAACAATATGTAAGGTAAAGCGGTATATGTGTTCCCATAAAGGGATCTAATAGGCCAAAATGGTTTACTAGCTAGGTTGTGCCCTAGAAGATAACTAAATCCATTGTATCACAAAGGACAAAACAGAAAATAATGAGTAGAAAACCCCATAAAGAAGTAGGGCTGTTAAAACTCAGGCCGGCCAGAAAAAAAAACATTTCTCTGGGGCCTTTTCTAATCCAACTTCTGAAGAAGAAATAAATATAAATGGAAAACACCGGAAGTTTTTTACAGTCAAGCTCACACTCTCTTTCACCATATTGGGAGGCCAGGCATCCAAATCAAAGGCTCAGAATAGTGAAACATGATAACTCTAGGCATCCATACCAATAGCACATTTAGTTATCTGTCTTGCGTTAAAGGAAAAAAAAGTATAGAAAGAAAACAGCGTGGACTTTTAATGGTAACCCTACTTTTAGCATCCAGGAAGTACACCCATGTTTAAAAAAGAAGCTCAAACCCTAGATCCGGAAATGGAAGCATTATCAGTCCTAAATGAAAATATGATTAAAACTGAAGCAAAAAGACAAAGATTTTATATTTTCAGTCCATGAAATGATAAGAAGCCTTTTTGATAAAATGTGAGAATTTTTGCTATCAATGTTTCGAAACACTTCCCGTGATCCATCATCAGGATGAAAAATAGTAAAAATTCTCACACAGTTTATGCAAAACCCTTTTAATCGTGGAAAACAATGTTTTTAAGTGTATTTGAATAAAACCCTAAATAAACAGAGGGTAAGAAAGATAAGGTCCAAGAATTCCAATATAAGGATCAACAATGCAAATACTGAAATAATCATGTCTGTACACTAGAGCAAAAACATCAAGGTAATAAACAAACAAACAATGGCTTTTAGTGTTTGCAGGAATTTAATGGTTTGAAGGGTTTAAACTGACCACAAGCAAGGGAATCAAGTTCTGATAAGCAGTGTTTCCGGTCTTCTCAGAATAAATGCGGATGGATCTTTTCATCATGGTGTTCTTGCCCATGAGGACGATGGAGTCGGGCGGAGGCCAGAGCGAATGGACTGCAACTGAGTCGAGCCCACATTGTCTGCATTGCACACAAGCACCTGTGAGTAATCCTCCAGCAGCTCGCATATCTTCTTGTCATAGATCACCTTTTTCTCTGCTTTGGTTCCCTTAAAACCCATTTTTCTTTTTCTTACTTCGATCTCTAGCAGACACCAAATAAAATATTTACGCCAGATCTAAGGATAAATGTAAGAGAGAGTTTTCATCATTAGGGCTTTGATTCGGAGGGTTCGTATTTTTGTAACCAGGATTACTTTTCCTTCTCTTTTTTAGTATCCTGCCTCTTCTTGGGTTTCTACAGCCACCCAAGCAAAGCATCAAATTTCCAAATAAACATTGATTGAATGAAGGAATCTAACATCTAGGAGTCAATGGACCCAAAGTCACAATTGAAGTGTACAACGCCACTACAAGAGCTGCCTTAATAGTTTTGTTTAGAATTTGTTGGCTCTTAAATTTGTTCCGCTTGTTTGGATGAGTGAAGAGAAGGTAGAGGATGAGTCAATTGTAGTAAAAGTGGTTTTCTTCACCAAGAAGGGCAGATTCAAGGTCAACAAATAGGAAGGTGGTTAACTTCCAACTTCTTTAGGCTCTATAAAACCCTTAGCAGCCCAACATGTGTCCAATGACAAAGATTATGCAAGTACAACGCAACATACCCAGATAAGCAACCCAACCACTATGATTTCCCACCCAATTGGTTGTCACTAGTAGGAGAATCATAAAGCTACTTAAGACTAGGCAAAGGTTGCAGACAAACATATCATTATGATAAAGATGAATCCAATGTTATATCAAAGAAGCCTCTAAGAATGTACAGGGTAAACAAACATCTCAAGAGGGTAGTGCAGATGAGGTTTAATTAAAAAAGAGGGTTTGATCAATCCAACTTCCAATGCACCTTGTCCATTGGGTCAAATCTACAAAGTTGGAGATGGGGAGTCGGAGATAACACAAGAGTTGCATCAAACTACACAGCTTAGTACAACTCTCCATAATTCAAACAATTATTAAACCAAAGATTTAATAAACTATCAGACCACCATAACTCATAATCTAAAATATGGCCAATATAATGTTAACAAGTGCAAATGAAACCAAAATTCCACAAAGATTTTATAAAATGATGTCTCGGTGATTACACGTCAAACTTTAACACTAAATGACTAAATGAAATCACAATAATCATAAGTGAATACACTCCATCTTTGATATAGCTTCCTTTCTTATCCACTACCTCACTTATAACTCAGTTAACATGCAGGGCAGCCCTCTCCTAGACCTTTACTATGATATTCTTAGGTTGATTACAGTTATTCCTTCTCCAAACATCTAAAACAAAGCTAAAATAAACACATACATATTAAACTACCAAAAGGATCAAAGATCCAGACCAAAAAGGCCAAGAAAAATATTTTTGGCCAAATTAAAAGTTTTTGCTAGGTTGGTAGATGATTTGGTAAAGCATACACTTTACCAATTTATACAATTAAGAGAACATTCAAAAAATGGGATTGGGGAGAAATCAAAGCTCGAGCACCAATGAGAGAGGAGAAAAGAGTATGAACAGATCATCCATGGATCAAGTAACAATTGGCAAACAATTATGAGCTTTACAAATGATCCAAGGGCTCCAATTGAGTTCTCTAAGAAGCACGCAATACTTGAAGAGCATCCAAGAGGTCCACACATGTGCGTATGAGTTTGGAGGAATGGATTGACAAATGTCGGCAAAGGTTGAAAATAATTATCATCAAAATATCCCAAGTCTCTCCACCATTTTCTCGAAACTAGAATAAATGTGTAACCCTCTCGAAATAGATTTCCAATGATACCATTGCGGTCAAATGGAGATTTGTGTCAAAAGATATGGCTAAAAAACCAATTGATGTCTACCGCTATTGCTCCCAGCTAAGATGTCCATAAGCTCTTTTTTGTATTAAAGAGGCTAGTAAATTCAAACTCATGAAAATATCTATAACAAACTACCTATCACCACATAGTTATTTCTCCATTCATGCCTTAAACTTTAACTTTAGTCAATGAAACGACACATGAGCATCATTGGCTTAACTACCTACCACAAGGCTTTGGGGTTAAGTTTTCAACTTTTGTACATCTAGGCCACTAATGGGCAATATGTGGTTGTCATCAATGTTACTATTCCCCATGAGGCTTTGAGGCCTTGTTGATCATCACAATATGGCACACATTAGAGCAACCACCTACCACGAACCCTTGGAATCTCGGTCATGTGTCTCCCACCTCACCGATTCTTAACACATTTGCATCGGACTCTCTTCCTTTTTCCTAGCTTGGCAAAATGATCCGATGGGTGACACTTGTTACCCTTTGATGTACAATCTTCCCACAGAATTTGAAACTTTTTCCTCTGCTTAAAACTATTGTTGAATGTCGATGAAGAAGATGTGTCCATAAGGACACTTGGCTCCAATTGAAGCATTGATCAAGTCTCGCCACAAAGTTTATTTGACATCTTAAAATTGATGTTTTATCTAACAAAGATTTGAACAACCAAGCCTTCAAGTGAACGCTACAGAGGACAAAGACTCATTGAAAACTTCTAAGTTTTTAAATCAGCATGTACACATCCAAAACAAAGGGGACAAACATTTTTAATGTGTTTCGGTTATAAGGGCATTCAAAAATCCAATTTAATAACCATAAAAAGCTTTGGAAATCCAAGTTTTAAATCACAAAGGCCCAAAATTGAGTGGAACCAATTTTGGTACCAATAAAATCCATTGTCATTTTTATGTTGAACTTCCTATGATAGTGTAATATCCCTTGTGGGATATTAATTAAATTTTATTAAACTATTTGCAAATGAAGTAAACTTAGAAGAGAACCCCTTCTAGGTTCACCTCAACTAACCTAGTGTCGGCTTCAATACAACCCAAATGGGGTTGGAGTGAGCCAAGGTAAGGGTTTAGATGGGCTTACTAGTCGGAATTAACACTTCTTTAACCAAATAACTTGCAACAGTAGTAAAATAAGTTTAAAATGTTGAAAATGACTAAACTTCAAAAATTAATATCTCCCTCAATATTTACTCTTTTTGCATGAAATAAATTGTAAAGGAAGATAAAATTATGAACTTTCCAATGAACTAACAATCTGAATTTTTATCCCACCGAAACCCACTCAAAATAGCCCCAAACTGCAGTAGTCAAGTCAGGCTGGGTTAGAGAAAATTATAAAATTGATTCCAACTTAAATATTCACCTCTCCACACTCAAAATTATCACATTCATATCTGCATTAACTGGTTTATAACAACAGCTCATAAAATATTAGAAAACCCTTGCAATGATTGCTAAAACCCTCTACACAAGTTGATTTAGCAAAGGTAATTACCAGCCACATAAATAAGCATAAAAATGGTCAAATCATGGCCATATTAATTAAATAAACAAGTTGGAAATTATCAGATTTGAACTTGCTTCAAATACCACCAATTTGCACCACAAACACCACCCAAACAAGTCGACTTGATGCACAATAATCAGCTGCAAAAATCAGATTGAAATCCTCACACAAATCCCTCAAAACCCTCATCAAACAAGCTCATGCACTCTCCAAAATGGCGACTCACATATATGGAAGAAAGATGCAAATAACTTATCAATTCAAGCTCAAAGGGCATACACACTTCACTCAAAGGTGGTGTTGAAGAACACCTTTTGTTTTAGATCATTAGTGGGCATACATCCTTCTTCAAGCATGAAGATAAGTTTGATAAACCATCAACATGCGAAAAGGAGTACCCACATCTTCTTTTATATATTTGTCCTTGCACATCCTCCAAAGTTCTCTCTCCATCTTTGGCGCCAAAAGCTAGGAGGAAAATCATTTTAAAAAGTGCCTGGAAATCACACTCAAAGCAAATATTAAATGCATAGGAAATTAAATTAAAAGATGCCCATATGAATCGACCCATGCTTAGAAATAATCAATTTATTCCAAATATTAATTATTAAATGATCCCAGAAAATGCGACTTGCTTGGTAACTTGATTTACCTCTAAAAACAAATAATTATAATCCCAAGGAAATCGATTTTCCCTCTTATAATTGATTTGCACAAAAATATATTTGATTTCTTTTAACTCACATGTGCAAATCGATTTTCTCCTTATTTTAATTTTTATTTGAAAAGGGGACATTACAAATGGATCTTGACTAAAAGATTCATTGTTTTGACGAGTATTTCCTCCTCAAACAAGGATGTTAGATTTTCTAATTTCAAATTTTTCTCATACATGTTAGGAATGTTATTATATATTGTGCATTTCATAATGTAATGACATTATGTTTCTACCTTACTTCAAAATATACACATCCTATTTTTCCATTCTTCCTTAGGTGATGTCCACCTATTGGTTTTACACCTAAGATGGTGTGAACTAGTCCTTAACTAGGCCATCAATATTTTTGCTTTCCATTTGATTTGTGCCCTTAAGTAGGCCTTTTCCCCATGGTCACAAGTTGGATTAAATTCTTTGATATAGTGTTCTTTTTCCACCCAAGTTGTTGTGTCCACATGTTTATCTTGAATTTGAGTTTCATCTGCATGTTCGCCTCCTACCTATATTTTCCTCTACAACCACTCTAGGCCACATGTGAACTTACATGTTTTGCACATTCTTCAAATAAGTTAACAACGAATTTATCGTTAATGCCTCTAAAGGAAAGTTCCCATTTCAACTAACAAAATCTCATATGGAACCGATGTTTTAATTTTGAAGTTCTTGTGATTACGTGCTTTTGGATTCTCTCTATTTATCTCCACTTAATATTTGACACATTGTTGCCCCAAACTTCACAACCATAAAGTACTATTGGTGTGACAAACAAGCCAAAAACACCACCGTACATTTTTACATTTTGCACTTATCCCACCATTCTACATTTTGCACCTATGTTAGAATGAATATGATGTTTCACCCTCCTTGAATTTTTTTCCCTGCAAGTTCCCAACTAAGCTTGTTGTGAAAATCCAACCCAATATATTTGTATTCTTCTACTACTTCCAATGGTTTTTCCTCAAAAGAAAGCTAATTTACTTTTTTTTCTTTGTAGAGAAAAGATCATGACTTTGGTTTTGTTGATGTTTACTTGCATTCCAACCTCTTGATAGAAGAGCTCAAGGGCCCTCAAGTGCTCTCTCAAACTATGTGTTGTTTTTGCAATTAAGATGAGGTTGTTTGCATAGAGAAGCAATTTTATTACATATTTGGCTAAGTGGATGCCTCCTTCGTCCATTTTGTTTATCCACTCCTCTAGCTTATCAATGTAAAGCCCAAATAAAGTGGGTGAAAGTGGGCATCCTTGTTTAACACCAATGTCGCTCCCAAAACTTTCGACATTCCCTCCCCATTCTGATTTTGGCCTTGACTTGCTCATAGAACCTATGAACAAACACTTTATACTCATCTAGAACTCCTTGTTCCTCCATTATACTCCAAATTTTATTTCTAAGTCTTTGTGTCAAATGCGTCTTTGAAGTCAAAAAAGTAGCAGTCAAAAAAGTAGCAAAAACTTCTTCACCTTGGTTTTCCCATACTTTTTCAATTGAGTGTCTAAGAGTGATGTTATGGTTGATAGTGGAGTGATTTGGATTGAAACCTGCCAACCCCTTTGCTATTTTTCCCTATTTTGCTCCCTAATTGTTGATTGTGTGCTTTATCATGCTTCCAACAATTTTCCAAGAAGAGGGTTCCATGATAGTTTTGTGGTTTGGAAAGTTATTGATATCATCACTTTTGTATAGGGAATAACAACACTTGTCAAATTTGACAGAAGCCTTCTTGAATGATACCATTGAATATATGTTTGATGTGCACTGTGAGACTTTCACACCCCATTTGAGATACTTCACTTGTAGCCCATCTATATCTCAATCGTTTCCCCCATGGTCCCTTTATTCCTTGAGTGATATCCCATGTGGAAAAGAGCTTAATTGTTGTGTTGATAATCGAGGGGTGTCTTTATCTTGTTTGCACTCATATAGCATTTTTGCATGATCCAACTATTGGGTGTCTATAATATTATTATCTATTTGTTTTCTCTTATGATGAATTTCTCTCCAAAATTCTTTGGGATTATGTTTTCCTAAAGAAATAATCTCTTGTTTTCTAATGTTCATATAACCCTACGTCTCAAACCGAATCAACTTTTCATAAGCCTTCTTGTTTATTTTATATTTTCTAAGCTCTCTTAAAGTTTTTTTTTCCTTGCACTCTTCATCATACCATGGATTTGTCAAAAAATTGCTTATGTTTTTAATAAATGTTTAGTTCTATTTTGGTGATGGTAATTAGCATATTGCTTTGCACTAGACAACTAGTTAATATTGATACTCTATCTTTGTTTCTGAAGGTGTTTTTCAAGGGCTACCAAGTAAAAATTCTCTACCCTTGTGATTCGTAAAGTGTTTTCTTTGGTTGTGGTGGGTTTGTTCTCATAGCCAATTATTTTTATCCATGTTAACCTTCACATATATTGGGTTGTGATCTGATTTCATCTTTATAGGAAGTCCCTATTTTGAATTTCCTCAATTTCAAAACGCTTCATTGTGAAAAAATAACATATAGTCCACCACTCTTTGGATAGTATATGTTTTACAAGTAATTTTTCTTAAATTCAGCCATGCTCTCATGTCATTGCATATAACCATGTTATAGAGGCTACATATCCCCAACAATTATACCTCGTAGTGCATAACCCCCACACCCCCATTTTCATCTTGTGAAGTCCTCTCCCAAATCTAGTCTTCTTCTTCCTCTAATCATAATGGGTTGTTGTTCATTCCCCTTCATTTCTCAAGTTAAGGTCCTTGTTGTTTGTTGTTCTCGCATTTAAGTCTCTCGTTATTAAGAATTCCCGAATACACTATACCTTGAAATGTCATTTTTGAGTGACACATAAGGGTCATCACAATCTAAGTGTTTTTAATTATATATTTTTATCCTTTCGGTGCAAAATAACATGTGGCAAGCCACATTATTAGCTCATTTTCTATTATTTTCGATCGTATATACTATTTGTTTGGGTCCTCTTTCTCCACTTCTATAATTCCAAACCACATTTCTCTAATCAACATTATTATCCCTCCATGTCCTTTTCCACTTTTAGTCCTTTCATTCCAAACTGAAATTTTCTTGTATCCTTCGAAGTTTGGGACTTTGCAACCATCACACTCATGAGTTTTGACAAGAATTATAATATCATTTCCTTCTATTGTGGCCCTAACTCAAGGCCTATTCTCCAAGGGTAGCCTCTATAATTCCATCTTACCAAGGCTAAGTGCTCTTGGGGGCTAAATCCTATTTCTTATGTGTCATTTGGTGATCGGTTGGGATTTTCCATTGTATAACCATGCCCATTTTCCTACTTCCCTTGTTTCCTTCACTTTCTCCCATTCTTTCCTCTTCCCTTCTTGATTTCATGGTGTCGGGCTTTGTCTAGATAGAATTGTATACCCCTAAGAAACATTTTATTTCTTAGTATATTATTCTTGTTTGTTATGTTGTGCAAGATAACTCTAATGTCTTTTATTTCCTTCTTATATGGCTCTTCTAATCATGTTGTCTTTGTGAATATGTCTTGAGGTCATTGAATCGGTCTTTAAGAAAGTATCTTACCAATTTATTTGTGTTCTCAGTTTCTCCGTAGTCTTTTAGTCCCTTAATGATATTATTTGCATCCCTTCCTTTTCTATCCTTTTCTTCCCTTATTTGGAGTGTAATATGCTTCTCTATAAGTTCTTTTTATGTATCTGTCTGAGACACTCAAATTTGGTAATTCACTATTTGACATTGTTGGTTTTGACAATGCACTCTTACTAAGATAAACACAACCTTTCCATTCCCACTTAGTACATTCTGAGGTCTCTTATCTAGCTTGTTTATCCTTACACACTAATATGTTGACACATTTTGAGAGAACGATATAGAAAATCCATATACTAAGTCATCCAAACAGGATGCAAACTTCATTTAGCATGTTTTTCATCCCCGAGTCAAGGTCATACATTTTGGTTAGGAATTTATAGTTGGTCTAGACCTATATCTATGGTTTTTCATAGGCATATCCTCCATATTTTCTTTCAATTCCAAATTCTTCGATGGGTCCTTTACTCCCTCTAGGTTGACATTTCTTCAATAATTCATCTTCAGAACCCTATATAAGCAAGCTAACACTACCTCATTTGCTAACTTGGAAATCCTATGGCACTACATTAAATTCTCACTTCTAATGGTTGCAAAAGGCACCTAAGGCCCCTAAATATTACAAAATCACATCTCGCATTCATTAGGGAAACAATCTCAATGATTCTAAAGCTTCTACTGTGTCAAGACATCAATCTCTCTCATTCACAAGCCCTCAAACATCCCTTCACCAAGTATTTTAGTAAGATAAAAATCAACTCAAACATTATCACAAAGGTTTCCAAATCTAGTTTCCTTTATAGTACATTATATATGGAGAACAATGTTCAGTTTAAGGCCTCTTCAAAATAGTGCCAACGTTGGTGGTGCATGGGGATTCCCACAATCCAAATAGTGTTTGTTAAGTAGGGTCTCTCATCCATGGCTAGGGGTTGATATCATGTTTAGAATATTCAAATAGATTTGTAATATGACCAACAACTAGGGTTTGACAACAATAAATATTTCTAGGTAGCAAACAATCTCGGGAAGTTATAGAGCTAGAATCCAAGCAGGTCCAAGACCGTCTAAAAGGATCAAGACCCATATAAATATTCTTGGTAGAAGTGTATGGTCATGTCCCATATTAGTTTCTAGTCACAATTCCCATAACAAGGCATCATCAGGTTTAAATCCTCATATTTTAGTAGTGCACCCTCCAATAACTTCTCGTAATCATTTGTAATTAGCTAGGTGCACTCATCCTCTTATGTTTTCAAGTTTGTAGTATGTCATTAAGCATTGAAAGCGGTGTTATAATACTGTATGATTAATTTTGGAAGTTAATTAATCGAATAACCCCATGTAGCTCCCCTTACATCCTTTAGTGTACTTAATTCACTAATTCTTAGATTTCACATAATCTAATAAGGGTGTAAACATTTTGGTGAACCTAATTTGTGAATCGATCTTTCCATCAACCATAGGCTCGTCTTGTTATATGATTCTCCTCCTAAGCTTGCTTATTATATTACTTGCTTGTAGTAATGGCCTCTTCTCTGATCAAACCATCTCATTCCATGAATATTTAAATCAAAACCCCATTTGTAAGGATGCATTCCTTAAGCTTCTTCATAATACACAAGTTCATCCTAATACACCCATTGAGCATGTTCAAGATATTCTTCAAAAAATCTCTTCCTACATTGATGGCCATCCAATTGCACCTCCTCCTCCACTCCTTGAACTAACAACGGGCTTCCCTTATAAGTGCAAGCCTTTTTACACACAACTTTGGTCAAGTGTGTTCTCATTGACACAACATCAAACCTCAATATTTACAACTTCTATTTTATCATTGCTTTAGGCATCTTTATTAGATATTTTTCTCATTCTAATCATACCATTTGTAGATCTGATTATATCCCTAATTGATTATTTGGTTCTATCATCATACCAATCACTATTGGGCCTAAAAAAATTTACACTCTCTCGTGTTATGTTGTCCTTGATGATCTTAGCCATATCATCCTCCTTGGGCACCCCTCGCTACATACTAAAATCATCACCTTAGCATCTCGTTGGTCTAACCCTTTGCCTTTCAAATTTTATGCATCTCCACCATAGGCATATCATAATGCTCATACTCCATCTCTTCATGTTGCCCCTCTTAGAAGTATTTCACGCATTTACATTATGCTCCACATACTATGTTGAAATGCTTACTTGCATGGAACCTTGTGGCTCTCCCTCCATTATTTGAGGTTGATACAAGTGATCATTTTAGCAAACACTTCAATGCTCATGTTTATTGTAACTATCATAGATGCGTTGGGCACCATACCGATCGATGTGCTAAATTGTGTCATGTCATACAATATCTTCTTGATGCACTAGCTTTCAAGTGGTATACCTCACTGAATCTAACAAGAAATCTATTGTTGCCACACAATAGAGTTAATCACTCAATCTGGACCCTCTAGTTGTTCAATTTGCCTCTTGTAGTTATATTTATTATACCACTTGTGTTGGGGGCATCTTATATTCCACTCCAAAATGTCACCATGACAATGGATTTTAAATTTGTTTCTTGAATAGTTCTAGGATTACATCCAATGATCATACAACTCTTAAGTTTTACAACCACATTCCTACCACACTTAATACCCAACCTCCATGTCCCACATTATTGATTATTCCTCCTATCAATACACATTCTCTTTTGGTTCCTTCTGTATATCTCATGATACTCCTTACACTTATGCATGACATTTCTATCAATTTTCTCAACTTGTTACTTTAGCTAGAAACTCCTTCTGAGGGTCTCGTTTGACTTCTAACCACGCATGTGACCTTTTTAATACCGTCACAATTCTATGTATATTAGTATTTGATATTTTGTCTTATATGGATGGATTTTGAAATGTATGGTATTTTTATCTCTCTTCCCTCTTCTCTCTCTAGAAATGAATATGATACTTTGGTTGATTTTGAAAACGTAAATGAATTGGAAAGGGTAAATTGGTTTAAAATGAAATGAAAATGGACATGAAATGCAAATGGTTATGACATTTTGAATGGAAAATAAAATGTCTCTTAACCTTCTCTTTCATCCTAACTCTCTCTCTAGAACCAAAATGTAAAGTGCAAATGAATGTGAAAATGTGAATGCGTGAGAAACAAACTCTCTCTTCTTCTCTCTCCTATCTCTACCTCTCTCTACTCTTTGTTGAAATTGTTCAAAATGATGAATGTGTGGATTTATGCTTGAGTGTAGGGGATTCCATACTAGTTAAAGGACTAGCCACTGCCGGGTGGTTACGGTGTACACAAGATGATAAGAAAATGACAGTGTTAATTGTGTTTTATTTGTAATCATGGGATTATTTTTGAAATACATGTAATATTGTATAGAATATACTAGCAATATTGTTATGAATAGAATGCATTATTTCATTATTTCCATGATGTATACAATATTGTTGCATATTGGTGAAATGTACTATTTCTTACGTAGTTGTACTTTTGCATGTTTGACTAATTCCACACTTAGTTATATTTCATTATATTTGGTTAGGTAAATAAATTTGATTGTATCATGTTGCATTGGAAAACGATGCAATATGATCTGCTTTATTATATCCAAATCATCATCAAGAGAATGAAATTGAAATCTTATTATTTAATTTTTTTATATCATCATAATTTTGGAAGTGATTGTACCATCAAAATTGATGGTAGTAATCTGGTATGGTCTAATTCATCTATCTTATTAGGGATGTTTTGACCTAGGAAATATCTTATCCTTAAAAGAAAAATATAACAACTAACACGCGTGTGTTTCTATTTTGGGCAAAAGCGTCAACCAAACTTATAGTTTGAAATATCAACCCTTGTGGTATAAAATCACCCCCTTGAGCTTAACCTCATTCCTTGTTTCTATAGAGTAACCTAACACCTCTTGGGACATCTCTACGCCTTAGGAATGGAAGTTTTTTCCTTGACTTTTATTATAGGAACACCTTTGAGTTTTGGAGGTCTTGGGGGATTAAGTTGTTGAACACTAGCTTTGGCCTGTAGTAGGGCATAGATCCCTTGGGGTAATTGGGAATAAAATTTAAAACTAATCCTAGGACCTTTTTGAGGTTAATATGTGGACATAATTTTGTATCTAAACCTTAACAGATGGGATTGTTATCTAGGATGTTGACCCATTAGAAAGGTGAGAATTGTGACTTGTTCCTTAACTCATTTATAAGCCTCTATTTTCTAACATTAAAGATAATATGAGATGTATCCTTTGAGAGCATGATATTCTAGAACATTAAATTTTGACTTGAACACTAACCACATGTGACTCCTTTGTATCTTATAAATGCTCTCAATCATCTCTATCTTCAAGATGTACCGCAAGCATAAGATTAGCTTAAGATTCTCCTCTTATCATCATGAGATATTTTCCATCGCAATGAAAATTAAGTAAAATGTCGAGTAATCATGCTCTTTATAGTCACAAAATCACACACTTTAGAAATTATTTAGTCTTGGTCTCGTACTACTATTCATATGGTTTTTGAGTGAAGAAAGTACTAATTAACCCATGTCCTTTAGTCATTTTAATTTGTTTGTTGTCGTCACTGTCGACCTCCCGCATCTACTCGCCCAATCAATTTTTCCATTTGGCATCATTTTATATTTGATCGGGCACCCAACCTTGTCTTGGGGCACCCTGAGCCTTTCTACACTTTCCCGCCACTTTTGGGCACTTTCTATCTGTTTGAGCTTCCTATCTTTTTAGTGGTCAACCTTTTCGGGGTTAATTACGAAATTAGAACAAGAGAACCATATAAATATAAAGTTATGAGACCATAATGAGGGACCAAGCACTAAGCACTACTATCATCACCTAAGGTTGCATCCATCAAAGGCTTCATTTGCATCCATCTAGCTCCATCACAAAGGCACAATATTGGTTCATCTGCATCACACTTTGCATAAGAGGGAAGTTTATTATATTCCATCCACCATTTTATTACATTTCTACACATAGTTATTGCTCGCTACTTTCACAAAGTGTGACTGGCATAAGAGCACCTAGGGCATGATTGCACACACACACATAAAACTACATCAAGTCTGAGATGTAGTGCAACGCTCAGTTAGTAAGTCCACCATTGTGGTTGCTAAGGACAGTTTGACCCCTTCATATGCATCTTTCATTTTTAGGGGTTTGATGCTTGTCTTGGGGTTTTGAAGTGATTCCTTATTACAGTATTGCGGTGACATATTGAAGTCCAAAAGAAGTTAGTGTGAGAAGAAGAAGAAAACACAAGGAAAACATCCAACAAAACCTTAGAGGATGGTTTTAGGCTATTTCTATAGACCGGGTTCCCACGAGCACCCCCCTTCCTTTCTTCAGGTGCCCCTAATCCATCTAAAGAGATCAAATATATGCTTTCTCAGATATTATGTGTGCGATCGTTTCCTCCTCTTGTTTATCATGATTCACTCTGTAACACAATCGTTAAAAACCTTCATTAAATCAACTAAGCTCTTCCTAACCTCCTTTTCTCATTAGGGTTTCACATTTCTACTTACTTAGTTGTTTGGGTCATTTCCTTTATGCATTTATCTGTTATTTACTATTGTTTTTTATATTAGATTAACCTAGAATAATCCCACATTTTAATTAATCATTTTGGTGAACCCGACGTATCCAACCCCTTCTTTTGATCATGTCTTCACCTTATCAAGTCATGACTCAATCATCTTATCTTACTTCTAAGCTTGTTAAAGTTTCCGATATAGTTACTATTGTTGCTGATTTCATGCGTGTGCATACTCAACATCCTCCTCACTTTGTTACACCTAGGTCTGATCCATCTATTAATGTATTTTACTCATATTTAATCCTCCTATAGCTCCACCCGCTTTTATCCCTCCACCTATTGCTTCTCAAGGGTTATGACATCATTGAGCAACTTAAAAATATGCCCACTAAAATTTCTCTTTACGACTTATTGCATAGTGCACCAAATGGTCATAACACACTTGAATCTTCCCTTTGTTTTATTCATATTGAAAGTGATAACTTGGTGGTGGAATTTACACATCTCATACAGTCACTTTGTAATTTTCCACATGCCATATCTTTCATTGATGAGGATCTATCACCTTTTTCTAAAATCAATCCATGTGTGCCTTTTCTCATTATTGTCATCGTTAGCACCACTTGCATTAAAAGAGTACTTATTGATAATGGATCAACCATCAACTTATGTGCTTATTCTCTTTTAAATAGCTAGGTATTAGTTGATAATCTCATTTCTAGAAATTCGGCTATCATCGAGGTTATTACCTACCACTTGTACATGTTTAGGAACTATTTCATTACATATCCGGGTTGGGCCTAAGATTGTTCTCACTGATTTCTATGTTATAGATGCCTCATTTCAATTCAATCTCTTGTTAGGTAGACCTTGGATTCATGCAATGCAAGTAGTTCCATCTACTATTCACCAATGTGTCAAATTTTTGCATGATGGCTATGAACATACTATCATTGTAGATCCAGAGCCATTCAAATACTGTCGCATAGACCCTATTACTACTTATGTCCATCCCACCTTCGCAACATATTCCATATAGTAGCCTTGACACATATGACATTGGCCAGTCTAAGGCTTCACAATCCTCTTACCATACAAATACTCCAACTATTTCTACTCACACCACAACTATTATATCACCTACAATATCAACTCTTATCAACATTCCTTCTTCACCTATCGAGGCACCTTCTATTTCTCTCATCCTTCTATGCCACCTACCAACATACTTGATAATGCTACACAACATGATGATGCTAACACCGATGATTCGAGGACTCTGATGATGAAGTCAATGCTATCAAACTCACTTGATGAAGCCTTAGGTCAAATAAATTTCACACCTGTTGATGTAGATGATTCTTACTTCGAAGACACATTTGTGGCCAATGGCCCAGGTGAATATAAGTTCAAGATACCTCCTTCTACCAATGTTATGATACTTTATCAGGATCTGTTAACACTGTCAAGACTGTTTCATCTTCTACTTGTGCAATCTACATCTTTGCCACCTCCTTTCACATGCACACTTCTCATCAACAACTCCTTTTGGCATAATATTCCACTTGATTGTACTTCCTCAGATACTATTTGCACACTTGAGGGCTTAACTAGACTTGGTTTAACACTTAATGATATCTTACCACCAATTCACTTGCCTCATCTTTATCATGACTATTGTCACATCATGGTTGTTTATGGCTTTTTGTATTCATTTGACGATCTTTGTTTCCGCACTTCTTGCACTTATCTCCACCGACACTAGCGAAATCATGGCTTGAAACTACATTAGCGGTACTCTAGATGTAAACCACACTTCTCTCATGTTTCCTATGCCATTCGGTAATAGTGTCTCTATAGGTAATGACTCATCTCTCACTTATGCTCTGAATATTTCTCGTTGGTATGCACACGACCATCCACTAGTTTCCTTCACTAATGAAGAATATGCCATGACTTTGTACACATTACATCATAATGGTTCTTTATATGATCTACCACATTCTATTGCTTATCAAGTTTCTAATGCTGCTCTAGTAGGCTTTGATCCTGATAGTGATGATCTTTTAGACAATGTCACATGATTGTATTCACCACCACACACTTGGGGGCATAACATCCAACACATTTCCCCTATCATCTTAGCATCAGTCATCATCTCTCATCTTTGCATACATCAACATCCTCTCATAGCATAGGCATACTCATCACACACACGTTTTAACGTCATCATTACCTAATGACACACTCTTGTTCTTGGTTCACACTTGACTGTTGAGGGAATACTACACATGAACCCCACACACTACACAATACACATTACACATTGTGTCTCTTCACACATCTCACATCATATGTCTTTCATCTTACATCATACACTCTACATTTAGTCTATATCATTTCAAAATTTACGCATCTACCCATCACACATCATATTAGTCTTCATCATACATATGTCACACCCCTATTGTCTATGAGTCTAACATTACATCTTACTCATTCTACATACTACATAACACACATCTTACACTACTTAGGCTATCTACACATCTTGCATTACATTCTACACATTACATATTTACACATTTTCTCATCACAAGCTCATTCAATCATCACACGTCCTTTGTCTTCTTTTATGCACTACACTCAATACCCTATGATGAACTTTAGTTCTCGATCCATACTTGATTGCCTAGGGTTTAATAATAAAATGGAACTTATCACACACACACACACACACACACACACACACACACACACACACACACACACACACACGTTCATCACTTGACCTTCTATCATGCAATATTAGTAAGTTAGTGACATATGCTTTAGGCTAAATGGTCACCCATCCCTTCATCTTGTAGTGGTATACATATAGGCTACATTACCACCCCCTCTTATTCATCTTGTAGTGGTATATGGTATAGGCTACATAAACACTCCTGTATTCATCTGGTAGTGATATACGCTTTAGGCTACATCATCACGCCTACACTCATCTTTTCATGATATACACTTCAGCTATAGGGTCACACGCACATCATTTCTAGGTTGCATATTATCAACACTACACATACACACTCATCACAACATGCTTAGACACACACACACCCACCTCAACCATTTCCTAATGACGCACTCTTGTTTACGGTTCATTCTTGACTACTAAGGGGGAAAACTAAATGAACCTCATTGCATACAACTCCATTCACTTGGGGGGAATACAACTCCTATCATCCATCTTACATTCCACTCCATCCATCCACAACATATTGCATATCTTGGTTTCTTTTACTCTTTCTTACATTTACTTGTTCATGTTTGCTTATTACACATGCTAGATAGGTTTCTTGTATGTCATTATCTCTACCATACACACATGCACATTCACGTATTTCTCTAGTTGTGATCATAGATACGGGTTTTCACATGCAACATGGATGCTTTCCTCTACCCGTCCTACAATGGTTGGTGGGGGCATTCACATTCGTACACTCTTCAAGTGCTATTGTTTCATTTTATACTTAGAACTTTTCACTTACTTATTTATAGACGTTATTAACATATGGGCTATATTTCTAACATGCTAATGGGTGCTTTATGTGTAGCATTTTTTTGTAGGATTACTAATTTTTATGGCTATCTATTGTTTTTACTTATTTGATTTGTTTACTTGCTATTATATGTGGGCCTTTCCCTTTGTTTGGTGTGCACACTTATTTGTTGTATGTGGCCATTATGGCCTTGAGTGTCTTGTAAAATTATGAGTGATGTCCCATGTTTGCAACCCACTTTGGCGGTCTATGATTTGGCTTCTTGCATGTTTACTTGATTTCTAGCTTCTACATTGTCTGTGTAGCGTACACTTGTCTTTTACATGCATGCTTGTTTGTACTAACACTTATTTTCTAGCCACTTTTTTGTGTGCGCCTTGTTTCTACCAAGCACATTCCCTTCCCCCTACAAGGCACAATTTATGCAATTGGTCCTCTTTTGGGGCCGCATTATCCTATCAATGACGTTGTATGTGCCCCCAAAGAGGGGGCATCATTTGGGGTTTTACACATTATTCAACACTTTCTACTAGTACAGTTCAGTTTTTCCATCCTTGACATTATGGGTTATAAAATGAGTGGATTCAGACTAGTTTACGAACCCCATACACAATGGATTTTATAGGACATGGTTATCCTTAGCATTTTGGGGAGTAGTTATAGGTTAGAGGATACAATGGATTTCCTCTCTACACTACTTTGGCTAGCGACATCGGATCACCCAAAAACTAGGCAATACAGAGATCTCTTCACACATCTTCAAGGAAGTAGTTATAGGTTGGAGAATAATGCAACTTTCTCCCTACACTTCTTCGGCCAAGGTGGCATGAGATCACCCAAAAAAATTATAGTACAAGATATCCTTTCTACACCCTTTCTCTCATCACAAATTAGGTGCACATGTTCCTTTTAATTTTTTCATTTCCATTACATGATTTTTACTATATACATGCATTTTTACATACATTTTTGACATATATACATGCGTATTTGACTACTTGATCGTATTCTCCTTACAGGTCCAACTATATGAGAAGCAAATAGTCAATAACAACTATAACAAAGACATCAACAACAACAAAAATATTTTACATCAACACACACCTCATACTAACATGTAGGTACATCATACACACATCGCATATACACACGCATTTCCACCCTAGTTCACTCTCACCACTTTTTGCACTTTTACATCTTTAGTCTCCATACTCCACTATTTTCTCATTCCACACTTTTTTGTCTAGTCCATTGGCACACTTTCTACATCACTCTACATAAGCATCGGTGCATTCTCTATCTACTTTATGTTACTGAATTTCCTCTCACCAACATAAAGTGGGGGAAAATGTAGACACAAAATCATGCACTTTAGACATTATTTAGTCCCGATCTCATACTACTATTCATATGGTTTTTTAGTGAAGAAAGTACTAATTAACCCATGTCCTTTGGCCATTTTACTTTGTGTGTTTTCATCATCTTTCTGACCTCCCGCATCTACTCGCCTAGTCTATTCTTACATTTGGCATCATTTGATATTTGACTTGGGGCACCCGCCCTTCCTGGGTGCCCAGGTGCCTGGTCCCATTGGGCACCCTAGCCTTTCTACACTTTTTTGTCACTTTTTGGGCACTTTCTAGCCATTTGAGCTTCCATATTTTTAGTGGTCAGCCTTTTCGGGGTTAATTACGAAATTAGAACAAGAGAACCATATAAATATAAAGTTATGAGACCATAATGAGGGACCAAGCACTAAGCACTACTATCATCACCTAAGGTTGCATCCATCAAAGACTCCATTTGCATCCATCTAACTCCATCAAAAATGCACAAGGTTGGTTCATCTGCATCACATAGTACATAGGAGGGAAGTTTATTCTATTCCATCCACCATTTTATTACATTTCTACACATAGTTATTGCTATTACTTTCACAAAGTGTGACTGACACAAGAGCACCTAGGGTATGATTGCACACACACACATAGAACTACATCGGGTCTGAGATGTAGGGCAACACTCAGTTCGTAAGTCCACCATTGTGGTCGGCCGAGGACTCCTAACCCCTTCATATGCATATTTATTTTTTTAGGAATTTTATGCTCGTCTTGGGGTTTTGCAGGTGATTCCTTATTGCATGTATTGTAGCATCATCGACGTAGTCCAATGAAGTTAGTGTGATAAGAAGAGAACATAGATAAACATCTAGTGATACCTCAAAGGAGGGTTTCAGGCTATTTCCACATACTAGGGTGCCCATATCTCATAAAAAAGCACCCACGAGCACCCTGTGTTTCTATCCAGGAGCTCCAATCCAGCTAGAGAGCTCGATCACATGCTTTCTCTGGCTTTTGTGTGATCATTTCCTCCTCCCATTTTCTGGTTCACACTGCAACATAGTTCAACACCTTTGTCGAATCATTTAAGCTCTTCCTAAACCCCTTTTCTCATTAGGGTTTCACATTTCTACTTACTTAGTTTTTGGGTCATTTCCTTTATGAATTTACATGTTATTTACTGATTTTCTTTATATTAGATTAACCTAAAATAATCCCACATTTTAGTTAATCACTTTTTAAGAAACAAACTCATAGCCTAAGAGTGAGTGTTGGGTGACATATGTGTTTAAAATGTTTATAACTAACATTGAATTTTTAAATTTATGGCAATTGAAATGTGAACCAATTAGTGTACTCTTATTAATTTTTTCATGATGTGTAATAGAGTTATGAAGTTTTGAGATGAGGATTCATACCTTACATGTTAATTCTCTTTAAACCAATGTTAACTCCTTTGTGTGATTAAGTGTGCTTGTTATATGTTAAACGCGACACGAAATAAATAATATGTATCATTATGAATGAAAATACACACTCTCATGATAAATGGATTCAAGAATGATCAGATTAAATAAGGGAATGCAAATGGTAGTGAAGGGGGAATCAAAATAAATTAAGTGTTAAACGAAGTAAGGGAAATGTAATCTAAAGAAAAAGGAAAATGTATGTTTGTCATGCTATACGCTCTTCAAACATTTAAGGCTTAAATTAGATTTTGAACACAACAAAGATTGAACCCTAAAAATGTGATAGTGTGGAAGGTGCCAATTCATGATGTTCATGTCGTGATTGTGTTGTAGTCTCATACTTGCTCATTTATCTAGGTGTGATGTTGGTTGCACATTATGTCATATTGACATTTGCATGTTCTACATGTTGGTGTAAATGTTACATGTGGTGTCGTGAAAACCCTTGTGAGTCTTTTGGTGTCACACAATTGTATCAAGTAATATGAAAGTAAAAATATTTGGTTATGTTTGGTCTTGTGTTTGGGTCCCACATGGGTGGGCACTATAGTTGTATCAAGCAAAGGTTCATACTCTCAAACCTCGGGACATTTTGGTGTTGTGATGGATCATGCATGATGGTGGAGGAGTAATGTGTTATTATGTTGTGATGTGAAAAATGTGGTACTTGTGATTATGTGAATGCACCTATTGTGCTTACCACTTGGTGTGGTCTTGTTATGATATTGATGTACTTCTCGATGTGAGTAATTTTCCTTGTGAATTCAATGTGAAATTCATGTGTATTACCACCTTGTGTGTGAAGGAAATGTTTTGTGAGCTACGAAAGTGTTATGATGTTTCATGTTCTAGTGATATTGTATATGTGGGACAATGTGTTGCATGACAAAGTGCTTCATAGTGAAATATGTTACATCATGATAATTTCCATTGTGTTGTGTTGTATTATGGCATTATGCCACTAGGTTGTGTGATATTAAATGCATGTCATGATGTTATATCACTATGTTCGTGATATATATGTACTCATATTGTTATGTGATAAATTTTAATTGTGAATTGGGGACATATGGTGATTCCATGACCCCTAATGTATTGTACTCACACTCTTAGTGCATTATGTGGAAATGTTATGTGTTGTAATCCATGGAATATTGTTATGTTTTAACCCGTAATTTTGCCATGCGTAAGATGTTATGGTTGTGTGTAAGTCATCAATGTGATCGTAACGTTGTTATGTGTTATGTTGTGTACCCTACACTATTGAGACCTTCATGTAGCATCCAAAAGTGTATGTGTGGAGAGAGAAGTTGTAGATGAGGTGACCATAACCTTGAGCTAAGTACAATTTTGAAAGTGGAGTCTCATGTAGACTTGAAAATCCACTTCTATCTGTTTGGTATACCTCAATCTTGCTCAGTATATTGTGGATGTACACCACCTTAGGCTCATGTTTATGTAAACTAGTGTCTCTGCTCTCTCTCTATTTGGGTTGTCCATTGAACAATCCTATGTGATATTGACTATGTGGATCCTCGTTTGTATGATTTGGAGATATACTTATTCTAGATTATATGTATTTTGTGAGCTATGGCTCGATATCGAGTGCCAACAACTAGAAGAGTACCCACAACTAAAAGAGTACCCCTTTTGTGGCCATGAAATGGCCACATAGTGATCGTAATGTGATCTTTCTATGTTCGTATTTTATTCATAAATTGATCATTTTCTGTTAAGAACCAACAATTTTCTTGATTGATGTATTCCTAAATTTTGGGCATTTAACTTGATTTTGAGCTAACAAGAGACTTTTGCATTGTTGCAGACTTGTTTAGCCATTTATTTTTCTTAGTTTGAAACTTGCTTTTGGAGCTTAAATTTTTCTAGCCTAGCCCAAGGCTTGGGATTTGTTTCCACTTGGAATTTGAATCTGATTGTTATGTTGGTTCTAATGTTGTGATGTGATGGATTAGGGTCATGGGATTCACCATGGAGTGGTTGGACCTATGGACCCACTTCGTTGTATGGGGTACACCCCAAGGGGGTCATAGGGTTGTGTAGTATTGAACTATAGGTTACTATGCCACTTGGGTGGAGGTGACGGGCTCTATGTGCCTAGGGCCATAGGGTGACCCAACCTCATTAAATGGAGAGATAAGGTGATGAGACTCTTGGTGAGTGACCCGATATAGAGAAATAAGGAGATGGGGCTCTATGGTGAGTGACCCAACATGGAGAAATAAGGTGTGAGGCTCTATGGTGAGTGACCCAGTTTGGTTTTGGCACTATGATTCTTTCTCTATTGGGAGGCATATGGAGTGGTTTTGGGAGGCATATGGAGTTGTGTGGAAATGTCTTATTCTTATCTTGAGACTATGTTTCATTGTGTAAAAATATAAATTCTCCCTTTGTGACATCTTATCATTTGGCATTCTTGCATATCAAGTGAATATATATCTATATTGTGAAACATGATGAAACTTGTTAAAACCTTCACACCAGACCATACTTGCCATGAAAAAAGTATGAAAATGACCTTGTGTAAAACAATCCTAAAAGGAAATGCTTGTAGCCTATCATTCTTACCTTGTCTTGCAAGATCGAAAATAACCTCTTATACTTGAAAACCACTGATCAATATTTGTGATGGAAATATTCTTATCATGTTAAAACAAATGGAAATAACCGTAGATCATACTCTTTGAATTTTAGTCCTAGAATATTTCTTTTCTCTCCTCTATGTATCACCACATGTGTAAAATAAACTATTACCTCCGATCCTTCAACCAGTTGGAAATAATAAAAACTTACTAGCTTATTTGGATATTTTGATATATGGCAGCGACTTTTGTTGTTCATGATATTGGGAGGTGGTGGATCATGCTTGGTACTTTGGGAGATGTTATGACTTGATATTTCTTGGATCATGGATCCCATTTGGGAGTATTGATGTTGATATGCCTTATTATGGTGTTTATGTTGATCGATGAGTTACTCATGTGAGTCTTGTTATGTACCATGATGTTTGAGGTTTGATGCTCCCCTTTATTAATAGGTGTGATGGAACTTAGCTTGACATTGTACAAGTAGATTCTTGGTTTTGAGTCATGTTGGTGTCACTCAGATTTCACCCTGAAATCTGCGACTACCCAATCCGAAAAAATTTCGTACTTTTAAAATAATGGGTCATTTGTTGTTTTTATTGCCTGAAAGTTCTTGTATTGCGTCAAGATAATCCCAAAGAGCCATATTAGCCCTTTTCGCCAAATACCCAGATGCCCAAAATTGTTTTATTCTGTCGTCGGGATTTGTCTGCGGGAAATTTGTATTTAATTATTTTGAGCCCCGTATGAGGCTATTTGCGCTCCGTTTCAACTCTGTTATGAGCGGATATGTTATTATTCCTATGTACCAGAAGGATTTTAACTTATTTTAAGTTTTGGGCTTTATTTGTAACTTTTGGCAATTTTTCGTGTTTTTGTGGTGTCCCGTTCGCTTTTCGTAAAATTTCTCTGGAACAACTCCTTCAAGGTAAGCCCGATTTTGGCTGGAGTAATGGAAAACATACACGCATTTTTCCCGAGGAAGTTGTCATCGAGGTCCGGATCACCGGGAAAAAGCGAAGTCGTGCGGAGAAAGCCCCTGCGGGATGGGCGATTTTTGGAAAACAAAGGATTTAAGGCTGCGATGGGAAAAATATAAGCCGCAGGCGGGTGGGAATTGTATACACCTCACAGGCAGGTACTTTTTTCCCGTGTTATAAAAGTCACTTAAGCTGCATGGGAAAAATAGAGGTCAGAGTGCAAGTGGAATTTATTACTCGCCTTGCGGGGTAAAAATTCCCATGATATAATAAAGGAAAGTGACTTAAGTGAAATCATGGGATTTTAGTACCGCCTTGCAGTAAAGAATCCCATTGTCAAAATCAAATCACTTAAGTGGATCACGGATTTTGGTGCACACTTTGTGTGGTAAAGAATCCCATTATGAAAAAATTCTTAAAAATAGAATTACATGTGCAAAAAAGTGCGCCCCCTTTGGTGATTGATTAAAAGATTAAATTGATTATTTTTAATAATCTTTCTTCTTTAAAAAGTGCGCCCAAACTTGAGGAGGTCAAAAAGTCAAAGAAGGAATAAAAGAAAGGAATTAAATTAATTAAATTAAATTTATTTAGTGGTGCCCCTTCTTCTCAAAAAGTGCGCCCCATTTGGGCATTATTTAATGTTTTTGAAGCATTAAAACATTAAATTAATTTCTATTTTCAAATTAGTATGGTCAAAGCACACTTGTGGGGCTTGAGTGAAGTCTTTGTGTGAAGGATTAAATTGGATTAATTTAATTTATTGGATGGTTGTCCTTAAACATGCTATTTTTAAAAGAGAAAAGCATGATTTTTAATTAATTAATTGCCTTTAATTGTTAGGGCAATTATTAATTATAGAATTGTGAAGGTTATATAAGCATGGGCAGCCATATGGATGAATTATTTAATTCACGGGTTAAGAATTGCAGCAAGAAGAAGGAAAAATGCGCCCCCTTTAGAGGAAGGATTTTGCTCAGACAAAGTGCTAACAAAGGCTAAAAGCTTCCAGATTTGGCGCATGCTTTGGAGAAGGTTTATCTTCGTCTGCATAGTTGTTTTCACAGGTGTTACAGGAGCTCAGGTGTTGATTGAAAGGATTCATGCTCTCTTTATGTGCAAATTAAACACCAATTTTTGGGGCAGCAGGCTTGAAAAGTGCAGATTTTTATAATTTAAATTCACTATTCATGCTCCGGTGGCCATTTTTGTCTGAATAAATTGCAGGAACTCATTACAGGTGCTTTATAAAAGAAAAGGAGTTTTTATCAATGTCCAATACATTGCAAATATCCTCCGAATCTGAAGAATTGTCCAGATCTGCACCAGTATTGAAGAAATCCGGCCAAGTTAGAAGAAAAAGAATTATTCAGACAAAGATTGATAAAGCCATGGCGAAAGGAGATGAAAAAGAGAGCACGATGGATTCATGCATTGCTTCCAAACTTTCAGACATAGGAGACACGAGATCTAGGCCCAGAACCTCTTTCTGATTTGATTGATAGATCCAGAGTGGAAAGACTTCACTCATGCGTGTGGTCAAAAGTAGTGGAATTATTCGAGCTGCAGCTTTCCGTGTCTGCCCAATTGCCAGAGTTTGTGATGGAGTGTGCTAGATCTTATCATCCTTCATCCAGATCAGTGCGTGATGTTGCGGGAAAGACAATAATTCGTTTGGATGCAGAATTCTTCAATTATTGTCTGAAGATTCCAGTGCGAAAGGTGGTGACTTCTATTAGCATTCAGGATGCTGACAGTAGGTGGGAAAAGCATAGAGCTGACTGTGTGAGCATCATGAATAGCCGGTTCATGAAGAAGCCTAGATCCCCTTCCAAGTTCCCGAGAACTCTTCCACGATCCAATTTGGTGCAGGAGGCGGATGATATCGTCAAATTGCTATGCAGGTTGAATGGTGAAGTGAATGCCTACACTTTCTGGACATGGATGTATGCTTTCATCAGGACCATTGAAATCAACAAGGTTGATTCTATAATCAATTGGTCAGAAATTATTAGCAGCAACATCGGTGAGCAACTGCGGAATGTGAAGCGTACCTTCAGCTTCAAGATGACTTCATACTTGGTGTATGCTGCAGCTTCACAGGGTGTCTTTTCCAAGCTGGATAGATGTGGTATTCTTTCCAAGGATCCCATTTTCAAGTGCTACCCACAGCTTACTGTACCTGCGTGTGAGAAGGACTTCAAAGTGATCAATGATGACTTCTTCTACGATTTCATCTGCAGGTTAGACAAAGACTTGAAGACTCACAGGGTAAGCAAGGAGGCATGGGAAGCAGTGTCCAAGATTGGTAGTGTATTCATCCAGTTCAGATTTCACATACCTCAGGGTTACGAGCTTTTCAGGTGAACCAATAAAGATGCCAAGGTACCGAGTGATGATTGATCGCCATGGAGTGAGCAGCAACTTGTGGAGTTACACGACCTTGATCGAAGCGGCACAAGTCTACGGGATTCTTCCCACTCACCGTGGGATATTATAGTTGCATCGGCATTCACGAGCTCGAGGATGGAAGCACAAATGTTGTCCGAGTATGAGCAAGAGTTCTTCCCTACACGCGGCTTAATTTCGATCCGATTGGAATAGCCGAGAAGACAATCTCCCCAGTACGCACATGTGCCTTCGTTAGAAGATTTCTGGATGAAGTGCAGAAGTGAGTACGAGGTTAGAAAGAAAGATTTCAGCAGGCTATCGGCAAAGCAAGTATTTGACTTTGGACTAGCGCAGATACCTGCGGATCTTAAAGATGATGGGAACGTGGTACTTGACACTTACCATCAAATGGGAGGAGATAAAGCTATACTGCAGGATAGCAATGGCGGCTGCAACACAATAGAAGAAAGATCCGGAGCTGTGTTGGTGAGTACTTCGAGCTGGCTGCTAACGAAGGGATACTGCCTTGATGAAGTATTGATGAATCAAATCACGGGCAACTTCGGCGCAGGAGATTCTCTCAAACGAAAGCATGAAGGAGAAAGCAGCAGAAGGTCCGAGAAGTTGAAAGTACACAGAAGATCTCAAGAGAAAGAGAAGACCACTTCTACGACCATAGCTTTGACTCCGACTTCTCCAGTACCTAGAGGATCACCAACTATTGCACCACAGCAGCAGGATGTTTCCATGCCTTCATTGAAACCAGCGACGTTCGTCTTTTCTCCTCCGCAACCACTTCATTCATCACCCGTTCCCGGAAGAGGTGTTGAAGGCTGCAGATGACAAAGTTCGAAAGAGCTTTGTCCTTGGATGTTTGAAAGATGGCAGCCATGATCTGTGGCACTTTCTGATGGAGAGGATGCAGAGCGGGAGATGGTAGTGCACTCAGCGACTTCTCACTCTCCGAGAAGTAATTTCTCGGAATGGTTAGCTATGTAGTTGGTTCCGGAAGCAAGAGTAGAGATGAACTTAGAGGAACATGACTTGCAGCTACTTCAGAATTTGAGCAGAAGAGACAGAAGGCCTAAAGTTACTAAAGCAACTTCTAGGTTGATCATCACGAATTCGGGAGAGAAGTTTGCTTTGAGATATCAATTCCGGCGGAAGCAAAGGTAGAAGAGGAGCTCACGGCGAGAAGATGTGACGGTGATCAAAATACCACTCGGTCAAGCTACCACTTTGAAGGATTGAAGCGGGACATGCGACGTTGCGGATGCTTTGTTCCTTAGGCTTGGCAGGTGAAAAGGAGGAGAAAGAAGAGCTGCGAAGTAAATATCTCAATTATGTGAGATCATAACCAAGGTTGCTAAATCTTCCATTCGGCCCATTTCAAAGTAGCAGGTGAGTGATCATCTTATGCGGGAAATGGAAGATGCAAGCAATCAAGTAAAGGCTATTGACAAATGGAAGGATCTCGATTATTAAATCAAGCTTCGTGCAACTTGGGAAGTGCCACCCGCCTAAAGGTTATGAACGATGCAGCAAATCAACTAAAACAACTGATAGAAAGCATAGAAGGAATGAATACATTGCAGAGAGTAACTTTGAGTATTTTGGCCGATATCAACAAGTTGTAGGAGATGTATTGGTTGCGAACAAATTGTGCGGATGGATCGATTGAGAAGGGGAAGCATTAGAGTTTGCAGTATCTTTCCGTTTGGAGATCTCTGTGAGTTTTTGAAAAGGATGCGGCGCTTGAGAGTAGAACATCAGATTTGCCGGACAGTTATCATTTCTTTCACCGAGGAAAGAGTGGATGGAGGTGTTACTTCATACGTGTGGATTGTTTCTAACGAGGTGCATGATTCCTCGAAAAGTTCTCTTCGATGGTACAAAAGAGAATTGATAAAGCTACCAAGCCTTTCACGATGAACTCTATCGGTAGGGTGATGACATTGCGAGCGCACATTGCGAGATTTGGGCCAAGTTTGGAAGAAGTGGAAGCATGCGTGAAAAGTGTTGAATGACGGGTTCTTCAATTCGGACGAAAAAGGAAGCGATGGCTAAAACAAATGGAAGGATGCTGAATTATATGTTCGACAAGTATATCAAATATCAGAACAAGAAGAAGATGTAGATGTTACAGCTGGCATAACTTCTTCTATTCTTTCTTCTTCTACTTTCTATGTTCCCGGATGAAATTGTAAACTTCGAGTTATTGGTTTTGCAACCATTACTTGAAGTCATGTGGAACCTTTCTATTAGTTAAGTGATACATGTGTCACTTAAGAAGAAGTTAGTTGAGGATGATTGCCAAATGTCATCTTTACTTGTTGTTCATGCTTTAGTTCAGTTTGAGTCTTCTATTTTTACTTTCCCTCCTACATTCTATAAGTAGGAGAAGAACCTCCAGGTTAATGATCGATTAGAATTTGTAAGAAGCAATCTTGTGTTCTAGACTTTGTGCTGAACCCCTGAGAGCCACTTGTTGCAGAGGAATACAAAGAAGCAGGTTTCCGGAGAACTTTGTGTCACGGCGTACTGTGTTTCTTGCTTTTAAATCTTAGATCTTTAAAGTAAACTTTGTGTTATTTTAGATCTGGATCTAGAACTGCCTTTGCTTTATAATTCTGTGTGTTCAAATCTATTAAGTTTCTTCTATGTGCATGCAATTAGCTCTGCTATCTACTAATTGGGATGCACATCTTCCTTACTTCTTCTCTGTAATACCTTGACTTTCTTCTTCTATCATTTTTCCTTTCTTAAACAGCTGCTTACTTGCTGCAGAACTTCTTAGTTATGGTTCATGAACTAAGTGGTTAAAGTAAAACCCCTGATAGATAAAAACACATTTATATTGACAAATCTGACACGGGAGCCTCACCGGTTAAATGAGGGAGATTTATCTCATGACTGCCTAGGTTTGATGCTATGCAGAAAATCTAGCCAACACATGTGATATTGGTTGCGTGTGTATTAGTGTGATGCTTCATTGTTGGTTAGGCACATGTGTGTGTTGGATCTATGCTTGGGGCATATGTGTTGAGAATTTTTATGTTTTGTGGACTCCATGTCTCCTTCCATGGTGGGGTTAGAGGTCTTGTGATGTGATTCATTCATGAAAATGTGCTAAAAATGTGTTTTGTAGGGTTTTCATGTTGTGCTTTGTACTAGGGTAAGATTGCGAGGTCACCTATTTGGAAAACCTATTGGGAAAACTGAAATTTAAAATCATTAACAAGTGATAACATTATGAACATTGGACAAGTAAACTATGTAATCAATATAATTAATAAATTGTGAATACCCTTATGAGAAAACACATGCAAATGTGTTTCAAAATGAATATCAAAATTTGGGATTTGAACCCACTATACATTTGAATTGTTGAATAAATGGGTCTTATGAACTTTGAAACAAGAACTTGTATTAGGGAAAAGATTAAAGAATTTTTATATTAAAAATAATAATAATGAGGAGAAATGAAAATCTTCATGGAACATTAAGAAATTGAGAAAAATTTAAAATATGCTTAAACCTGCTTTGGAAGGGTTCACTTTAAGACCCCTTACTAAAATCAAACCTAGATTTTCTTTGGCGAATTGTAAAAATGGGTTTCGTTTTGATGGCGAAAATGGGAAAAATGTATATAGTGATGAAGGAAAATAATATATACAGGAAAAGGGGAGGAGGTATTGGGGCCACTTTGCTGCGGGCATACAAGTGCCAGGGAAAAATAAAAATTCATGTGACCACATAGACACTTAGCTACATAGTGTCCACGCATACAGAGCATCTCGCACAAATATCAAGTATGCGAATCAAGCATCTACATATGCAAATGCTCAAGTACATGTGCATCTAGGTGGTAGCATATGCAGATGCCCAAATGCATTTGGAACCAAGAGGCTACATTTACATATGCCTAGTTACACATGCGCTTAGGGTGGCTGCATATACTGAGCACTCAATTACATGTGTAGACCGATGGTTGCATATGTAAACTCCTAGCTATACATGCAATCTGTTGCGCCAGTATATGCACCCACCCATATACGTGTGTAGATGGGTGTCTATAAATGCATCCACACTGGTTGCACATACACATGCACCCAAGCATTTTCTCCAATGTTTTCCCCGTGACCGACAATCTTCCCTATTTACTTGCCCACCCGGTTAGCGAGTTACATAAACCATTTACTTGACATGTGCCCCGCCCTCCCTCACCTATATATAGCCTTGATCCCTATTTCATTCTCTCTTTTCTCTTCACTCCAACTCCAAGATCCGCTCCAAAAGATCTACCTCAGCTACAAAATCCAAAGTAATACAAGATATTGAATCGGGTTTCTAGGCTCTTAGAGGATCCTATGACATAAGTTTTCATCTACAATCTAGAAATTGGTACCCATTCAACATCCTCCTAGACTCGCTCATAGGATAGACCCAAAATTCAATACAAAAACCTTATGTCCCCAAATTTCCACATTTCTCAACCTAAAGGACACATTCAATGACTGGGTAGATAAATGTTACTTTCGAGGGATAATTTACATGCCACAATATCACACTGACACCAATTTACTGCAATTTCTTTTATCCAATTTTGACAAATCCACATATGTCTTCAAAGTCAAACTTCCATCACAAGAATTTTCTTTTGGGACATCTCCAAAAGATATCCAACGCTTAACAGGCTTCCATACATAAATGTTAACCCTATGACAACAAAGCATTACTCTCAGATACAAATAAAAGTATCTAGAGTCCCACTTTGACATATAGGTTGAAGGTAATAATATGTTTTTTACATTTTCTTTTATTATCACAATAAGATAATAACATGAATTTTCCTTTTTTGAATGACAAATGTGCAGGTATTGCTAACACCTCTAAATCAAGATGGGGGTTATCTGTGCAAGCTGTTCAACACACATTTTTGTAGGCCATGATAGAATTTTTTTAGGCTAGGATAGTCTTGTAGGCTAGACAATTTGACATACCGTACTGAGCTTTTGTTTACATCCTTTGTTCCCTAAGCTTCCAATAATTTTATTGCTATACAAGATATGCCATGATTTGACATATATTATTTGTAATGAGGTTGCAACATTGTCATGTTGTAATTACATACTTGCATTATATTATGAAGCCTTTCTTGATTTGAACTCACAAAATTCTAATATTCCTACTGCACTTGATGAAAAAATGAGATTAAATTACCTTTCAAATGATGAGCAAAAGGTAAGTTTAAAGTTTTAATTTGTGCAAATTATTTTCATGAATTTATTTGGAAAATTCAGCTAATTTTCATTTTTTTCAAAAGAAAGCAATTTTATCGCATATAAGAAGACATGTAATACCTCTGTTGTTTTGATATCTGTACTTGACTCTTTGTGATTGGTTGGAAAACATGGCATGTGATTGTGTTCTGAGTTGATGTTCACTGTTGGAATATATATCATGTTTGTTGAAATGACATTGTTTACTTATTGATCTGGTAGACTTATCATTCTTGAATTGAAGAATCTATACTTATGTTGTTAAGATCATAAAGTACTTACTTGTCTAGATTTCTGAAGTGGACATAGTGGTTTCAAATTTTGGTTAGTGCAAACCAGGTTTTGGAGCAGTTGAGTAATAAGGGGTAAGCTTTTCAATGTTTTATATGACTACTACTTTTGAGACTTTTATATCGATAATAAGATTCAGGATAACACCTTGGATCAATTTCAATGATCCAAGGTATTCTCCTAAATCGATATGTGATTATGACTATAAGTTGTAAGGCTTACTTGGCTTCTTATTGATTTTTGGATTTCAATTTCATGCTCAGATCATGTTGATAGTAATCTAATCAAATTATTGGTTGCACTACAATAATGAAGACTTATGTTTAAATAAGTTTGGTTCATTTTATAAATTGCTTAAGGGGCTTAAGTGGATGTGATATATGTTAAGGTCATGGATATATTCTTGTGATTAAGATATCCTAACCTAAGCTAACCTATGCATATGGTAATGTTTAAATTTCTAAGGGCCTAAAGTGACTCTATGTACATTGGATTAAATGTAGACAACCTAACCTAAGGTTGATATATGCATGTTGATTTAAATAGATCTTAACCTATCTATGGAATCCTAAGACCTAACTAAGGTTAGCATTTTCAAGGGGTTAAAGGCATGGTTAAACGAGTTGGGTGCCACCCCATACTCATACTTGGCATTTTAATTATTTTTTTAATTGGGCCACCACCACCCTTTGGCAGGAGACCGGGTCAAAATTGGCAATGCATGCCAAATCTATGGCTAAAGAGTTTTAGTTAAGATTGTTAACTGATAGTTTGATCTCAAAACAAATTTGGAATGTGGTTGGTTGGCGGGAATTAAGGAGGTAACTGGAAGTCCTTTAGATGGCATTAATGGCATCGAATGAACCAAAAACTATCTTGGGGAAAACAAAAATGGTTTTCAAGGAGAATAAGGGATTTGGTTTTCATTTTTGTTTGGTCACTTGAGCTCTTGGGCTCTACATGTCGATTTTCTAGTTTTTGAATGCATTATCTATTTTTGGGTTAGCATTGAATCCTCAGTTGCATGGTGGAGGAAATAGTGGGAAAATTAATATGACTATGGCTATTAAAATGGAAGAAAGTAGAGAATGAAGGGTTTCTGTGGAAGCCATTTTGATCATTCTGTGGAGTTTGCGTGTGCAAGCTTTGAGAAAAAATCGTGGAGCTTGGAGAGAAAGTTTTAGGAGCTCTATCAGGCATGATAGGCTCTAACTCTTTAAAATAATATGCTCTATTTGAATGGATTCATGAAAGGAACTCTTCTCTTATTTGAAAATAGTTTTATGGTTTTGGTTTTGTATATTTGTTTCAAAACTAGAAAATCTGTGTGTTTCATTCCATTACTTACTCCTGATTATCATTGTGTTCATTTATTATTACTTTTGAGTGTAAGTTTCATTGTGAAGAGATGGCTTAAGTTTATGGAAGTATTGGGTTGTGTTTTTAAAAAAATATATGGATAGATGTTTGCATTCTACTTTGAGGGACTATATTTTTCATTGTGGAAACTTATCCTTCATAGAGAATTGTTAATGAGTTGTGTAAACTAGGTTTAACCTGGAAGCTTTACTATAACTATGAATGTGACTTGGGTTAGGTTGTTATTTCTTCTCCTTCATTATCTCAACTTGATAGGGTGTTGGGTGTTTGTTTATCTCTGCAAATAACCTGCATGTTGTTTGAATTTTATTATCAAGTTGATTTGACTTGTATCGATTGTATATTCAGTTACTCAAGCTTAAGTATTAATGGAACCAATTTGTTGAATCAATCCCTTATTGGGTTTTTGAGTTATTCATTCTTTGGTATTCACTCTTCGTGAATCAAACCGGTTGATTATATTATTTTTGTTTATATAATATGTAGAATATTGGCCATTGAACGAATTACACAATAAGGGTTAGATTATTTGTGTGTCAGATCTTTTATCCTTTGGATTCGTGTGAAGTCATGACTATGGGCTTATGGGTCAGTTTAATTGTGATAACAATATGGTCTTCAAACATACACTCATTCTCGTGATATAACTATATGTTGGATCTTTGACCTCCTTACTATGTGGATTCAGGTGTTGATATCAAGCCATAGGCTCCTCGATTCTTTAAGAGAATCCATTGTCTCTATGGTATTGTTAAATGACCTTGAGACAACAATGAACCGATGAAAGTTTTTGGAGGTAGTTGAATCCTAGGTTGTTATGAAATGATTAGATTTTGATATAACTTTTCTTCACTCAGTTGAGATGAATGACAGACCTCTTCTTCCACTTCCAGTTTGTTTCTTCAGTTAAGATATTGATCCATTACTTGTATTAAGTATGGTTGTTTGGTCATAGATTGATGATCGAGTTTTTAGTATCTAAGTATACTTAAATGAAGTATAATTTAAGTGAATACGAACAAGTATGGGAGTTAAACCATTACTTGAATGTTGATCTAATATTGTGATTTATAATATATTAAGAGGTGAGATCATTACACTATGATTGTATGCAGTCTATACTTAAATTGTTATAATGAGAAGTATACTTAACTAATATAAGAATAAGTTATTGGTTGAATAACTTATATGATATAGGTTAACATATTATGATTAAGTTCTTACTAAACCTTAAAAGGTATTGTTAAGATGAAGTATAAATGATAATTTCTTAATAAGTTATGATAATGTAGATTTTAATTGACTAGTTATAAATTTTAGTTATATTTGTATGGGCTTATATGACCGTAATATTATTTTACTAGTACTTGCATTACTTTGATTGATTGTGATCAGCTATATTGTAATTATTGGGTTACTTAAATGAGACTTAAGTTAATACTTGTTTGGAATTTTCTTGATTGAGGTGTTTAGTTTATCTTAACTTCTTTAGATGATGTTTTAAGATGCCTTTGTTGAATGTTTCAAAAGAGTTGTGTGTTCTTTTTTAACATTAGAATAATTTCAGTTAAAAGTAGCATTCCTTTTATGAAATTATTAGATAGAACATGTTGTTCTAAAGATTTAGTTCTTATCATGCTCAGTTTGTATGAACTAACAGATGCTAACAATCTTGTAGATGGACTTCATGAAAAGTGAAAGAAGGATGAAGTTTAGAAGTTTGCATTTGTTCTATTGATTGAAGAAAGATGATTTGAATAAATGATTATATTATTCATTATTGGATGTACTTTTGTTCCGAAATAAGAAAGGCTAATGGCCATTTATTGTAACTATTCTGAAAAGGAATTGTTGATTAAATTGTTGAAGTATGACTTTGATATTGGATTTTGGTATTAAATAAAGATGGTTCATTTTGTTACATTGTCTTATAAACTTCTTTAAGTGATTGATTGCAAAGTGTTGAACTTATTCATTATTTCATTTGAAAAGAAAAAGGATAGTTTACATTAGTTGTTGCAAACTATATCAAACATAAGGTCTAAACTATTGAAAGTAATGATGCCTTATGTAAATGAATATCAACTATATTTGAGTTAATAATGGCTTATTAACTAAGTAACTTAAGTGATAATAAGTTGTTCCTAGATAGTATAAGGGGACTTATTAAGGTTGTTTTCATTATCTAAATGACCATCTATATAAATAAAACAACAATGATATACTTAGGGATTATAATGTAGTTATGTATAAAATGATGCTTATTGGATATAACTACATTATAATGAAAGGTCAATTGCTAATGATATAAGAATGTTATTCTTATGATTGAATGTGATATGTGTTATGAATGCTTGATTAGATATGTTTACTCCTTAAAGTATGAAAACATACCTAAACATAATAGTTATGAATAGATAAGATGGTTCCTAAGGGAATAAGCATGTTTAAATGATAATGTATGATTGTTGTCCTACATTAAATACAACTAAAATAAGTACATGACACTTATCTAATTATACCTAATTAATGAAAAGGTATGCTTTCATGACTAATCATAACACAGATCTAAATCTGTAACCTGTACTTAATTGATTTAAAACGTTTATTATCCTTACTTAAAGGAAAGTCATTTCAAACCCTAATTAATCCTTAGGTACGACACCTATCGACTAGAATAACTTAGGGTAAGATTAACAAGTTGTGAGTTAATTGAACTAATGAACTTGTTAAGATACATGTTCCATTTAGCGGAACTCAATGGGATGTCGTATCATAGTCATTCTTTACATGCACCCCCATTTAATGATGTGAGTCATTAATTGGTTACTATGGAGCAACTACTATGGTGCATAATCCACCTAGCTCCCCTAAACGTAATTGTCATAAATATGTGGATCTAGGTCAAATGTTATACACTAATTTGTGATAACAGTATGGCTTAGTGTTGATGTCATCTTATGATGATTACGGGAAGGAAGTGGATCCGAAGTGATGCGTAAGTCAATTCGAGATACACTTAATTTCCCTTAGTCACCCTAAGTTGACTTATCAGCACTAGTCTATGTGAACTATCCCTAATTCGTATCTAACATGGACCTTGGAAGTGATTGATGCAAATCAAGTAAGTCCAAATCTAGATAACAATTTTGAGTGTGGTGAAAGACATATTCCTTTCGATGAGTATGTCATCTAGGAATTAAAGCATGACATACATGTCTTAAAACTTTGGCCAAAGTATCGTAAGTTACTGATTGCATTGTTGTTGATTTCACCTAGACTAAAGATGTATGATATCGGATGGGTTATCTGTAACAGATACCCAGATATGCACTTTAGAGATTAACACTTGAATGACCCTAAATGAATAAGGGAACCACAAGTATACTTAGTATACACATTGATGAAATGAAATATGAGGGATTGGTTTAATACCAACTCATAACAATTGCATATGGTTTACTTTGTTGTAGGATGGATTGGATAAATTAATGTTGGTTCTAAATTATGTGAATTTAGAACAATGAAACATTATGATATAAAAAAATCCTTGTATTGAAGTCTTAAAATGAGGATGTTACAAGACAAGATGTGGTAAGAGTTCATCAATCTCCCGAGGATTATGCAAACTCATACATGGATGTACAAGTATCTCTTACTCCTCCAGATTCAAGATAAAAATGCACAAGGAGTTCTATTACACCCACTCAATTTCAAGCGCTTCAAACAACTACAAAAATTATTCTAGGTATTAATACTAGTATGTTAAGCTATGAAGTAATGGAACATACATTATTTAATTTTTAATTAATCGATTATCGACTATGTGTATTTTTAAACATTACTACATATTTACATATTCATCTGATAGTATTCATGAAACTTCCCAACATGAAGTTGAACCAACAAAATTGATGAGGATTAAACCAACGATTAAGGAAGAAACTACTACCCCTAAACATACTCTGCAGGTAGGTATAATGTACATTATTATTATCACACTTCAAACTTCAAATTTTCTGCTAAATTTACTAAATATTGAATTCTTATGTTTTTTCAATTTAAATTTTGCAGTTCCTTTTCACACTTCTCAAATGAAAAATATGCCACCTCCACGCCACAAAGACAAGTTTAGACAAGGGGAAAATAATATATTTTCCAACTCAAAGTGGTGGCACAATTCATTTGACAGGAATAGAGTTTCCAAATTTATCCTTTGGTGGTCTCCCTAGTGCAATGGGCACCACCATTTTACAACAAATTGATCTTGATGATGATTTCTTGGGTATTGAGAGTGGTACTGGTGATCCAACTACCTTTAATCCCCATAATATGATTCAGTCTAGACCCAAATAGATCTTGTTTTCATGGGGGTTCACTTAGTAAAATTATGGTATAACATGTGCGTTGAAAGGGTATTAAAGAATACCCTTAATTCTAGTTTTTACCTATAAATAGTCAATTGATAATACCCCCTCCCGTTATATTATTAGAATGAAAACACCCCCTATTTTTTCCATGTACCTTACTTACCCATTTTTCAATTACAATTTTATTTACTCCTTTTTATTTCTACCCTAATATATTAAAATGAAAATATATCATAGTTCTCACTCAAAAAAATTTAATATGTATTTCCTCTCTAAAGATAGTTTGAATGCATCAAAGACCTATTACAAATCATCTTATAAATGTTAAGCTTTAATTATTTATCAATAATTCTTCAAATAATTAAGATGATGAAATAATATCACTTATGTTGAAAAACATACTCAATCCTAGTTTTCTACCATCTTATTATTTCTTGGTTAAGAATCTCTTAATTGAGATTTCTTTATTCAAAAGAGATTATAATTTAACTTTATGAACACACTCCTTTTGAAATTTTAAGGTATTTACTTTTAAAAACTAGGGTTCAAATGTTTTAGTTTTATATTAAAATTAAACCTCCCTTTCCTTTGGCCCACCTCTCTAACCTACCCCTAATACCTGATTCAAAATATTAATAAATTAAACCCTTTCACCCCCTCATGTCTACCTATATTGAATTTAATTTTATTAATTTTAATTACCTCAATATGAACCCACGTGCTAAGATATTGCCTAGCTAATGAACCCATGTGCTTGTTTTACAAACACATACATCTAGTTCACTAGACGACACACCCTCTCCAACTCATGAAGTACAATAATATGATGATCAATTAACAAGTTTTCCATTGCATAATTTTCTAGAAGAAAGTTGTTATGCTAGTATTAAAGAGGTTGTGATGCCTGATACAGAAACATTGAAAACATGGGAATTCAAGGTAAAAGCTTTGATGAGGGAAATAAATTCCTGTTATCACAACCATTCCCAAATAAATTCATTATTTGCTATATTTAAATGAGCTAGGAAAGATTGATGTATTGATGAATAAGGATCTTTCAAGGCCATTACAGTAGACAATGGATATAATGATATTTTTTTAATATAATGTTAAACAAGTTAGAAAATTTAAATGGTGAAGCCCAAACTTACTATAACAAATGGGCTAGAGACAAAAACCTAGTTTTCATTGCAAATGCGGAAAAAGATAAAGTTGTCGTAAGTTTTCTCTTTCTTTGCATTGAAATTTTAGTTTTACATATTTAAATTTTTAACTAATAATATTTATTTTTTCAAATGTAGTCAAAATATGAAAATTTGAAGAATGAAGTACTGGTCTTGGATCTTCATCTGAAGAATGCATGAAAAAGTTTAAATGTTGCTATTTCACTAAAGGAAAAACTTGTGCTCCTTAATAAACAAAAAAATACATTGAAGAAAATTATTAAGGAGCATGACATGGATCCGATATATTGTTCAAGTAGAAATATGATGTGGATCCTAGTTTACTTTCAGCAAGTGATGCGGTGAAACAAGATATTGAAAATCTTGCTAGTATCAATGCCACAATTGAAGATCTAATTAAATCAGAGTACTAAAAGATGATACAAGACTAGAGGGAACATCATAGAATGAGACAATATTTTGTTATATTGTATGACATTGTAATACTGAGAATTGAAATATAAGTCTCAAATATCAATTGAGATGTTTTGCACTTTTGTAAAAAAATTGAAACAATATGAATCAACACTTTATTATTATATTGTTAATGTTTTCATAGTGTATCTAGTGTTTTGTTTTTCACAACAATGTAAAGTATAATATATGTGTTTTATTCATAATTAATGTTTTCATATCTTATTCTTGCATTGTATAAAAAAATTAAAAGGAATAAAGATATTGAAATAGTTTATTCAAAAAAAAAATAATTGTAAGAATTTCATATGAATTTTATAGATAGGATTATATTTATAAAACATGCCTCTTACCAAGGTAAAATCCTAAAAATCAGGTAGTTGAAATAATGTTTGAGCAATCTCTTTTTCCTTAGAGACATTTGCATCTACTGTGTCAACAGAGCATCCACCCCTGGTTCATAACTAAGATCATCTTTGTTGCTCATTGTGTTAGTGACTCCTCTTCTTTCAATAAGTGAAGTCCAAGTCGTAATTTCCCTTTCATAAGGAAATGCATCCACTGGATAATGTGAAACATATAATCTCAAACATGTCTCTAAATTTTTATCCAACCTATTTCAAAGCTTTGATTTCATAAAAGATAATGTTGTACATGATACATATCATATTATACTAATCCCAAAATCATTGTTTGGAAAATCTCATATAACAAAAATATTCACTAAGACTTTCTCGTTGGATCGCTTGGGTACTAATTTTTCCATAGCCTTGTTATAGCTCCATTTTTTGTGGGTTCATTTAGATGCCGATATTGATCAAGCATGGTAATTAAAAATGTGTAGACTGAGTCACACCGAATCTTTTTGCAAAATACCTTTAATCTCAAATCCAATTATTTACACAGTCTTGTTGAAATGCTTTACCAAAATAGACATATATAATTGTGAAATAAATTACTTACAAGTTCTTCACTCATTGTTGGTTGTTAAATTTGACCTTGAAAATAAACAACAATTAGGGGACAACAGTCCCTCCTCTTTATGGGATAGGTTCCTTATTAAACACACAAACAAACAAACAAATCTACTTATTTACAAATGTACAAACTATCAATATTTTAATGAGGATTTTGATGCTTTAGATGTCTTCATCTCATAAGATTTTCAATACAGAGAAAAGGAAGCAGAAGAATTAATATTTCAGAAAATGAGGAAAGTAACACTTTCAGACATATAGATGGCAAAATGATATCTTACTTATGCATGCAAGAGTAACAAGATCATAATTATACACATCTGAATACATGACACATATGCAATAGACACAAATTTCTAAGAATAACATCAAATGGAGGACACAAATTTTCCTATTCAAACACATATAACCTCACATGAATCAAATGGAAATTAGAAATAGATAGAACACAAGAAAAGATAGAACTTATTCTGTATTGATTGCCAATTTAGTGCTTCTACATCAAAGACATCAAAATCCAAACCTTTTCAAAAGACAAGGGGAGCCCCTTAAATATCCTCTTGGCGGTTACAAAAGAGTCTTTTCAGTTTATTTATTTTAATCCAAGGATTAATATCCAATTAAGCCTTATAACATCAAATTGTCTTTTACTTCAATATTACATGACTAAACAAGAAATAGCCACCTTAACTAGATACATCGATTAAAAGAAAAGATTAAGAATTGGGGGTTGGAACATTTGAAGGAGTGGTTGTGACACTCTTTGCTTTGAGCACTTGATTTCTAAATCTTTTCAATGCTTCAACTATGTCCATGCCTCGAGGATGGTGGTATTTGCAGTCACGTGAGTCTAGCTACCTAAACACTTCTCCATTTCCTTCCCAAATTCTGCATTCTCTAGAAATTCCTTATTGGCCTCAGTGATGGCTGCTTGAAGTGTACATATCTCCCTCATTTTATCCTTGACATAGTATCTTGTTTAAACAAATTTTCTTTAACAAATTTCTAAATGGGACTTGATCTCTTGAACTGTGAATTTGTCCCCTAAATTTTCTTTGAGGAGTTGGCAGTGAATATCTTGAAAGGAAGATATAACACAAGATTTAAAAGCTTCACCTTTCTGCAACATATTCCTAAGTTCACCAATGGCTTCTTCAAGGACCTTTATCTTCCAATCAATGTTGAATACCCATTGCTTAGACAGATTAAATTTTGCCTCATCAAATAATTTATTTTCCAAAAGAACCTATACATATGTGTCACTCATCACTGAGATCTTGAATGCATTCACTCCACAATTTCAATTCTCTCTCTAAACTCACTGAGTGTTGTAGTGAACTTCAGTTGTATCACAATAACTCTATCATATGACTTGTATGCTTCTTCGATGAATTTTAATCTTGTGATTATCATATCATCAACCAAGGCTTCCATTTCCTTCCCATAAGTAGTATGCTTATGGATGTCTTTGATAACTTGAACTTCATCATCATTTAGAACAACATGGTGGTGGAATTGAAGCTAGTGGAGTTGGATCAAGTACCTTATCCTCTTCTAATAGGGACCGATGAAATTTGAAAGGATTTGATTTTGTTCCTCCAGTTGATCCTGTGTTTGCTTTCCTTTCTCAACCCTTTCAATTACCTTTGACATTGTCTCCTTCAAATTGTGTACTTCACTCTCGGTGTAGATTCTCCTAGGGGAATTCTTGTTAATTCCAAATCACTCACAGACATATCTCTTTCATCTTTTCAATCTTAGGTTTAGCAATTTCCATAAACTGCTGACCTTGAGAATCAGATACTAACTTGGATGTGATTTTGTCCTTCTTTGTGGATGAGGAAGGAGTAGTACCTAGAAGGGCTGCCACAACATCAAAATTTGGAGCAAAAATATGAGATGTAGCTTTTATTTTCTTACTCTCCACCAATGGTTGCACCCAAGAAAAAGAAGAACTAGAAACAGAGGGAGCAAGAGACCCAAGTGCAAGTGTGCCCATTGCACTTAAATTTTGTACAAATGATACTTCCAAGACAAATGTTTCAACTTTAGAAGTAGGTACTTCCTTGACAGAGTTTCTTTGGTAGAAGGTCCTAGGACAACCATTGCTCCTACCTCCGAAGTATGATCTTTTTGTTGATCATCTTCTTCCTCTTCTTTTCCATACTACCTCCCTCAAGGTTACTTTCTTCATGTCCCTCTTCTTCTTTCTGATCATCATCATCATTACAGAGATCTATGTTATTCAATTTTAGATATTGTTTCAAATTGTTTTGGGGAGGAAAATTGTCCACTTTCTCCCTCCATCACTTCTTCTATTTTTTCATCCTTCTTAGCTTTCCCCTTTTTGGTGTACACCAAAGTTGAAGATTCAGGGGGAGGAGGAACAAATTGTGCTTGTGCCTCAAGGGTTGCTATAGAAACTTCCTTTTGAAGAGTAGAGGCCTCCTGAGAGGAAGACCGTGATCTACTTTGCTTTGAACATCTTCATTTTCCTATCAAACCAAACCTTGGTTCTAATCAAGACAGGATTTATGAGCTCCTTCAAATCATCCCTTTCCTTAGTGAACCAATCGATATTTTCAATAGGAGTATGCCTGATAGACCTTTCATATTCAAGAGATTACAGATCTTGATCATCATCTTGTAGTCCATCTGGTACCTTGTATACCTCAAAATCCTTGATTTGCTAGAGAGACAATCTACCATAATACCTTCTTTTGGCTTCATAATTATCAAAATAGTTAGCCCAATAATCTTCACTATCAGCAAGATGATGAAAACCCATTCTAAAATTATTAGCAATAAAAACTTTGATGTCAAAGTAAGTCCTTGGCTTGAAATAATGAAGTGTGAGGGGGAAATTGTCTTGTCAACATTTTGGGCATCCAAAGCAATCCTGCAGGTGTAGTTACCCAATGTGATTGGAAATTGATGCCTACAATCTTCTTGTCTTTGCAAGTTCTGTGAAGCTTATCCAACTACCTACAAAATTCAACTAGGGCCATTTTATCACTACAATACATTGGAAGTTTCAAGGGTGTTCCTTCAAAACCAGCTAACTAGATGTAAGAGAACTTTCTAAATTGAATGAAGTAGCTCCCATAGATAGAAATCAATTTTTGGCCTCTTCCGAGAATCTTTGAGCTATGTGTTACCCTCTAACAATCTGACAATGTACATGGTGAATGCATCATTCACCCTTTTGAAATGATGATTGCTATTATTCAAAGTCAGTTGTGGGCAATATTCATATATTAGAGCATATTTTTGTCCTCATTAGGGGAAATGCCTAACCATTCTGTATGCTGCAATGGTGTACATCAAATAAGAAGTCATGTAGAAAGTTTTGGTCCTTTGTACATTGGCAAGTTGTTCACTGAGACTATCACAAATGATCTCTCCCCAATTTAGGTTTTTTTTCTTCACATATGATGTTGATATAAGGGCACATCCAAAAGTGGAACTCATTAGTTGAGGGCAGCCCCATTATTCTAGTAAGAAGGGTAATGATATCTGACAACTCCTCTTTGAAATCAATTTTGTACATGGTTTTGGGCAGTCTTGAGGCTCCTTTCTTTGGGTTTTTAAACCAAGACTTGGCCACCCTACTCTTGTATTGTTCATTGTCTTGATCAAACAAAAAGTTGGGCCTGAGATTTGGTGAGAGTATTTGAATCCTCCACCATAGGGATTTTGAAGGCAACATTAATGCAATTAACATCTAACCGAAATAACTTGTCCTTGAGTATCGTTGATATCTTTTGTGTCTGGATTGAAGTAGGAACCACAAGCTAAAGCATAGTGTCAACACATTGAAAATAAAAAAATCAAACCCCCATGCATGAGCTATCCCACTTTCTTTGATTAAGTGAGAAATAGGAGTAAGATTCGAATAGTCAAGTCGTGCCCAAAAATCATATAGGTTGAGATGTTGAATGCATCACTATCTCTTATTTCAGGTACAATTGTTTCCAAAGAAGAAATATGTTCGTGCCCTTTATAATGGATATTCATGATAGCGAAAAATTGAACAATTAGATGACAACGGGAAGTAGGGAAAGAACAACAATTGCTTCTAAAATTCGTAGCAAGAAGCTTCTTGAGTCTTTAAATTTTGGCTTTCAGAAACTGTGAGTACTTCAAAACAAAATGCACTTGGAATTTTGAAAAGAATAGAAAATGCTCTCTACGGCTACAAACAAAGGAGAGGGTGAACACGGAATGGAAAACGGAAACAATTATGAGAAGTATGGTAAAACAGCCAGTTTCCTATGTATTTATACACATTCTATTTTGAATAGGTCGGTAGAGTGCATTGAATGTGAAAATTAATGCATTACGGGGATGGATAAACTTTAGACACAATATGCCGACTTGAGACTATGGAATGGATATGGCGGAAGATTTGAGCACAACTAGCCCTTGTGACACTTGGGACACTTGGGACATGGAAAGCTGAAATACTTGTACAATGCACTGAAATCGGTGTAAGTCGGAAAAAAGAAAATTGCAAAAGCCTACCACTTGGGACATTGGGACATTAGTGAGTTCTTCCAAAGCCAAAATACCAAATTGGGTAATCAAAAATAGCTTAGTTCATTTAGGGTTCTCCAAAATGGAAGTTCGAGGAACCTTAGAGGGTCGAATGGAACATGGGACATGGGTCCGGATAGAAAAACAAAACTTGAAATACCCAGTAAAGCAAAAGAGAAATCCTCAAATTTTCTAATTGTTGAAAGTTCATCCTTTGACAATATACTTCACAAAGGCAAACAAAACTGACAATGATTAATCTTATCAAAAATTTTGAAAAGTCTCTCAAAAATGCACAAAATTTTTGAAGGGGTGACAACAACTGGCTCTTTCTAGGGAGGAACTATCTTAACACAAGAAAAGGACAAGGTAGGACAAAGGACCCTAGAATCTCTGGTTTCAAGGAAAGTGCAAATCCATTGGGCAATAGAGTCAAGAAAAGGCAATACAAAGAAAACACACACAAGTAAGTAAAACAAAAGACCAAAAACAAAGACTATACAAGACTATGTACAAAGGACTACCTAATCACCTAGGACTGAAACAACTTCAAATACTACCCACTATATGGAATGGAAGAGAGGTTCCATCCATATAGCTTAAATAAAAATGAATTTTCACTAGCAAAGTGTCTAATTTTGAAAGGACCCAACCAAAGAGAATCAAACTTACCATGACTTCCTCGAGGTTCTCACCTCTTGTCCCAGAGTAGGACAATGTCTCCAACCTGAAAGTCCTTGGATCTAGATTTCTTATCAAACAGTTGTTTCACCTTTTGCTAATGTGCAATAATTCTATCCACCACCTACAACATGTCTTCATCCAACTTCTACAGTACATAATTATTTTCTCCAAGGCACTAGTGAAATTTGAATCCTCAATAGCTTTCATTAATTACAAGGCTATCGAAGTTCCAATGTCATTGGTAGCTAAGATTTTATTCCATACACCACCTAAAAGGAGACATCCCAATTGCTCTTTTATGTGATTTTATCTTCCCAAAGAGGCATCATAAAGCCTTTTGTGCCAATTCCTCTGAGATTCATTCACAAGATTTCAAATGATAGTCACCAAATTTTTGTTTTTTTATTCTTCTTGTCCATTTCCTTAAGGATAGTAGTCAGAAGAATGTGCAAGAGAAATCCCATATCCATAGAAAAAATCCATCAATTCATAAGAAGATAAATTAGAGGCATTATCGGTGACAATTTTTTTGGTACTCCAAACCTGATCAAGATGTTCTCCTTAATAAAATTACATACTACTTTAGAGTTGTAATTTTAACTGGAATGGACTTCTACCCACTTCATGAAGTAGTCAGTAGCATTAGAACATGAGTATGCCCAACACTTGAGTTGGGATTGAGAGTTCCTACAAAATCTAGCCCCAATGTTGAAAGGGCTCTTCAATTACTACTAGTTTGAGTGGTAAGGTGGCTAGTTTGGGTCTACCAACAAAAGTTTGACATGCTTCACATTTCGTGACCCACTTTGTTGCATCCTTGAATAAGGTTGGCCAATAGTATCCTACACACAAGATTTTATGAGTAGTCATAGCAGATGAAAATTTCCACCACAAGCTTGATCATGAAATGCCTTGAGCAACCTCTTCTGCTTGTTCTTTATCCACACATCAAAGAAACCTTCCATCAATCCCTCTCTTGAACAATGAATTGTCCCAGAGTACATATTGTGTAGATCTTAGTTTAATAGCTCTCTTCTCCTTAGCATTCAAATGGGATGGACATTATCCATATGTTAGATAGTGGGCAATATCTGCATACCACTCATTAGTTGAGCTAAGGAAAAGGACAATGGGGATATCAACATCTTCTTCTTTTGAGATATCACCTTTGGCACTATTAGCAATCAATTCCACATAGACCCTTTCCTCGGACTATTTTGGTTGGCCTAATATCCAAATCATACTCTTGTACCTTTTTCCACCCAATTTCCCCTTTTAGTCCCAAATTCTTGTTGTGTGAGAATTGACTTAATAGTTGTATCAGGTACAAAGACAATAGAGTGAGAATTGAGGATATAGAAGTGGAATTTTTTGACTACCTTAACTACAAAAAATCATGCTTCTCTATTTGTGTATATTTCAATTCATGAGCTTTCAAAACATAACTCATGAAAGCAATGGGAATCTCACATCCTTCAGGATTCTTCTGTGTTAGAATGGTTGCCAAAGTATTCTTAGTGGCATAGCAATAGATTATGAAATCCTTTTCAAAGTATAGACAAGCAAGAACTAGTTTTTGGAAATAACTCTTTTGATATTTTCAAAAGATTCCTTCCCTTCTGGTGTCCAACAAAAGGATTGTTTTCCTTTCATCATTTGAGCTATACTCATAGTTAATTCTACAAAATCAGGGATAAATCTTCTTAGAAAATTTATTTTTCCAAAGAAAGAGTGCACACCTTTTTTTCTTGTGGGGAGGGGAATCTTCTGAATAGCCTGGACTCTCTCTGGGTCTATCTTGGTCCCTTCTTTGGAAACAATATGTCCAAGAAACTTTCCCTCTGTAACACCAAAATGGACTTCTTTGGATTTAGGATATCCCATGCTTCCTACACTTCTAGAGAACAACCTCAAGATGTTGGAAATGATCCTCCCTCTTCTTGGAGAAAATAGTCAAGTCATCAAGATATATTACAATGCACTTTCCCTTTAAATCACCAAAAGCTAAATCCATTTCCCTCTGAAAAGTGGCACCAACATTGATGAGACCAAATGACATCCTTCTATATGCAAAAGTACCCCAAGGAGTTGTGAAAGTTGTCTTGTGCTGATCTAGGACATCTACTTCAATTTGATTATACCTTGAGAAACCATCCAACATAGATAACATCTCTAAACTAGTGACAACTGCATGATTTGATCCATCATGGGGAGTGGGTAGTTATCCTTGAGGGAAGCTGATTTAAGTTTCTAAAATCCACACAAATCTAGATCTCTCCACTCTTCTTCCTCACAGACACAATATTTCTTATCCAGGGCCGAATGATGAATAGGAAAATTATCCTTGCATTCAACAACTTCTAAATCTCTTGGTGAATGGTATCTACAATTTTGGGATTGTATTGTCTTTTATTTTTCTTGAATAGGCTTAATCCCTAGCTTTAGAGGAATGTAGTGTTGTATTTCCTTAGTCTTTGGTTTGAAAGATTTAAATCATCATATGAATAAGCCAACACATCAACATATCTTTTTAACAATTCAATCATTCTATTCTTTTCTTCTCGAGTGTAACATTTACCAATATTAACAAGCTTAGGCTCTTCTTCACTTCCAATGTTAACTTTCTCATGCTTTGTTGATTGATGAGACTTCATGTGATACTTTTGACTTGATATACCTATCATGTTTGTCAAAAAAATCCTCCAGGCTTACTAGTCCTTTAGGTATCTTGTTACCTTTCAATCTTATACAACCATCCTTATCAGATTCTTCTTCGACTCCTTCTTCAGGTACAGAAGATGGTACAGACTCACGAGGAGCAGCCTCACTTCCTTCAAAATACAATTGACTGAAATTGTCTTTAAGCTCAAGAAAAGAAAGCAAGTGTTGATCATCATTGAATACTTGCCAATTATTAGACATTATCCGGCACACTTGGCCTATGTATCATCTCAATTGTAAATTTTTCTTGAGGCAAAGTCGGGATGAGGGATCAATAAGGACCCTGATACAACTAAGGCATCAGCCCTAGTGTTCTTTTCTCTAGGTACAACTTCAATAGAAAAGGCATCCAATAATTCAATTGAATCCCATACCAAATTCTTTAATGCTTTATCCTTTTTTTTTACACCGAAACACCTTCTCTGACTTGTTTGACAATGAGTTCCACATCTCCTCATGCACAAAGGTTCTTTATTCCCATTTCTCTTGCCATTTCCAAACCTAAAAGAAGAGCTTCATATTCCATTGTATTATTTGTATTTTCAAATTGAAGCTTATAAGAGAAAGGATAAGACTTTATTCTCAAGAGAAAATAGAACTACACCTACTCTAGAACCAGCTGAAGAGAAACTACCATCAAATTCAAGAATCCAAAACTGTTAGGATCATTTATCACACCCATGGGAGCCTTCATCTCATCTTCTGACATGATCATATAATTTTCATGACCAATGTCTTCATAGATAATTTGTTCTTTAGGGTCATCAATCTTTTCACACAATATACTTAGTTTGTCTTTCTGTAATAGCTTCTTCATCTTTCCATTAACTGGGATGAGAGCATGTGACCAATCCATTTGAATTTCTCCTCCCACTTCTTTACAAAATTTTCTACTTAGCAACATACCATAGGATGGAGGAATATCTACTACTAAAATGGTAGCTTTAACCCTTTTCTCTAGGAAAAGCAACAAAAGCTACTTGTGCATCCTTGATCCTTCCTACAAGTGGCACCTCTTTACTTTCCATGGAATAACATGAACCAAATGTGTGTGTTAATGTGAGGCCTAAAGCATGAGAATTTAGTAGGCATCACATTTTTGATGCTCCCATGAATCTATGAGACAAATTACTAAGCTTATGACCAGCTATAAGCAAGGTAACATAGAAGGGCTCAATTTTTCATTTGTAGAAGGTGTTGTAGCCATAAAATTTTGTTGAGGTGGAGAGGTGGGAGTAGGCAATAGGCCTTTGGAAGTAGTAGATGATGAGTTAGGTTTGGATTTGACAAACTTGACTACCTAGGCAAAGGCATCAGGGTGAGTTTGATAGAATTCAGCTTCAGAAATTTGAATCTTGGTTTTCTTGATGTGATCAATTATGTCAAAATATCTAGAGGTAGATGGGGCATCTACACTAGAAGAGGTGGAATCCTTAGGCTTATCATTTTGGTAGTTGAGGTTATTTTGGATACAAAGGTTGAAGCTATATTATCTTTAGGTACAGAAGATGAAGAGGTAGAAGTGTTACTTACCTTTTGAGTGGAAGTGGTGGGGATAGGGCTCCTCTTTTAGAAATAACTAGAATAGTGATCAGAACCTCTTTGGACTTTCTTTGTAGGTCGACCACTTCCTTCTTCTTGCTCATTTGTTCTCTAGTCATAACGGTGTATGAATCACTATTCATGTCTACTACCACCTCTTCATAATCATCATCGTCATCGACCTCTTCCGTGGTAAGGAAATTAACCCAAGAATCATTTGCTTCTTCTAAAAATTCATATGTTTCTTCCTCATGTTCCTCATATTCTTCTTCTTCTACTTCATCTTCGTGCTCTTGCTCCTCACATGTTGCATTGATTGGAACCTTGAGAGGTGGTGCTTCAATTTCTAGTTTATGTTGGGTAGGGGAAAACAATTTCGAGGTTGAAATTCTTCCTCAAGATATCTTTATAAGGAGTATTTTGAGCCAATTGATTTTTGATTGCTATGAGATCATTTGCCAACTTTTGTACTAGTTGATCAAAATTGGTTCCTAAAGAAGAAGAAGCCTTAGATTTAGGAGGTTCTTTTTTAATTTCCCAGAAATTATTAGATCATCTTCAACACTTATGGCCAAGCGTTGATCAACATCCAAAGTAGCAAGATTAGCCCTTCTCAATGCATAACTTACTTCTGGTAATTGAGCATTTAGGAAGAAACATTTCTGAATTTGATCCATAGGACGAGTGGCCAGCTGGAATTTTATTGACCAACTTGTTAAATTTTTCCACAAACCTCGCATGAGAGCATATGGTTCTTTCTTTATCTGAGAAATTTGGGAAAGAAGATCATGTACATCCTCAACGGGTTTGGACAAATTTTGAAACTGATTTCTCATGGTAGTTTAGTCGGTGAAAGTACTAGTAGGAGATGATAGAACTAGTCGAGCATTGTCTTGCATTGTCTCTACAAAAATTCTAACAAAAACATCTTCATGCTCCACTGAGTACTCCACATGCAACAATAAATGCAGCAATGTGTTCATCTGGGTGCACTTTTCCATCACCTCTAAATTTTGGGAAATTCTTCCTATTCCCTTTAGGTAGATCATGCAATGGTTGAGGAAGGGCGAGGCCCAACCCGTTGTCCCCAAGGTAGAGGTGCTGCCATTCTAGGAAAGATTGTTTGTAAAGGAACTATAATTCCATCCAACACCAAAGATTGGATGCTAGGGCTTGATTGTGTTTTAAAATCAACATTCTCTCGCAAATGTATCCTTAGCATGAGGCATTGTTAGTGCGAAATCACAACACCCCCAAATGAGTTCTACAGGTCTGCTTTTCTAAGGCAGAGTCATTTGGTGTGATTGCATAACATTGAACTTTTCCCAAGGCATGGGACCTTGCAAAAATGGAAAAGCTCTCCAGATCAAAGGTTGGTTCCTTATCCCTCTGTTTAGGTGCATACGTAAGGATTTGTAGAGGATCTATCTCTATACCTAATCTAAAACTTGCCAAGGAGATAGGGATAAAAGAGTATAAGAAATAAGAAATGACTAAACTACCAGGTGATGCACCAAAGGAATGATGAACACTTATTTTGCTAATAGACACAAACCAACAAAATGCATATAATAAACAAGCACATATAGCCAAATATATAATGGGAGACCAGATGAAAGCAAAAGAGACAAGAAAGGATCTAAAATCGATCACATACGTGTTTTATTGCTCTATAGATTGATACATTCCATTACAAAGTAGCCAAGAGGCAGAAACGTAATGCAATTTTTGATGGAAGGCTTAAACCCCACAAATCCCTTTGCTAAGAGGAGAAGGGAGCCTGCAAAACAAAGAATTTCCAACCCTTTACAATGAATCATGCCCCTGTATTTATAGATTCGATCAGATAAAAGGAAGAGAGAGAGAAAGTGGGAAAAGTAGGTTGAAGTTCAACCACTGCTGTTAATGCTTTAGATAAAATCTACCCCAAATCCATCTTTACTGCATCAATCCTTGGTTTGGCACCTTGAAGGAAGAGGAAAACGAAACAGATCAAATTTGATCTGGTTGTTGAGGCAAGAAGATCCTGCATTGAAATCCTGAAGACGTTTCCTCCATTTTTCTTCACCTAACCTCCTCAAAATTAAAGTTTCAAACCTCCATGGCATGGGTGAGGCCGAGATCTTTCCAACGGCATCATATTTGCAATATTTTGAGCCCTAAGTCGAAATATATTCCCTTCAAGTTTGTATCGGGTCCATATAGGAGGGCGGAAAACAACTTGAAAAATGGGTCCCCTTTTGATATGGGATACGTGGCAACTAGATTGGAACAAAAATCGGGCCTATGGGTCTGTAATTTATCTTTTTCCCTTTCCTCCGATTCCCCACTTTGGCTTTGACTCGGGCCCAAATGCTTGACTTTTTCCTTGGGCGAGTTACAGGCCATTTTACAACTTTTACCCCTTTTGAGATAACAAGGGGCAAAGAACCAAATTTTTCCCCGATGGTCTGCTTTCCCCTAGGACACGTGATAGTCTGGCACTCGTTTAGAAACCTTTTCTCTATTCACCCCTTGAATCAACACCATACTGACACTTGGCATTCTCTACTTATACCTTTATACTTAGCCAATTTTGAAGCCTTTTCTATCCACCTTTTGACTTTGTTTCCTCTTATGCGGATCATGGTCGATCCAATATTTGGCACAAGGGGTGAAATATGGATAACAATTTGGTGACTCACAGGGGTATCTTCCTGCTAGATGAAAAGACCAATTGCCTTGTCATATCCATTGGGCATGGAGTTGAGAAAGACGGTTTGGTATTGATTCTACCTCTGATTCACGAGCTCGACTGCTTGCACTCTCAATTTTCATAAGAAATCTTGAAATGAAGGTTTCTGAGAGTAGAAAATTGTTTTAACCTGGTTTCATCTGTCTTTCAATGGACTACACAAGAGCCACAAAACAACACCACACTATATACAAAATTTGAAATCATACATGCTCCAAATGGAACATGCAGAGTGTGCAAAAGCACTTAGGAGAAAAGTAATCTACACTACAACAAGACAATGTGCATAAGCACTTAGAGGAAAGAGAAAACTAAACTAATATGTACATGGTGAGAACTCCCTTTTAGTAGTAGTGCTTAAGATAGATCCCATTTATTGGAATTTGTAACTCTTCACCCTCCAATGTAGAAAATTGAAAGCATTGCTACTTTTGCATCTTGTGATCATATAGGGGCCACTCCAGATGGCGTCAAATTTGGAATGCCTTCCTAGTTTTGCTCGATCTGCATCCCATTTCAAAACCAGGTCTCCTTCTTGAAGGTCCTTTCTTTTGTCTTCTTATCAAAGCATTTCTTGACTAAAGCCTGATTCTTCTCTATTGCTTGGAGAGCATGCTCTTTGGTTTCTTCTAATTCTATCAGCTCCACATACCTGGCCTCCATTGGTCCAAATTCAGACATCTCTAGTTGCTTCACGAGCTCCAATGCTGGCAACTCAAGTGATATAGGCAACACTGCCTCTTTCCCATAGACAAGCTTGAATGGAGAGCTACCTGTAGATCTCTTGGGTGTTATTCTATCAGCCCATAAGGCCATTTTGAGATTTGTGTGCCAGGTCCTCTGATTCTCATCAAGAGTTCTTTTGATGATCTTTAGCAGGTTTTTGTTTGTGGACTTAGCCTAGCCATTACCTTGAGGGTAATAGTTTGATGAAGTACTCAAATAAGTCTCATTCTTAACAGCCCATCCTATGATTTTGGAACCTATGAATGCTAATGCATTGTCTGACATGATGGTGGCTGGCACTCCAAATTTGGTCACTATCCCTTCATATAAATCCAGGATACTAGACTCATTTTCTTCCTTGAGTGCCACTGCCTTTCGTCCATTTGGTAAAATAATCTATCATTTTCGATCCTTTTGTGACTTTGGCTTGAGTTTGGATTGATGATTCCAATGAAGTCCAATCCCCATTGCATGAAAGGTTGGTCGAATAAGAATGGGTGCAATGGAAATGTTGCTAGCCTTTCCTTGCCTTTGAAGAATGCACAATTCTTGCACCTTTTGATCCATGTGTAGTGTCACTAAACACTCTGGGCCAATAATATCCTACTTTCATGATTTTGAGTGCTATCACTCTTAGAGAAAAATGGCCTCCAACTGCTTCAACATGGAATGCTTGTAGCACTCTCTCCACCTGATCTGTCTCAATGCATCTCAGCAGAATGTCATTGATGTCTCTTTTGAATAAGACACCATCAATAAGAACATATGGGATGGCCTATAACCTAAAATGTCTCCTTTTTGCTTTACCCATCCCATGAGGAAAAAAGCCTATTCAAGGAAGTGTACCATGTCTTGGGTCCAACAAGGAGCAGGTACATCATCTCTCCTTTCTTCTTGATCATCTTTTAGAACAAGAACAACCTCATTTTCACTTGTCTATTTCATCTTGTTGACCCGAGGCTAGTTGTTCACACAACCCCTTCCCACGGACCAGCTTGGTGACCTTGATCTCAATGTCATATTCCATGACACGGTGATCCATCCTGCGCACTTTTCATTCAGGTCCTTGCTGAGAAGGAATTCTTTAACTCCCACATGGGAGACCAATAGTTGGATTTTGTTGTTTGAAACCAAATGCTTAAACTTCTTCAATCCTCTGATTACCACCAAGACCTGCTTCTCAATGAAGGAGTACCTCACCTCATAATCTTCCAGACTCTGGCTGAAGAAAGCAATTGGCTATTTTGTACTTTCTTTGTTTTGTTGTACCAAGATTGTAGAAATTGTGTCGCTGCCACCAAAGGCATACAATATGAAGTCTTTGGAAAAATATGGGTTCACAAGAGTTGGGGCTTGTGATATGGCTTCTTTGATAGCCTCTAAAACTTTCTTTTCCTTCAACTATCCACCTGAATGTTAAGCTCTTCTTCAGCATCAACGTTATTGGCTTAACAAGGGCAACAAAGTTTGGAACAAACATGTGGACAAAATTGATTTTTCCCAAGAAGCTTTGAAGAGCCTTCTTCTGACTTAACAATGACAATGCTCTTATTGCTTGAACTCTTTCTGGGTCAATTGCCAATCCTTCCTTTAATACGATATGGCCTAGAAGCTTGCCTTCATGGGCAAAGAATATGCATTTTTGGGGTTCAAAGACACCCCAAAACTCCCGCATCATTGGAACACCTACCTTAGATGGGAAAGGTGGTCTCACTACATTCTTGGAAAACACCGTAATGTCATTCCAAATAGATCAACAATATTTTGTTGATCAACCCCTCAATGCCATATCCATTGCCCTTTAAAAAGTGGCTCCGACATTGAATAATCCAAATGGCATTTTCCTATATGCATAGGTGCCCCATTTGGTAATGAAAGTTGTTTTGAATTGATCATATTCTTTCACCATGATCTCGTTGTACCGAGTATCCATCTAGAGGGAGAACCTTTCGACCTGCACACTATTTACAAGATCTGCTCCATCAAGGGAGTGGGTAGTGGTCTTTGAGGGAGGCTCTGTTCAAATCCCTGAAGTCAAAACACAACCTGATTTCTCCATTTTTCTTCCCGATCGAACCAAATTCGTAACCCAGCTTGATTTTTTGATTGGAAATATGATGCTTTCCTCTATCAGCTTGTTCAGATCCTTCTTCATCAGGGGCTCTATATGTGGGTTGATTGGTCTCTACTTCTACCTGATGGGCTGAGCAGCTGATCTAGTTCGATTGTGTGTTGTGATAGCTTTGGATTGAACCCTCTTAGGTCTTCATAACTCCAAGAAACACATCAAGGAAATTCTTGGAAAAGTTGTATGAATTCATACCTTTCTTTCTCGATGGCCACCTTGCCAATTTGAAGTGTTTTATCTTCTCCAACCTGAGATTGACTCAATCTTCTCCTTTGATCTGCATGTTAGCCTTCTCTTTTCTGAACCGATCATTAGGATTGAAAATAGATTCCAATGTCACTAAGCCTTTGGGAAGCTTGTTTGTATGCAACTATACTATCTGATTCCCATACTGCTGCTCTAGTCTGCTCTAGTTTATAGCTAAGAATTTAGCTTCTTCTTGTAGAAAGTTAATGATCTATTGATCATTCTCAAACACCTACTAACATGTATTATTATCTAGCACTGCTGGCCTCACAACCACATGGATATGTGGCTATTCTCTGTCTCTTTTGATGTTGTCAACCACATCAAACATTGCCCCATCGATTGCTGCAAGTCTTGTCACAGCTTCATTCTCCTTCCTAGGTATGGACACAATACTGAAGGCCTTGAAATCCTCCATGAGATCCCATACCCTACTCTTTTAGTTCTTGAGCAGGTCATTTTTGACAACATTTAGTCCTCTGACTTGATTGGTAAGCCAGCTCACTATCACCGAATATTTACAAGTTCTTGATTCCTACTTCCTTGCCCAATGAAGACCTTGACTAAATCATCATATTCAATGAGTGTTATTTGAGAAAAAACAAATTGGAATCAAGGCTAAAAATATCTCATATCTCTGGAGGACACAATCATGGCTCCTCCTCCAACTCCTTGTCTACTCATTGAGCCATCAAAGAACAATTGCCATACCTCATTGCCATCCTTGTATTCTGGCTTGATTAGGTCAGGAAGATGCTGATTCTCTTCATATAGATAGTAGACACCTAGCTCATATTCTTCTATCTCCCTATAGTGGTCAAAATTATGTATTTTGTTGGCCCAATCATCTAGATCAAGTCTGGGATACATCCCACCTTGGTATTTATTTCGTTAGTGTTTAGGAGGTCCTCTTGATCAAAAGCTGAGTAGTTGGCATTGATTGGGCTAGGAACATAGGATTCAATATGATAATCAAAGCAATAGGTTATGATATGATTGTGGCCTTCACTCCATACCTTGTCCTAAAGAGCATATGTGACAAATCAAAGCAGATAGGTAGCCCCCAATTTTGGTGAAATCCTAGATAAACACAAAGCAAAATGTGGTGGCAAATCTATGATTGACACATTTTACAAAATAGTCACATTAGGGCAAGCGTGTAGGGTGAGACTCAGATCTTTGATGATTCTCATAGAGTCACTATTTGTCCCATCTAATCGACTACTCCTCTAGAGATGACTTCATATTGAGACCCAACTCGATCACTATTTGTTTGGGCATCATATAACTACTAGCCCTTAATCAATCATACAATTGTGCACCAATTTGTCTCCAATAATCAATGAGACATAGAAGGGAGGAGGTCTCGGTTTTTACCTTGTTGTTCTCCATGGTTTCTCCTTGGTTGAACCACATTAGCAAGCACTCTCTCTTGTTGGTTAGGGGGTGATTTGAACTTGACCAATTTTGCATGGTAGTCTGCAACAGATCCTTTACCCTAGAATGGCCAGTGAATCCCATAGTGAAATGTTCACACTTGTCCTTTTCATCTGCTCAATAATATTGAATGAGCTATCTTTTTGCTGCCCCTTCCTAGACACATTTTTTTCTTGTACATGGGTTGTTACAACCAGTGCTTGACTAGGTTTGGAAGGTGGTCTGGATTGGTTCAGCATGTTGGGAGTTGTACTTGGAGTGCCAGGACCTTATGGAGCAATGGAAGGTTGAGGGTCACCTAAGTTTAGTGGTTGGCCTTCTCCAATATTTCTCCTTTTGGACCATGTGTTGGCAGCCACACCTTGAGGAGGGGACCGATTCATCCCACGAAGTCTTCACCTACTACCAATGATAAGCATAGTCTCATTTGGGGGCCACCTTGTTGAGCTCCTTGTTGCTGACCTTCCTCTTGGCTAGGTTCTTGTGGCACCATACTAGTTTGCACCATCAAGGCCTGATTTAGAGCACCATTAAAGCACGTTGATTGGTTATGTGGCTGATCGCATGGAAAGCACCAATCATATTCTTGTGCCATATTGTTTTGTGCTGGGACCAATGCTCTTAATGTTGAAGCTCATTAGGATCATACGGCCTGAAAGGTCTAGCAACTTGGGGTTGTCCTTGGTTCTAGATCTGATTCACAATCTAAGGTGGTGGCCTATTCTGTGATACTGGGTCTAGCTTGATATTGAGCCTAGGGCTGGTATGGCCTGGAACTCTGAGCTTGTTGTCTTTTGATGGTCACTAGCTCATTCCCAAAGTTTTGAAGTTGCTTCATCACTTCTTGAAGCTCTTTAGAGGTATTAGATGATGAAGTGGAAGCTTCAGCTAAGCTTTGACTCATGGGGGTGGGTATAGGAGCTAATGTAGGCACTTGGCTAGTATATGGGCTTCCTAACTCAGGGTATAGAGGCATGGATGGCCTAGGAGTGATTTTTCCAGCTTAATCAAATGGTTCTCAGCCCCTATGGAGAGATTATAGGCTGCATGTAATGTAGTGCCCCCCATTTACTCGAATCATCGAGAAATATCAAATTTAAAGCCCTAAGAAGTTTAAGAAGGCACCTTCATTAGTGGGCTTTACTGTTGTTGGAATCCTATCCCAGGTCCATTGGAATATGAGGTTGAATTCTATCAGCTACTCGTTCGGGCTCTCTTGATTGTTGTTAGTTGCTCCAAAAAAGACAAGTTATCACCTTTTTCCCAAACTGATTATGAAGAGCGTGCACAATGGTTCCAGATTCTAGATAGAGCCTGCTTCAGGACTCCTGAACCATTATGAAGCTTTCCCTTTGAATGAAGAGGTGAGAAACTTGACTACAATGTCCATCTCATGGATCTCATGGATTGTATAGACATTTACAATATCTTGGACATGGTCACCAGGAGAAGTTTGATTTTCCCCAGTGAAATATGGGATGCTCTTTAATGCTACAATCGGAACTGGGTTTTTGTGCATTCAAGGTGAGTGGACTACTACCAGTGAAGTTGACATATGGATTTGGTTGTGCCATTCTAATTGGCCTAAGAATCCTTATAGACTGAAAGAAAGGCCTTGTAGGTGGAGGTGTTGACAAGGTTCTACTTGGTGGAGATGGAGACCTCTAAACTCTTCTTCCTCTCCTTTCTCTACTTGGGGATAGACATAAGTATTCAAATATACCTTCTTTCCTTGCTCTAGACTAGGTTTTTCTCATGAATCTCCCAAGCTTGGCTCAAAACCAGTAGATTTGTTTCTTTTAGAGTCGCTAGATGTACAATTTTAGGCTTCTTAAAATCCAGAATCACAACAAGTGTACATCAATCCCTACTGTAATAAGATGGAGACTTCTTAGTCCCACCGGCATGCCAAAACTATTAGTGTGAAATCACAACACCCCCAAATGAGTTCTACATGTCTACTTTTCTAAGGCAGAGTCATTTGGTGTGATTGCATAACATTGAAATTTTCCCAAGGTATGGGACCTTGCAAAAATGGAAAATATCTCCAGATCAAAGGTTGGTTCCTTATCCCTCTATTTAGGTGCATACGTAAGGATTTGCAGAGGATCTATCTCTATACCTAATCTAAAACTTTCCAAGGAGACAAGGATAAAAGAGTATAAGAAATAAGAAATGACTAAACTACTAGGTGATGCACCAAAGGAATGATGAACACTTATTTTTCTAATAGACACAAACCAACAAAATGCATACAATAAACAAGCACATATAGCCAGATATATAATGAGAGACCAGATGAAAGCAAAAGAGACAAGAAAGGATTTAAAATCGATCACAGATGTGTTTTATTGCTCTGTAGATTGATATAGTCCATTACAAAGTAGCCAAGAGGTAGAAACGTAATGAAATTTTTGATGGAAGGCCTGAACCCCACAAATCCCTTTGCTAAGAGGAGAAGGGAGCATGCAAAAAAAGAATGTCCAACCCTTTACAATGAATCCTACCCCCATATTTATAGATTCGATCAGACAAAAGGAAGAGAGAGAGAAGTGGGAAAAGTAGGTTGAAGTTCAACCACTGCTGTTAATGCTTCAGATAAAATCTACCCCAAATCCATCTTTACTTGCATCAATCCTTGGTTTGACACCTTGAAGGAAGAGGAAATGGTGAAACAGATCAAATCTGATATGGTTGTTGAGGCAAGAAGATCTTGCATTGAAAGCTCAAGATGTTTCCTCCATTTTTCTTCACCTAACCTCCTCAAAATTAAAGTTTTAGACCTCCATGGCATGGGTGAGGCCGAGATATTTCCAACGGCATCATATTTGCAATATTTCAAGCCCTAAGTCAAAAGATATGCCCCTTCAAATTTTGTATCGGGTCCATACAGAGGGTGGGAAAACAACTTGAAAAATGGGTCCCCTTTTGATATGGGATACGTGGCAGCCAGATTGGAACAAAAATCGGCCTATGGGTCCGCAATTTATCTTTTTCCCTTTCCTCCGATTCCCGCTTTGGCTTTGACTTGGGCCCAAATGCTGACTTTTTCCTTGGGCGGAGTTATGGGCCATTTTACAACTTTTACCCCTTTTGAGATAACAAGGGGCAAAGAACCAACTTTTTCCCCGACGATCTGCTTTCCCTTGGGACATGCAGTAGTCTGGCACTCATTTAGAAACCTTTTCTCTATTCACCCCTTGAATCAGTGCCATACTAACACTTGGCATTCTCTTCTTATACCTTTATACTTAGCCAATTTTGAATCCTTTTTGTCTTCCTTTTGACTCTATTTCCTCTTATGTGGGATCGTGGTCGATTCAATATTTGGCACGGGGAAAGTAATGGATAACAAGAGTGCTTTTGGATCTTGTTCTTCTATTCCTTCTTTCGTAGTTAAAAAAATCCTTCTTGTTCAAGTAATTGAAAATATAGATCTTCAATACCATGTGCTCTTTGGCCTCATGTATATCTTTTATCTCAAGCTAGTGTGTTGTTGTTGTTGGTCTGATTGAAGTTGTTTTGGTGGGATGTACAAAACATTCCCAATGGCGTGAACCAAAACTGTTGGTTGTTAAATTTGACCTTGAAAACAAGCAACAGTCAGGGGACAACAATCCCTCCTCTTTATGGGAGAGGTTCCCTTATTGAACACACAAAAAAACAAGCAAATCTACTTATTTACAAATGTATAAACTATCAATATTTTAATGAGGATTTTGATGCTTTAGATGTCTTCATCTCATAAGATTTTCAATACAGAGAAAAGGAAGTAGAAGAATTAATATTTAAAAAATGAGGAAAGTAACACTTTCAAACATATAGATGACATAATGATATCTTACTTATGTATGCAAGAGTAACAAGATCAAAATTATACACATCTAAATACATGACATATATGCAATAGACACAAAGTTCTAAGCATAACATCAACTAGAGGACACAAAGTTTCCTATTCAAACATATATAACCTCACATGAATCAGATAGAAAGCATAAATAGATAAAACACAAGAAAAGATAAAACTTATTCTGTATTGATTGCCAATTTAGTGCTTCTACATCAAAGACATCAAAATCCAAACCTTTTTAAAAGACAAGGAAGCCCTTAAATAGCCTCCCGGTGGTTACAAAAGAGTCTTTTTAGTTTCTTTCTTTTAATCCAAGGATTAATATCTAATTAAGACTTGTAACATCAAATTGTCTTTTACTTCAATATTACATGACTAAACAAGAAATAACCACCTTAACTAGATACATCGATTAAAAGAAACGATTAAGAACCAAGGGGTTAGAACATTCAAGGAGTGACTATGACACTCTTTGCTTTGAGCACTTGATTTCTAAATATTTTAAATGCTTCAACTATGTCCATGCCTCGAGGGATGGTTGTATTTGTAGTCACGTGAGTCCAACTTCCTAAACACTTCTCTATTTCCTTCCCAAATTCTCCATTCTCTAGAAATTCCTTATTGGCTTCAATGATGGCTTCTTGAAGTGTACATATCTCCCTCATTTTATCCTTGGACATAGTTGTTATTTCAAAATTACAACACCCTCAATTTTTCCTCTGTGTGTGGGGCAATCGGTGCAATTTTGCTAACATGGGTCCATCTCTCAAGTTGTGGGACTTACAAACCTAAGATGGACCTCCAGAGAAGGTCACTTCCTCTACCTAATCCTAATGCTAAACTACTCCTAGAAAGGGAAATGTAACTATCCTAACACTAACCTAGATTTTCCAAGGGACTAGGGAAGAAAGAGATGCATAAAATGAAATTCCTAAACTAAGGGGGCAATAACACCAAGAAAAGGGGCGAGATACTCTGTTGAGGGAGGTCGAAAATGTGACACAAACCCAGACCCTAATCCGTCATCAAAACTCCATAGAACACAACATCATAAACATGTAAGTGAAAGAACATGCACAAAATACAACAATAATAATGGAGAGGCAAGAAAATACAATAAAAATGAGCTAGGGTTGAAGAAACACCACAAAACACAATTTTTATTGCTTCAAAGTACACAAAGACCATTACATTGCTAGGCCCAAGAGAAGGCTCACAACTCAAATGGAGTTGAGGGAAAATTTTGCAAGAGTTTCCCTAGCTCCCAAAATGTCTCTCTTTAAAAATGAGGGGGTCGAATACATTATATAGAAAATTTGTCTCACCTACCAACAACCCTCATTAATTTCCTATACGGAGGTATGGGCAGCCATACCGGTCCACTTTCCAATGGTACTTTTCTGTCAGAAAAGACATGGGTGTCATGCTTCATTAAATCAGGTTGTTGAGCTACCTTGTACAATGCCATTAATGCCCGGTCAGCTCAGCGGCATTCCTTGCTGACACCCAACAAGAATGGAGGAATTTTTCTACCATCAGGGAGGGGTTGTTGCATGACAAGAAGAAATAATGTCACGCGACATCGAGGTAAGGTTGAAGCGCATCAAGATGGAGTGATGACATGCGGCGAGATGAAGGTGGTTGGCACACATCAAGAATATGGTGGTGACAGGATGATAAGGGGGAGACAACGAGTTGGCCTTACGAAAATGAAATGGTTGACACGCATCAACAAGAAGGTTGGCGTGTGACAAGGAGGGAATGGTTGACGATGGTGTCAAGAAGAGGCATTGGCGCATGAAAAGGAGGCGGCATCGACGCGTGAAAGAAAGAGGCATTGACTGTGATAGGGAGGCGGTGGTTGACGTGTGACGTAAAGAGGTATTGACACATGACAGGAGGTGGTGGTTGACACATGGTTGACATACGACATCGAAGGTGTTGGTTGGCTCCAAAATTTTCCACGGCTCACCAACTTTCCATGAGACCGCAGACATGTCGACAAATTGTATTATCTCAATTTCAACTTGCGAGCCATCCCGAAATGTCTTTTCTCTTTGATATCCTAGGGCTAAATTTGACGCCCTCCCACATGTCCCAAAATTTGAATGGCTAAGTCCATTTATAAAGAGTTATCCAAACTAACTTTCAGGGGTGAATTTGGGATAACAATAAGTATCTTGTTTAAACAAATTTTCTTTAACAATTTTTTTGAACCGGGACTTGATCTCTTGAACCGTGAGTCTATCCCCAAATTTTCTTTGAGGAGTTGGTAGTGAATATATTGAAAGGCGATGTAACACAAGATTTAAAAGCTTCACCTTTTTGAAACATATTCCTGAGTTCAACAATGGCTTCTTCAAGGACCTTTATCTTCCAATCAAATTTGAATACCCACTGCTTAGACATATTAAATTTTACCTCATGAAATGCTTTATTTTCCAAAAGAACATGTTCATCTATGTCACTCATTAGCCAACGATCTTGAATGAATTCACCGCACAATTTTAATTCTCTCTCTAAACCACCGAGTGTTATAGTGAACTTCAGCTGTATCATGTGACTCTATCATGTGACTTGTATGCTTCTTCGATGAAGTTTAATCTGTGATTATCATATCATTAACCAAGGCTTCCATTAACTTCCCATAAGTAACATACTTATGGTTGTCTTTGATAGCTTGAACTTCATCATTAGTTAGAACAACAGGTGGTGGAATTGAATTTAGTGGAGATGGATTAAGTACCTTATCCTCTGCTAGTAGGGACCAGATGAAATTTGAAAGGATTTAATTTTGTTCCTCAAGTTGATCTTGTGTTTGCTTTCCTTTCTCAACCCTTTCAATTAACTTCGGCACTATCTCCTTCAAATTGTGTACTTCACTCTTGGGTGTAGATCATCCTAGGGGAAGGCCAATTAATTCCAAATCACTCACATACATATCTCTTTCATCCTTGTCAATCTTAGGTTTAGAAATTTCCATAAACTGCTGACCTTGAGAATCAAATACTAACCTAGATGTTATTTTAGCCTTCTTTGTGGATGAGGAAGGAGTAGTACCTAGAAGGGCTGCCACAACATCAAACTTTGGAGCAATAATATGAGATGTAGCTTTTCTTTTCTTACTCTCCACCAATGGTTACACCCAAGAAAAAGAAGAACTAGAAATAGAGGGAGCAAGAGGCCCAAGTGCAAGTGTGCCCATTACACTTAAAGTTTTTACAATTGATACTTCCAAGATAGATGTTTCAACTTTAGAAGTAGGTACTTCCTTGACAGGAGTTTCTTTGGTAGAGGGTCCTAAGATAACCATTTCTCCTACCTCGAAGTATGATCTTTTTGTTGATCATCGGCATCCTCTTATTTTTCCATACTACCTCCTCAAGGTTACTTTCTTCATGTCCTCCTGCTTCTTTCTCGATCATCATAATCATTACGAGATCTATGACCATTTAATTTTAGATATTGTTTCCAATTGTTTTGGGAGGAAAATTGTCCACTTTCTCCGTCAATCACTTCTTCTATTTTTTCATTCTTCTTAGCTTTCCCCTTTTTGGTGTACACCAAATTTGAAGATTTAGGGGGAGGAGGAACAAATTGTGCTTGTGCCTTAGGGGTTGCTATAGAAACTTTCTTTTGAAGAGTATTGTTGTCACCAAATCACTGCACCCCGAATGGCCGTGGGATGTGAATAGGACGTTCGGTGCGATTGGGACACATGGGATCACCTCTCAAGTTTGTGGGACTTGGGCTCGAGGTGAACCTCTCGGAGAAGGCCAGCTTCCTCTTCCTAAACTAAGTGTTGTACTACTCCTAGTGTAGCAAAAATGATTATCTAGTCCTATGCTAACATTTTCATGGGGTTTTAGGGAAAGAGATTTACGTAAATGAAACTATACTAGGGATGGTGATGCACTTAGAATAAAGGGTGTCTTTAGATTCAGAAGGGTTAATTTGAAGAGGGTGTGTGCACCACAGTCAACTTCACCTATCAGAACTTAGAGAGGGTACAGATACCACAAAGCTAAGAGACACGCGTTCCTTTGTTAAACTTTATCGACCGAGAAATATACCAGCTTTCCCGGTGAAGAAGGATGAACTCAAGAAGGGTGAATGACACCACAACTCAACCGCATGCAATACTCCACCACTCAATAAGCACGTAACTCCAAGAACCTCGCAATAGAAACTTAAACTTGCACAAAGTGTACCCGCAAGTACGAGAAAGGCACAAAGAAGCATAAAAGGATGAAAGGACTGAGATTAGTCACAAAACACACACTTTTATTGCTTCAATAACATGCACAATGCATCATACATTCGAAGAGGCAATAGTTGCCATTACAGTCTTGAAGAGAAGGCTTGAAAGTTCTCTCAACACGCAAGAACAACTTGCGAGAGAGAGGGATTCTTGAAAAGTATACACTCGCCCCGAGATATCTAACTGTCTAACTTAACTTCTCGAACTATTGGAACCCTTTGAAATGAGCTTCCAACTTACATTTATAAGAATATGTGAGAAAGAAGAGGAAATGGTCATAATTACATTCCTAAAATGAAGGCCCATGATGTATTTATTACAGTTAGTTGAACCACCTGAGAAGGTTCCATCATGGGTCATTAATTACCTGATGACCTAGTCTTCTCAATTAATTAAAAGAATATTTAAATAAAATATTTAAATAATAATACTAAATATTATTATTAAAATATTTAAATAAAAATATTAATTTAATTAACATAATGTTGGGACCCCCCCGTTGACCCATTTGACTTGAAGAGGAGGGGGGTCCATGTGGATGGAGTCTGCACAAATCTCAACTCGGTGAGTTTCGAATCCTCTAACTCGGTGTTGCAATTGATTTTGAACCCCACACCAACTCTTTCCTCGTCTTGGCAATCGGGCTCTTTTGCATTGAGTCCTCCAAATGGTGGGCTATCAAACTTGATTCTTATCATTTTGCTCTATTAACTCGAAGCCATTTATGCATTACATGTTCAAACTTCATGAAACATCACCACGAGCTCCCTGCGAAGTCACTGAGCTCTTCATCCAGCAAACGATCTTGCCTTTCCTGGGCTCAAACTCACTTGAATACCGAGCTTAACCCGAAATCTCTAAAAAGAATGGTTTTACCACAATGCTCAGGATTCTTCCTCATCATATAACACTTGTAGTAAGAATGTTTTAGCTTTGCCATAATAAGCACAATTGTACCCTCCAAACGATGAGAAAATGCCATTAACAATAAAGACCTAATGCTGCCATGATGATGACCTAGGCTTATGCCCATAACATGTCGATAGACACCCTTAAGACTGATTTTTTGGCCAAAGAGCCCTTGGTATTTTGGCAGTGCACTCAGCAATCTCGGCTCCAATCAACAATTATGCCACTATTGGGATTATGGCATAAGTAGCTGTGAGCTAAACAATACACTCATTTTTCCAGAAACTAAAAAGATCCTTCATGTTACAATTTGCAACACATAAAAGGAGCCCTTCAAAAAATACATTGAACAACTGGGGCAGCCAAGAGGACCTTGAAAAAATGTACAGGTAACAACCATATGAATTCCCCCTTAGTCGTGGATCAAAGCTAATAGAAATAAAGCTCGATAAGATTAGCTTGAAACTGCAGTATAATCGTCCATTGAAAAAACACAGTTTCTCTGAATCTAGTAAAAGAATACTTTTATTGTCTGATTGGACGTACATAATGGAAGGGTATAAATATTGCTTCTGCCCTCAGAGTTTCTCAAAGAGACCATTTACGAGTAACAAGGATGCAAAGATGCAAAACGGCCACTGTATATTTTAGAGTTGACCTTCACATTCAATTCGTTTCTAGGAGAAGGAATGCTGAGCAATATGAATCATTTCATTCTGCACCATTTTAAACCTTCATCTCCTGGTTCGGGAAAATTTTATGAAGCCTTGAACAGCGTGACTCCAATCCATCGTACACGGCAGTGAATATTTGTTTCCTGCAGTGCTTGCTGGAAGCGTTCAAAAGACTTCTACTGTGCTGCACGTGCCTGCTGCCTGTGCGTGGGAGTTTCTCGCGACCAGAATGTTATGCGTGGTAAGCAGAATGTGTAGAGCCTCCTTCACCCATCTCTGTTTCATACAAAACAGCTGAACCGAAAACCACGTCAATCCTATTAAACACCTCCACTGCCTCATTCCCACGTTCTCCGACTCACCTTCCGTGTGACTCGCACAAAGACTCGGACCACTCCAAGCTGCGCGGGGTTTTGTTTACATGGCCCATGCGGAAGTCTCATGATGGATAGCCATCGTAATTTTTCCACTTGGCAATCTGGTTCAATTTCTCCCCTACGCGGAGTGAACAACATGGCTTTCCATCTTAAAATTTCCACTTGGCGGTGCTGCTCCAAATCTCCCCCGCGTGGAATTTCGGTCATGGTTTGCCAAACGAATATCTCCACGCCTGGCATAATAGCTCCAAATCCCCGCGCAGCTTGGACAAATTAATCCACGGGCCCCGGACTCAACTTCGCCACGCAGATTTGGCAATTTGACCCGATTTCTCCACTATTTCCACTAGCGTATGGAATTTTCATTCTCTTGCCATGATCGTGCCTTCACTTGGCAATTCGAATTGGCTATACGCAGCAGCTACAGGGTAGAGAAGTAAACTTTATCTCAGAAAAACAATCACCTCCAGAGAGAGTTAATTGTGACAGCTGCCATAAGGCGATCCCAAGGAACCGTTGGTGTTGATCCTGATGTTGCATGCGACCACAGCCGTGATCAGTTGTTGTAAAATCTTGCCGCTGTAGTCGAAGAACGAGATAAAGTTTTAGTTGAGTTGTCTCGCCTTTTCACTTTGGAAAGTCGCTTCCATGGAAGAAGCTCGATCAAATCTTGAGGCAAGTTTTGCGAATGAGGCTGAGATTGTGTTCACTACTATTTCTAGTAATGGCTGGAAGTTATTCCAGTGCCTAGCCCATGATTTTCCTTCAACAGATTTGAGGATAACATCAAACTCTTAGCGCAAACATTTCAGCTGTAGCTTGTAAGGTGTGATAATTTCAACAGAAACCTTTACGCTTGCTAACTTAGTGACTTGTTGAAGATGCTTATATAATTGCAAAGCAAATTATGCTCCATGAATATTCTGATATGAAATAGTTCCACCTCTATGAGATCCGCTTCCATGAATTACATCGTAAAACAAGTAAGGTCTCGATAGAGAATCTTTGTAATAAATTTCATCAGGTCTCCTGGTAACACTCTCACTATCACTTAATCGATTTTCATAAAAATATCTTGAAGGAAAATCCCGAATTTGAGGATGCATTCGATGATGATCAGATAAACACATAGTTGGATGACCTGCTTGTTGGAAGTGCTCAAAAAGGCTTCTGCTATAACATGTCAACTGCCTGTGCACCAAATGCTCGGCCGAGGAAGGTCTGAACAACGCCAAAAAAATATATATACTGTATTCACTAATACCCTGGCCCGGCATTCTTACTGTCTCTGCGGGCTTACCATTGAAAAATTATCTCGAGTAGGCCTCTCAGTTTTGCATTAATCAATGAGCCCTAGAATTGTATCCTAGAAACCATCTTTAATGCATCTACACGAAACGAGTTGCCTTGAATTATCCATCATGCTCGATGAGTCCCATTGATAGGGCTCCATCACGTATCTCTATTTACACAACGATCTCCATTCATTTTATGGCACTCTTGATGCCTTGGCTTGCATTTGAATCACCCTAGCTCTGCAGAATGTGTCCTAAAAGAAGCTCACCACATGATCTCCAAAATGAATGAGTCACAAAGATGAGTCAAACTCCTTATCTCTGCCTTCGCTTCCGCCGCATCGATCTCTACCAAGATCCTTATAGAGTTCCCTTCATTCGTCAATTTTCAACGAGCTATATTTTGCATTAACAAGACCTCATCGAGCTCTTACAACTGAGGGTCTCCACTGAGATGATTTTTGAGATGATTATCAATTTGACACCGGGTTATTTATCAACTCGACCCTGAACTCTCCACTGAGTTGAGATCAACCGGTGCCTTTCGATGCTAGGTGATCTCTTCATATGCAATTTAGGAATTATTTTTAATTATCGTGCATCTTGATAATAACCGAAGGTGGGTTCTGGGGACTACTATTTCATCTTGAACTTGATAGGACCCCCTTGTCCAATCTTGCCGACGTGCAAAATTAGATAACAAGTATATGCCTCTTGAGAGGAAGACCATGATCTACTTGCTTTGAACATCTTCATTTTCCTATCAAACCAAACCTTGGTTCTAATCAAGACAAGATTTATGAGCTCCTTCAAATCATCCCTTTCCTTAGTGAACCAATTGATATTTTCAATAGGAGTATGCCTGATAGACCTTTCATATTCAAGAGACTACAGATCTTGATCATCATCTTGTAGTCCATCTGGTACCTTGTATACCTCAAAATCCTTGATTTGTTGGAGAGACAATCTACCATAATACCTTCTTCTGGCTTCATAATTATCAAAACAATTAGCCCAATAATCTTTACTATTAGCAAGATGATGAAAATCCATTTTGAAATTATTAGCAATAAAACCTTTGATGTCAAAGTAAGTCCTTGGCTTGAAATAATGAAGTGTGAGGGGGAAATTGTCTTGTCAACATTTTGGGCATCCAAAGCAATCCTGCAGGTGTAGTTACGCAATGTGATTGGAAGTTAGATGCCTTTAATCTTCTCATCTCCGCAAGTTACGCAGAAGCTTATCCAACTACCTACAGAATTCAACTAGGGCCATTTTATCACTACAATACCTTGAAAGTTTCAAGGATGTTCCTTCAAAACCAACTAATTGGATGTAAGATAACTTTCGAATTGAATGAACTAGCTCTCATAGAAAGCAATCAATTATTTGGCCTCTTCTGATAATCTTTGAGTTGTGTTACCCTCTAACAATCGACAAAGTACATAATGAATGCATCATTTACCCTTCTGAAATGATGATTTCTGCTATTCAAAGTCACCTATGGGCAATACTCATATCTAAGAGCATTATTTTTGTCCTCAATAGGAGAAATTCCCAACGACTCCATATATGCCGTAATAGTGTACATCAAATAAGAAGTCATATAGAAATTTTTGGTCCTTTGAACATTGGAAAGTTGTTTAGTGAGACTATCACAAATTATCTCTCCCCAATTTAGGCTCTACTTGCCTTCACATATGATGTTGATATAAGGGCACATCCAAAAGTGGAACTCATTAGTTGAGGGCAACCCCATTATTCTAGCAAGAAGGGTAATGATATCTGATAGCTCCTCTTTGAAATCAATTATGTACATGGTTTTGGGCAGTCTTGAGGCTCCTTTCTTTGGGTTTTTAAACCAAGACTTGGCCACCCTGCTCTTATATTGTTCATTGTCTTGATCAAACAGAAGTTGGGCTTGAGCTTTGGTGAGAGTATTTGAATCCTCCACCATAGGGATTTTGAAGGTAGCACATTGAATCCTCCAACCGGGAAATAACCTGTCCTTAAGAATCAATGATATCTTTTGTGTCTAGATTAAATCAGGAACCACAAGCTAGCACATTGAATAGAAACAATAAAACCCCCCGCGTGAGCTATCCCACTTTCTTTAATTAAGTGAGTAATAGGAGTAGGATTATGGCAGTCAAGTCATGTCCAAAAATCATCAAGGTCAAGATGTTAAGCGTCATTATCTCCTATTTTAGGTACAATTGTTTCCAAAGAAGAAAGATGTTCGTGCCCTTTATAATGGATCTTCATGATAGTGAAAAATTGAACAATTAGCCGGATAATGGGAAGTAGGGAAAGAACAACAATTGCTTCTAAAATTCTGCAGCAAGCTTCTTGAGTCTTTGAATTTTGGCTTTCAGGTGAACTGTGACTGCTTCTGAAACCAAAATGCACTTAGAATTTTGAAAATACTAAAAATCTCTACTATGGCTATAAAAATGGAGAGGGTGAACGGAATGGAAAATGACAACCAATTATGAGAAGTATGGTAAAATAGCCAGTTGCCCTATGTATTTATACACATTCCATTTTGAATAGGTTGACAGAGTGCATTGAATGCAAAAATTAATGTATTGTGGGGGATGGATAAAATTTAGACACAATACATTGACATGAGACTATGGAATGTGGATATGGTAGAAGATTTGAGCACAACTAGCCCTCATGACACTTTGAGACACTTGGGACATGGAAAACCGAAATACCCGTAATGCACTCAAATCGGGTAAGTCAAAAAAGTTTGCACAACCGATCCTTGGGACATTGGGACGTTATTTCTCTACAAATCTGAAATATCTACAATTCAAAGAGAACTTAGTTCATTTCAGAAAATGGAAGTTCGAGGAACAAAGGGTCCAATGGAACATGGGACATCTAGAAACAGAAAAACCGAAATACTTGCGATTGCTTTGAAAAAACCTCAAATTTTATCATCCTTTGACATTATACTCCACAAAGGAAAACAAAACTTGACAATGATTAATATTATCACAAATTTTGGAAAGTATCTAAAAATGCACAAATTTTTAAAGGGGTGACAACAACTATGACCATCAATGATGTTTCAAAATATGGGATTCACTACTCCCATAGCCTCTAGAAGATCATCCCTTTTAAAACGATCATGAATTTCTACAGATAAAATTTGTGAAATCTTTCTCAATTTCATCCGTGTATTAGAAATAACAGTGTCATATAAAATGTGCATTACAAGAACTTCTTCAATTTTTTCCAACCAAATCAACTCTTTGTTGAAACATATGCATTGGTATCTCCTTCCCATTTATAACTATACAAATATAATCCTTAATATTGAATTTTAAATAGTAGTTAGGATCCTTAATGTCTGTTAACATTTTCTAATTCTCAAATATAGGCCCTTTAAAACTGTCTTGGGACATGTATAAAATATCTAGAGTTTGACATACATGTTTCCTCAACCGTATGAAATAAACAATATATATGGACCTCTCTTGAGCATGTTTACTCAAACAATTGATTTCCTTCAACATGGGGATAATTACACTTAATGTTAGTAATGTTTCCAAATATATTAAATGGTACAACAAATCTTTTTCCTTTTCAACTTCTCTATGATATTTATACATAAAACATGCCAACAATGGATATTCTTCAAAAATTCTGCATGCAGGTTCATACATGGAAATCCACCTTATATCAACATATTTTAGGATATTTTTACCATTAGTCACACCAATTACAAATTTCTAGAACTCTAGGAATATTTTGGGACTGCTGGACATATATGCATGCAGGTTGCAAATTAGTTTTTCAACTTTTGCAACACTTTTAAATGTGCTAACTATTTTGTATGAAAGATTCATTCTGTGCCATGTAATGGATTGGAATCATGTATGGGGAAACAAAGGTTTGTATTCAAATGCAAAGACCATTTATGTTCCCTACATTACTGATGCACCATCTGTACCAACACACACCAATTTAGTGGCAATACTATAATCATCCATTCTGTTATATTCCTCAAACTTGAAATAACCAACTTATTAATGTTCTATGCGTTACAATTTTATATAATTTTATGGTCTCATTAATAATGATGTGTCTTTAGATGGATCTGAAAAGTATAGTCATGAATGCAAATCCACAATGTGTTGTCAACTAATGTGACCTCATTAATAGATAATGACAAAAATCTTGCATTTTTACTTTTTCTTTCAAATCCTCCTTCTCAATCATCGTTATACATTTGAAAATTTCCCAAGCATTTTTGTTTGACCAATGGGATTGTGGAAGATTAGGAAATCCATTAAGTTGAAATAAAATTTTATAATCTTGAAAATCAGAAATAGGTCTACCCTTTTTTTAGAATATGGTAAATAGTTGAGAATTGTATATTTTTGGCTCGTAGATTAGATTGAACAAATTTTCCTAGCTGAGCTATAATTGTTCCTCCTTTCTCAACAATATTTTCTAGGAATTTATTTTCATTTTCATAATCTTCTGCATATCTCGATATACATGCATTTTTCCATATGTGTGTTCGTTTTATTTTACCATCTACTTGTTTAACTACTACATATATTTTACCACAATGTTTCTCAATTGTGTCCAACTTGAGTTACATTTTGTGATCCTTTCCAAGTTTCCAACTATAAATAATACATTTACATTCTGTTGGAGTATCATTACCTTTTCCTAGCTCTACTGGCTCAATGAATGGATCTCAGCAGTAGTCGAACTTAAAAGTCCTTCCAATGGTCCATGTGCTTCTCTTTCTTCACACAAATTTTTGGGTTGTATTATCATTGGTAATAGGGGTTTGATCACACTGTCTAGAAATATCTTCAATTTGTTTGATCTCATCAACATCAATGGGATTGTTGTCTACTCTCTTCCTTTTCAAATAATTAAGAGTAAGGTTTCCGCCAAAGTTGGTGTTTGATGACTAGAAATGACTTCTCTTTGTTGCATATCATAATCAAGATTGTCCTCACACGGAGGTATATCTTCAGCTTGTTGTATATCTTCTAATTGTTGTATGTCTAATATAGGTAAATAATGAGGATTAACCTCAAGTGGAGGTATGTCATCATCAGTGGGATATGCCGCATCTCGATAAAAATGGGATTTTAAATTTTTATTATTAAGTATATTATTGGAATTTGTAATTTAAAAATAAATAAGGCTTAATTATTTAGTTCATACAATACTTGTATTTGGTGTATATGGGGTTGCATCTACCTAATACATTTTTGTGAATGGCTAAAATAAGATAAAAGATTCCTTTTTTTTATGATTGACCTTCTACATTTCAAGCACCAGAGGGATCCTTGCAAGGCATTGACGACCATATGGATGGAAAGTTAGGCATTTGCATTATCACATGTCTAAAGCACACAATCTGAAATCTAGCGACGGGGCTGGTGTATGGGATGTACTTGCCAAATGTTTGAGTGCATTCGGTGTTTCATAGTAGCCTACTAATCGCATCTCGAAAAGAGCAACCGGGCATCGGGAATATGTAGTCGGGTATCTCAAGGGGATCCCGACATCTGCAAAATACAACCAGTGTCTCGAGTGGTTGGGAATCTAGCACAAGCAACCAAACATCCTGACTATTTATTGGGTCATCTAGACCAGTTGTGCATGCAGAGAAATCAACTAGGTATCTAGAATATGTTGTTGGGTCATGTGTCTGTCCTATGTTGTTGTCGAAAGAGAAGATGAAAATTCTTAAGATGTATTTGCTAGTGAATGTAACCGATTTATGTTTCAAGTATTGGTGATACATTTACATACATATGAAATCTATTATAAACACTACGCAAGATGACCCAAAAAAATAACTTGGATCCGAAATTTTAGGTGAAATGTTTCTCTAGATGACTCCTCAAAATTGCCAAATGCAAATTTCAAAAGTTAAATATTTGTGAATTAGCAAAGAATCACCACTAAAATTTTCCCTACCTACTGGTGGTTGCATTTTAAGCGATATAGCCCCTTTTGCTAATCAAAATTTGTCATCATTAAGTTTTCGTGCTTTCTCATCCCTTTTAGTATGTGGAGTGTGTCACATCGTGGACGATGCTTTTGTAAGGGGAGGGAGATGTAGTTCCCCTCCCGTTACCACCTCTCAATTGTAGTTACGTTGGTTCAATTTATCCTTGGTTTGAGTGATTTGTTGTTCTACTATCGTGCATACATTACGAATAATTCATAAAAAATGATAGCTTTTAAATTAAGCATTTGTGAAAATAAGAGAATGATGACAATTTTGAAGATTCCTTTCACGGACTAACCTTTTGGGACCTTAGGATCATCCCTATGTGTTCAATTTGTGAGATGAATTCATTCTTCTCGCGACTCATCCAACTCAGGATCATTCTCAAACCTTGAGTTTGAAATAATTATAATTTTTTTATAACGTTAAACATTGATCTAACTAAAGTGTATTTCATTATCAATAAAATGATTATGCATAATTAAGGTGTGTATCGGGAGCAATGGAGGTTTGGATTAAAGAAAATGTTAAAACAATTAAATAAATCATGAAATTAACACAATGAAAGAGCTTTCATCTAAAAATAAGTAATTCATTATTATCCTAAAATCTCTCCAAATTTATTTTGGAGCTTGAGCCAAACCTCATTTCAAGAAGAATTAATGTACCTTAGGTATTGTAATTTTAGTTTTCCATTAAAATATTATGGGAATTTTTCATGGGGCTTGCAAGTAAGTTTTCTTATGGGAGGAATTTTTGAAAAATTCTTGGTTAGAGAATGTCCATTGCAAAATCCCATAGTTTTGAATTAGAGCTTCTGGTGGGTGTGACTATGTTTTAGATGCCCTAGGGGGTATGAACTACATGCATATGGTTTTGTTAGAGCCAAAGATAGGCAACACAACCCTTTCTCTCTTGCCTACGTTGAAATGAGAGCTTGGGAAAAGTTGTTTTGTTTTGTTTTACTCTCGATTGTGAAAAGTTTTTTTTTCCTGATTTCCCTGCCCCTCCATAAGGATGTGTGTAAAATTTGGAAGCATGTTCAAGGCATGCGTTTTGGTTATTTGGATGCCACAAAAATATGATCCTTAGAAGCCATTTGTTACAGATTAGTCCCCGAATGCAATTACAGTGTAAATTCAAACGAACCTCCTTTGTGCAGCGTATTCTCGCATGTGCCAAATTATGGATCTTCTTTGATGGGAGTACATATAATAGTTCTTTTATTAAAAACAATTTTTTTTTCTCGCAAGATAAATTGAAAGGTGCTAAAGCCGAGGCCATTCCTTTGTCAATATCTTCCCCGCTATGCCTATGGAAGGTTAGAGCGGGATGTGGACATCCATCAAAGCACAAAGGACAATTTTTTTATGTTTGATGTTGCTGCATTGCCCATGTTGACATGTATGTAGAATGCATGATCATGGAATTGACATGTGAATTGTTTGACTCTATGCTTGATTATTGGGGCTCGTGGAATGCCAGGGGTGTAGGATGTGCACGATAATTGTTGAAACAACTCTAGATTTTTTTAAGAAAATGTAATTAGCACAAGGAAAGACATACTCTATTAACCTTTTCCAAAGATATACCCAGACATGCCTACTTAGAAGCTAGCGAATCCTCAGGCAAGGAAGGCATACTTTTTGATTAAATTCCTTTAAGAATCATAGCCTCTCGTGCCAGCTATGTTTGTTGGATGCACACAAAATGGGATTGTTGTAAGGCGTCGTATTAGAGTATGGAAACTCACTAAATGTTAGTTTAAAGAAGATTATTGTATGGTGTGATTTTTCAAATGTGGGTTGGATGGAAGGAGCAAAAATTTGTTTGTGACGAAATTCTTAGAGAGATTTTTTTCTCGTCGAATGTGGTAACGATGATTTACATGAAATAGGTATGAATTTCTTTTTCTTCTTTCATTTAAATTACACACTCTATCATGTCCTATGTGGTTGGATATCAATAATTTGGATAATAGAAAATACACCTAGAAAAATGTTACAACTTTTACCCTGCCCGAAACCTTCAAAACATAGAAAACATTAGCCTCAAAAATTGCACATGGAGTGCCACACCCAAATGTACTGTGAATCCAAATCCTCTAATTTGATCGCTAGTAATGTATGACACAATAGGGAAACTTAACTCTGTTGTTTTAACTCTTTTAATGTTTTTCGAGTCGAGTCTTGAAGCCCATTTTTGTATATCAACCACTTGTGGTGACGTGTTCAATTTAATAAAATGTGATCGGTTCCAACTTGCATATGCCTCTTCGTTTGAGTAAAACTAAAAACTATGCATCCTACCTCTATGCCAATAGATAATTGGAACCAACTCTTAGTTATGTAAAAAACACTATTAGGGATTAGTTTTGCAAGTGGGTTTTGAGGCCTTCCAGCCATTGTGTGATAGGAAATTTTAGTTGTGTTTATGATTATCAACTCCGAGAGATACCCTTGTAACTTGATAATTTTTCGTCGTATTCAATTTCCATTGAATGTGATGAAGTTTCTGTATATAGGGGAATAAGTAGGAATCATAAAAAATTATGCTCGAACTCAATATGAGTATTTGATGGGACCCATTTTGTAAGCACTTTTGTTGTTTTGGTAAGTTTTCTCAACTTGCTAGTTTAGCTACAAATTCCTTCGAGGGCCTCATTTGACTTCTAACCACGTCTGCGACCTTTTAATACCTTCACAATGCTATATAGAGTATTATTCAATCTGTTTTCTTGTATGAATGGATTTTGAAGTGTATGGCGTTTCTCTCTCTCCAAAAATGACTATGATACTTTGGTTGATTTTGAAAATGTAAATGAATTGGAAAAGGTAAATTGGTTTGACATGAAATGAAAATAGACATGAAATGCAAATGGTTATGACAATATAAATGGAAAATAAAATGTCTCTCAACCTTCTCTCTCATCCTTTCTCTCTCTAGAACCAAAAATGTAAAGTGCAAATGAATTTGAAAATGTGAATGCATGAGAAATGATCCCCCTCTTCTTCTCTCTCCCTATATTTGCCTCTCTCTACTCTTTGTTGAAATTGTTTGAAATGATGAATGTGTGGATTTATGCTTGAGTGTAGGGGATTTCCATACCATTTCTAGAATCGGCCCCGAGGTGGTTGTGCAACATGAGGTGAGAAGAAAATGGCAATGTTAATTGTGTTTTTTTGTAATCACGAGATTATTTTTGAAATACATGTAATATTGTATAGAATATACTAGCGATATTGTTATGAATAGAATGCATTATTTCATTATTTCCATGATGTATACAATATTGTTGCATATTGGTGAAATGTATTATTTCTTACGTAGTTGTACTTTTACATGTTTGACTAATTCCACACTTAGTCGTATTTCATTATATTTGGTTAGGTAAATGAAGTTGATTGTATCATGTTGCATTGGAAAACAATGTAAGAGGATCCCTTTTATTATATCCAAATCATCATCAAGAGAATGAAATTGAAATCCTATTATTTAAAACTATTTATACCATCATAATTTTGGATGTGATTGTACCAGCAAAATTGATGGTAGTAATCTGGTAATGGCGTAATTCATCTATCTGCTAGGGATGTATTGACCTAGGAAATCTCTTAGCCTTCAAAGAAAAATATAAAAACTTGCATGTGTGTGTTTCCATTTTGGGTGGAAAGCGTCAACCAAACTTATAGTTTGAAATATCAACCCTTGTGGTATGGAATGGTCCCCTTGAGCTTAACCTCGTTCCTTGTTTCTATAGAGTAACCAAACACCTCTTGGGACATCTCTACGCCTTAGGAATGGAAGTGTTTCCTTAGATTTTGATTATAGGAACACCTTTGAGTTTTTGGAGGTCTTGGGGGATTAATTTGTTGAATGCTAACTTTAGCACGTAGTAAGGCATAGATCCATTTAGGGTAAGCAAGAATAAAATTTAAAACTAATCCTAAGACCCTTTTGAGGTTAATATGTGGACATAGTTTTGTATCTAAACCTTAACATATGGGATTGTTATCGGTAGGATGTTGACCCATTATAAGGGTGAGAATTGTGACTTGTTCCTTAACTCCTTGCTAAGTCTCCATTTTATAACATTAAAGATAATATGAGATGTCTCCTTCAAGAACATGATATTCTAGAACATTAAATTTTGACTTGAACACTAACCACATGTGAATCCTTGTATCTTATAAATGCTTCCAATCATCTCTATCTTCAAGATGTACCGCAAGCATAAGATTAGCTTAAGATTATCCTCTTATCATCTTGAGATATTTTCCCTCATAATGAAAACTAAGTAAAATGACGAGTAACCATGCTCTTTAAGAAATAAACCCATAGCCTAAGAACGAGTGTTGGGTGACGTATATGTGTTCAAAATGTTTATAACTAATATTGAATTTGCAAATTTATAGAAATTGAAATGTGAACCAATTAGTGTAATCTTATTAAGTTTTTTGCGATGTGTAATAGAATTATGAAGTTTTGAGATGAGGGGATTCATACCTTACATGTTAATTCTCTTTAAACCAATGTTAACTCTTTCATGTGATTAAGTGTGCTTGTTATAAGTTAAACCTGACACAAAATAAATAATGTGTATCATTGTGAATGAAACTACATGCTCTCATGATAAATGGATTCGAGACCTATAAGGTTAAATAAGGGAATGTAAATGGTAGTAAAGGGGAATCAACTTAAATTAAGTGTTAAACAAAGTAAGGGAAATGTAATCTAGAGAAAAAGGAAAATGTATGTTTGTCATGTTATACTCTCTTCAAACTGTAAGGATTGAATTAGATTTTTGAACACAAAAATATTGAACCATGAAAATGTGATAGTGTGGAAGGTGCCAATTTGTGATGTTCATGTCGTGATTGTGTCGTAGTCTCATACTTGCTCATTTATCTAGGTGTGATGTTGGTTGCACATTGTGTCATATTGACATTTGTGTGTTCTACATGTTGGTGTAAATATTACATGTGGTGTTATGAAATATTTAATGTTTGGATTTGATACATACATGATGGGTATAAATATGTGAAAGCACTTGCACTTTTAGCCTTTAATAATGTTAACACAAGACTATCAGTGGGTAGTGATACATAAAACCTTAGTTATAGAGATGAAATGATTAGATGTACCTTCCTAGGACATGAAAGGGTTTTTCATGTGTAGGTCATGTGCGAAGGGGTTCTCCTTTTCAATAGTTTCATAGAGGATTGACCTAGTTTTATATATTTTGATTTTTCTAATGCAAACTAATCGATGCGGAAGTTTTCCTAGGATGCTTTTGATATTTTAACTTTTTTGAAGGTTGATCGATGCGTGAAGCCTTTTTAAATGGGTAGCCATCCTTTAAGGGAGTCGTCTACAATTTTTACTTTTGATTTATATAGATTGTTGTCCTTTGAGGGATCGATTTATTATTTTGACAATTATTTGTCCTTCAAGGATCGATCTACATTTTGATTTTGATTTTGATATATTTTTCGAATAGCTATCCTTCGAAGGATTAGTTTATTATTATTTTGATATTGATATAGAGCATCCATAGATATATTTGATTTTTATATGAGATGAAGAAAAACCATACTAGACTTGTTTAAAGAAGGGGAAATATGTGTACACGACCTACACATACGCGCCCCATGACATATTTTCAATTAGTACAAGGTTAGATGGATGTAATGATCGTAGGGTTCCTACTTTGGGAGGAACTTGTGCATGTGAAAGATGCAATGAATAGATTTGTGGTGATCATCTTTAAGGTTTATGAGGGTAGTGATGGAAAACCACATGCTTTCAAATCATTACAATGAGAAGATGACCGGTTTAGTTGGATGAGGTTTTAGATATAAACCTTGTCATGATGGTAAAAATTTAATAGTAGAAAGGCCACAAGTGCAAGGCATTCAAAGGTTCCTTTTTAGGTTCACCATCAAAGGAGGCTAAGTGATATGCTCCCAACCCATACTTGTGAGTAATGATGTATGGACCAATCCAATTAGGGAAAAATTTTCACTTTTAATCCATTCTAAAATAGTGACATTTTGATTTTCTTTGAGAACAAGATTAGAAATTTTGAACTCACGATATTTTACATGTTTATTGTAGGCACGTTTGATGTGTTCTTGATAGAATTGATGATGTTCAAGGGCCATAAGGAATAATTCATCTAATAGTTCTAGTTGTGCAAGACAGTCTTGTCGATATTATTTGTCACGGATAAATTCTTTAAGTGATACATGGAGTGATGGGATTTGAACTTCAAGGAGTAAAACCGCATCAAAGCCATAGAACAATGAGAAAAGGGTAAGTACCGGTGGGGGTATGGATGCTAGCCCAATAAGCCCAAAGAGCGAATGGGATTTGGAGATGCCAATTTCGCTTGCTTCATCTACGAGTTTTCATGAGAATTTTAGTAAGTGTTTTGTTAGAGGATTCTTCCTGTCCATTTTCTTAGTGATAGTATGGTGAAAAAAATGTTGTGTTTGATGTTAAAAGCATCACATAGTTTCTTAACAACCTTGTTTTTTGAAGGATTTTCCATTATATGTGACAAGTTTATGAGGAACACCAAAATGACATATGATGTATTGATAAATGAAATTGACAATTTGATTTGCTTTATTTAAAGTCAAGGAATAACCTCGAACCATTTTTTGAAATATTCAGTGGCTATGATAATCTAATGATGTTGTTGGGCTGATTTTGGATTGACGGCACCAATGAGGTCTAATCCCCATTGTGAAAAAGCCCATAGGTCATGAACAAGTTGCAAATCTTGACTAGAGACATGGATAAGATCCGAGTGTTGTTGGAACTTGGCACATTTCTTGATGTGAACACAACAATCTTGATGGATAGTAGACCAATAGTAGGTGAGTCATAAGACAAGTTTAGCGATGAAATTACCATTAAAATTTATGTTAAGATTATGTTAGTGTTAACATTATTTGTGGGATACCGCTTCTTCAACAAGAGGGTTATCAAAGAGGCTGAAGAGAGAAGATTTGTAGAGGAGGAGGAGAAGCTTATATTCAACACCGCGGGTCTGCTTGTTAATTCAATTCCTTCTCCGTATGATGAAGTCACCCGCATGATGATTCGCTACATATCCTTGGAAGGCAGGTTTGTTACTGTCCCTGCCAAGCACCTTGTCTTTTTGAATCACTTTCGTAGGAGTAGGTTGGTTTGCTTTCCCCACTATCTGTTAAACTCTCTTGAGCGCTCCATTTTGGAGTTCCAGAAGCATACCCGGGCGGTTCCCCTTCACCAAGGGCTTATTCTGCTTATTCACAAGCACTGCCTTATTAAATTCCCCGGTCTCCCTTCCTCTCCCGGCCTGGCTTTGGGCTCTGTTGCTGCCAGTCCTGTCTCCCCTGCTGTCCCTGCTGCTGCCCCCGCCTCCGGTGCTGATGCCCCCATGCAGGCTGCTCATGCTTCTCCTTCTTTTCCTCCTGCTGCTGCCCCTGCCACCCACACTGTCTCTACTTCTAAACGTGTCACCAGGGCTTCTAGGAGACTCAACCTTGAGTCTACTGCTGAGGGGGATGAACCTTTGGATGACATTGCTCGTGATCTGCTGAACATTAGTAGTGCCAGTCCCCAGGCGGCACCAACGGATAACCCTTCTAGAAGATTGGAGGCCTTAGAGGCTGAGCTTAAATTGCTGAAGGATGAGGTAAAAAATCTTGCTAAGCAAAAAGGCAAAAAAAGCATTGAGGGAGAAGGGAGCATTGGCAATAGCCAGCTTGATGAAATATACAAAAAACTGACCTCCCTTGACTCCCGCCTTGGGAAAACGAAGACTAGGCATGAGTATAATATTGCAGCATTCAGGGCCATAGAGGAATTCATCGAAGGTCATGCAAGAAGTGTTTCGCATCTCAGCGGTGTCCCGATGACTCTTTGGGGCAATGAGAAAGAGAGTAAAAGAACCAGAGAGGAGCTCGATAAGACGGATCTTTGCTCATGCCATGACCACGCCCAAGGTATGTACCATGCTTGGAAAAAAGTAAAGATGAGTATTGATCAAGCGGCCAAGAAGTAGTCCAGTTTTACTACTGCTTCTTGGCTGTAGGCTTGCTGTTTTGTTGCCGTTGTTTTGCTGTTAAGTCTCGTTTGTGTTTCTTGTTTCTAGGCTTCATGTTCTTTCTTGTAACTTTTGTGCTTTGATCTGACTTCTCTGCTCCTCTCTCTTATTCAGGCTTTTAGGCCTCCTTTTGTACACAAGGGTATAGTCCCTTTCAAAAAACTATTTACCAATATTAAAAAACATTATTTGTATTTAGTTTATTATTATATTATGAGTTATTTAGAAACAACTCATAATTATAGTAATCATTATTTGGTTCATAATAACGAGTTGTTAAAAAAACTGGTATATTGTTGTGGGTTGTTTCCTACATTGTGAACAACCTTTCCTACATATTTGTGAAGATCCTGGATGAATGTATATTCAAGAATACAATATACCCTTTCATTTGGTATTAGAGCAGTGTCCGATCCTTGTAATGGGAAGTTAATGTTTTTTGATAGGGGGCTCTATGATCTTACGTGCCCCTGTACATTGAAAAATTCTCCATTGCCATTTAGCATCTTCCAGATCATGTTTATTTTTTCCTTCTTCTATATTTTGCCATGTCTTCGCAAAAATTTCTCAAATAACAGTGATCTATGGTTCGAGCATTATTGAACTATATTAGGACTGGTGATTTTGATCTGTGTTAAAGGCTCTCATGCACATGAAGCAAATTTGTATTACAAATCTGAGTTGATGTTTTTGGTTGTTTGTTGATAACTATTCGTGTAAAATAACCTTGTGCAAGTAAAGGAGAAGATTTTACACATTGAAAGGTTTCCAAAACAGGAATCCATTCAAACCGTATTGTATAAGATTATAACATTATTTGTGAGATATTTTCAATCTGTGCACATGAATCTCACGAATTGCATGCAGTCAATCTTTTCTGCGCATAACATCTGAGGGTTGGTCAATCACTTTGAGTGTCTCCTGGTAAATATGTCTACATTTGGTATTCGGCTTTGTTCACTCTTGCCTTCTCTCTCTCTCCAATCAATCCTCAACCGTCAACATTTGGTGAATTGGTCACATTATATGAGATTTGAATATATTTCGAGACAGTTAGTTCATTGTTTCACGTGTTGAACACAAAATTCAAGCCAGAGATAACAATATATAGTAGTGGCAGATCGGTCAGAGATAGATGCACAAGATTATATATGCTACACATTCATGAATATGACTTCGCATCTCTACTTTGAACCACCACATTCAAGTCAAAGGTCTGTTTTTTCATCAAATATAACCACAGTTTTAAAGTCATTTTAGTGGTCATTGCATTTAGGTTTTGTCATTTACTTCTTTTTTGTCTTTATAAAAAAATAGTTAATTTTATAAGAGTCCATAATATATTCCTTTTACCATATTGTCTTGGCAATATAAGTGAATAGGTCATTAGTTGTTTTTGAGAGTCTTCACATTTTCAAATAATCGTGATATTAAGAGTCATTGTGTCTCATAGTGTCATTTTTTTGTATCATCATTTAGGTGATTATTAGGAAAATTGTCAAAATTGTAAAAAAAAAAAGACAATTGTCTCACGAACACATTTTTGATGGAATCCGACGTTCAAGGCATGTTATTGAGTCACATTGTCACATTTAGATGAGTTAAAGCAACCATCTACTAGAGGCAGGAGGCAACAGAGGATGGAGGGCGATCAATGCCTCTTGTCAGTCACCAATGACGGGGTCGCATTCAAATTTGGTGGCAGTATTTTATATTATTTCAGTTGTGTGGTGTCTTTGAATAAAATGGTGTGTGGTTTCCTTCCCCTATTTTGATTCAAACAAGGAATATGTGTATTTTGGAACCTAAGAATAGTTGTATAGGAGGGAAGCTGAACTAGAGTGATCCTATGACTGTAGAGATCCTTCAACTGTCATACTTCTAACATCGATTGGCCGGTGAAATCTATCATTCACTGGAAGTGAAAGCGAACGGTTGAGTTCACATATGTAGGTGTATCGGTGGAAGTGTGGTCATCCAAGATGGGGTTCACTTTGGGTGAAGTGGTTGGTCATGTGCTACAAGATCCAAACAACAAGATCCAAGCCAATAGTATGCAGACCTAAAAGTATGCAGAGGCATATGATTTTGGTTCTAGTTCTATGGTGCATTTTTCATGTGTTCACATTAAGGGGGTGATATTAGTAAATAATGTTCACACTAAGGGGGTGAATGTTAGGATTATGTTAGTGTTAACATTATTTGTATTTAGTTTATTATTATATTATGAGTTGTTTAGAAACAACTCATAATTATAATAATCATTATTTGGTTCATAATAACGAGTTGTTAAAACAACTCGTGTATTGTTGTGGGTTGTTTCCTACATTGTAGGAACAACCTCTCCTACATATTTGTGAAGATCCTGGATGAATGTATATTCAAGAATACAATATACCCTTTCAATTTCCACCACATATACCATCATGGACTTCTTGGATTACTTTGATAGATTCATGAGATTTGAGACATCTTAATAGGAGGCCATGAAAGCCGCATTTATATAAGATACCGCCTATGATGACGTATTGGTGACACATTCAAGAAATCATTTTATAACCTGATTTAGATTCAAAAAGATAGTCAAATGTTTGAGAATACCATAGATCAATTAGATGATTGTCAACAATGTCGATAGGAGGGATTTCATTTTGATGTGAGGGGTGATCCAATCTTTGAATGACTATGGATAGTTGGGAGATATTTGTTGATTCTTCAATTTTTAATGGGATGAGGGCTCCTAAAGAAGCCATTGTATTTGCAAATTTGTTAGAAGATCGTGGAATTGTTTGGATAGTGTAATGATCAAAGGCTCCAAGGAGGAAATCAACGTTGGCTTTATATTTTTGCAAGATTTCATTTTTACATTAATATTCTCCTTTGACTTGATTGATGATGAGTTGTGAATCTCCATAGATTTCTAAGATATGAACACCCAATAGGATAGCGGTGGTGAGACCCATGATTAAAGATTCATATTCTGCCATGTTATTAGTACATTCGAAATTAAGTTTGAATGATAGCGGAATAGGAATCCCCTAGGTGGTATGATAATGACATCGGCTCCTCCCCCTTGCTGGAATTTAGATCCATCGAAGAAGAGAGTCATTTTGATAGGAATGAATTCATGTTCATCGATAGTGTTGATGGATTTTTTTAGGGAATTTTTCGTGAGGAAAATGAGTATCAAGCAAGTGCTTTAACAAGTCATTTTACATGATGGTTTGGCCTTTAATAGACTTTTGGGATATGAATTCAAGGTCAAACTCGGTCATAAGCATGAGCCACCGAGTTATACGGTCATTGTGGTATGGTTTAGAGTGCATAGTTTTAAGTGGGTTAAAGCTAGTGACAATGAAATTTTTGTGATTGAGAAGATAGTGTCGTAGTTTAGAGGTAGTAAATTATAATGCACAACATAATTTTTCAGCTTCAGTATAGTGGGTTTCGTATTCATGGAGTGTACGAATTATGTAATAAACATCTTGTTCACGACCTTTTTTATCTCAATGAGCAAGCATAACACCTAAAGCATGGTCTGTGGCAGATATGTAAAGATATAAGGGTTCCCCCTCACGAGGAGGTGTGAGTATGGGTGGTGATAGAAGATAGTGTTTGAGTTCGTTAAAGCCTTTTGACAATTGAGATCCCATATGAAGTCGACATCTTTACAAAAGAAGGTGATGAAATGGTTAACATCGTCAGGTAATTCAGATATGAAATGTCGAATAGACTATAATTTACCTTGAAGGCTACATAGTTGTTTGAGATTTGATGGAGGAGGCATTTCAATGATTGCTTTAATTTTGGTTGGATCCACTTCAATACCTCGGATAGATATGATGAACCCTAAGATTTTACCGGTGAGAATGCTAAAAACACACTTAGTGGGGTTAAGACGAAGGAAAAATTGAATAAGACAAATAAAGATTGATTCAAGAATGATGAGATGATCTTTTCATTGTTTAGATTTTCCTAAGAGATCATCAACGTAATCCTCTACTATTTTATGGATAAGATCGTGGAAGATGTATGTCATAACACATTGATAAGTGGCTCTAGTATTTTTAAGTCCGAAAGGGCATAACACCATAGGTAAGTGAAGGTCCCTCCCAAGGGGTAATGAAGGATTTTTGTGTTGATCATCAGTGGTGATGAGGATTTGATTATAACCATAAAATCCATCCATAAAGAGAACATTTCGTGGCTGGTGGTTAAGTCAACTAGTTGATCAATATTCGGGAGAGGAAATCATCTTTAGGGAAGGCAAGATTGAGATCTTGGAAGTCGGTGCAGATGCATAACTTTCTTGAGGCTTTGGTTACAAGTACGATATTGAAGACCCATTGTGGATAGTCAATGGGTATGATGAAATTGGTAGAAATAAGACATTGTAATTCTTATTTGATAAGGATAGCCACACGAGGATGCATCCTACGAGCCTTACTATTTGACGGGTTTGGCATTAGGATAGGTGATGATGTTATGTATGATGATATTGGGGTCGATACTGACATATCACTATATGAATAGGAAAAATCTTGGCTATATTTGGATAAGAATTCAGTGAAATATTTTAATTCTTATGGATCTAATGATTGACCAACCTTAACTATGCAAGGTTCTGAGGGGTTCCTAAGTTTACGTCGATGGTAGATTCATTAAGAAGGGTTGATGTATCAGGTGGTAAGGTTTTTTGAAGGAAATGGTCATCATCTCCCATATGGGATAGGATTTCTTGATCATCATGTGGCATTGGAGGGTGTTGATGGTGGGTGAATCTTCTTCAATCATTTATGGCCAAATGAGAGGAAGTTTCTTAGTGACATGGTTAGATTGATAAGTTAAAGGACCTAAGGAAATAGTATTGACTAAAAAAATTTAGGTGGGATGGAGATGGTGTCATCTGTGTCCATGGGATCATCAGATTTTGCAGATGGTGGTGGTTCAAGTTCAGTGATATGTACGGATGTGGTTTGAGAAGATGATTCGATGGAGGGATTTTCATATCCAAGCCCATAATTTTCATGTGGTTTGAGAGAATGTTGGACAATTAAATCATGTATTCCTTGTTCATAGCATCCAAATCCAAAACCTTTCCACATGCAGTAGTGAAGATACATTTGAACAAAGGTGGGATTGTATAAAGAATCAAAATCATATTTAAAAGGCATGGTGTGGTGTTGATGATTGTATTGTGAAGAGGGATGATCAATCCCCCCATAGACAAGGTTGGTTTTTAGATAGGCGGGGCCGTAGGAAATAATGTCTCGATCTCGGCTCATACAATGGTTTTTGTCTAGTATTCCATATATTTTAGGTGTGGGAAGTGAGTTAAGCATGAGGAGACGGTACTCCCCCAATGAAATATGTTCCATAACGTCTCCGAGGGAAGAATAATCAAGTAGTTTGGATGATGGAATGGATGTTTGGTGGATGCTTCATGGAGGATCTTGATTTTAATATAAGGATGTCATTTGGATGGTATGTCATATTATAATTGGTGAAAGGATTGGGATCTGTGGGGATCGTGAATGTCTTACCTTTGTATTCATATTTGAGACATCAGTGAAGCGTCGAAGGGACACAATGCATGGTGCATATCCAAGGTTGTCCTAACAACATATTATAATGAAACTCTCCTCTATAATATAGAAGAGTTTTGGGAAGGGTTTTGATGCCAACTTTAAGAGGTAAAATAACAATACCTAATGTGGAATTGCAATGGTATTGTTAAAATCTCGAAGGAGGAATGGTATTTGGGTGATGAAATTATTCGATAATCAGATTTTGTTGAAGGTGATGGATGAGATGATTTTGATTTTAGAGCCCCCATCAATCATGACTCTCTTAATGAGGACATCATTGATTTGAGCGGTAATGAAGAGAGGTAAATCGTCGACCCTTAGGATTCAAGTGATGGTATTTCAATAGAATCAAAGGAAATAGCTGAGGATGTTTTGAGAGCACCTATGAAATCTGTGAAAGAGTGGGGATTATCTGCAGGTACTGATATAGACTAGAGGGATTCGATCATTGCTTGTTTGTGTGAGGGTGATGTTTGAACCAGCTCATAAAGTGACATTTTAACAAGAGCTTGGTGTAATTGTTTAATGACTACCTTTTGTACTGTAGTGGAGGATGGAGGTATGGTGAGGATGGAGATTTTAGTTTTTGATTGTGATGTTTGATTAGAGGTCTCAGGGGCTAGAGGAATGGAAACCTTAGGTTTATCTTTGGATGAGGATGAGGTGAGCTCGAGAGGTGGTGGGATAGCAACGAAGGTTTTTGGTTTGTTTTGTTATGAAGGATTAGATTCGTGGGTACGAGCTCTAGTAGTAATGTGAACAGCATTAACTGATGGGGAAGGAGCTTACTCAAGGATTCTTTGATAGTAGAGGTTGATGATGTTGTAGGTGTTGGGTGAGGTTTCTTTGATGTTTATAACTCTAAAGGGAGGAGGCCTTTTTCTTCAATATTTTTAATAGTTATGTGAAAGGATTTACATTCTTCTACAAAGTGTCTAGGTGTCTAATGGTAGTCATAGGAGGTTTGAAAAAGCATATCAAGAAGGTTTCTTGAATACATCATGATGGTTTAGAAGGAGCTAACACCATGAGTGATTGTTGAAGTAAGTATATTAGAATAACTGCATAGTTTCCTTTTGATGTGGAGGTTGAAGGCAACGATGTTTCTTTCCATTTAACTATCTTGGGAGGTGTTGCCTTTGATGCGAGGTTATTTGGTTATTTTTCGATAAGTAGTTTTTGATTGTTTAATAGATGGTACATACGAGGATGTGGGGCCGAGGATATAGGGGCTAATGTTTGATCCTTTGCATAGGAGTAGTGGAACAACTTACGATAAGAACTTCAATATAATATAAAAACACCGAATAATAAAATATGGAAATTAAATTCATTCAGGATGTCAATTACAATGATAGAGGTTACATTTATAATGTTTGATCTCCTACAAAGGTGGAGTCAAACTTCATCTTCAATCCCTCATATCACTCTCCATGAATCTCTCAAACTTATCCCTAGGATATCTCTCACATCCCTTTATTATCTCACACACCAAAATAGCTACGTGAGTTGTTTATTCAACAACTTCACTCACACACAACTATTAACTATATTATTAATATGAGTTGTATTAACTCATTATTAATAATATTACAATTTATTAATAATGTCACAATATATTTGTAACATTCACTCCCCTATTGTTAACATTATTAATTCCTAATATACACTCCCCTAATGTTGACAAGGTAGAAAAATAATCACACTTCCTTTACACCTTATCGCCCATGCGTGCTCATGATCTGGATGGTTTTATAGGACAACCAACAACCTCAACAAGGATGGTTTTACAGGAAAACCAACAACCTGAAACAAAGGATGTTTTTACAGGACAACAAAGAACCCAATATCACGATGCTACTTTTCCTTTGTGCTTTCATCTTTCCACTATGTATTTCCTTCTAATATGTAGAACCACAACTTAATAGATACAAAGAAATGAATAGAGGGAAAATTGAACATTGATACCATGTTCCAGTTCCCCCCCTCAATGTGAACATTTCACTTATTCAAACAAGAACTCTGAAATCATACTGCAAATTTGAAATAAAAGAAAACACACATACACACACACTGCATGCCACCATAGCTTCATGCGGCCCCATCATTGGTGACTGACGAGAGGTCATTGATTGACCTCTAGCCTCCGTCCTCCATAAATCAATGCACTCTTTACTTAATACAAGAAATCTTCATCACTTTGTTGAGCATTTGTTTCCTCATTATCAGAGTGGGGAGACTTCATATCCCAATCACTTTCTTCGTCTTTGTTTTCAGAAATGAAGGCTTTATCCTTCAATTTACCATCAAGTAAATCTTGTGCTCTTTTCTTACAATACATAATACCATGTCCAAGAACATTACAATAGTGACAAAGAATTTTTTTTGGACCTTTGGAGGTTGATTTTTGTTTAAAAGAAGGTTTGAATCTTCCTTTAGCATATGATTTGTTTCTAACATACATTGCAATTTCTTCTAGATTAATCTTCTTGGTTCTATTTTCTTCTTCTATCAAAGAAGAAATTAAATCCTCTAGACTTCGGATTTATTTTTCTCAAAGTGAAGACCATATTAGAATAGCTAGGAGGCATGTTATTAAGTAATACTTCATTTTGCATCATCATCAAGCACATCAACTTTGATTCCAACTAATTGATTTGAAATAGAACGAAACTTACTGATATGTTCCACCATACTTTCTCCTTCCTCCATTTTGAGTCCGAACAACTTTTGCTTGAGTGTCACTATTGTGCTCTTCTTCGCTTGTGACCCAAAAAGTTTGCTTATCAATGTTGTCTAGATCAAATGTGATGTCTTTGTTAGATTTATGTGATGTAGGTAGGAATCAGATAAACCTAGGCCAATAATCATTGTTGCTTTTCAATCCTTGCTTTCCCATTTTTCTACTTCATCTACGTCACGTGGTTTATTGATTTTTCCTTCTACAGTATCCCATAGATCTTTGTTAATCAGCAACAATTGAGTTCTAACCTACCATGTATGGAAATATTTGCCTTCAAATTTTTCAATTCGTATCAACTTATCCATAGTAAAACAATGGACCTCGGTTTCCATCGAAAATGCATCCATGAGCAAAAATTTTTTATTTTACAATTTTTAACATTATCAATGCAAAGAGCTCAAAAAAGCACAATTTTAAAAAAACATCATCTCAACTGAGTTACCATTTGAAAGTTATGGTAACTACAAATTTTAAATCCAACATGTTTTTTTGGACCCCTTTCCAAAAATGGAAATAAAATTTTTGTCCTTGTGTTTTTTTTACTACGTCCAAAAATGGCAAAAAATGGAACATAAGATTTCTAACTCATGATTTCTGCGATTGTGTGAAAAAAAATGAACAAAACAGTGATGCCGAAGGATAACAATAGTTATAACTCACAATTTTCACGATTGGGTGAAAATACAATGATGTGAAAGGAGCAGATCATGATGGATGGTGAGTGTGCACCAAACATAGTAGAAAATGTCATGTAGTAGAATGGGCACTGGAGAATCCGCTGACAAAATCAATTGTCCACCATTTCGTTGTGATAGATTTACATATGGGCTTCAATGGTGGATGCTTGAAATGATTTGACTACATGGAATATGGATCAGAAGCTGCTCTGATACCACTGATAAGAACTTCAATATAATATAAAAACACCGAATAATAAAATATGGAAATTAAATTCATTTGGGATTTGAATTACAATGATAGAGATTACATTTTATAATGTTTGATCTCTTACAAAGGTGGAGTCAAACTTCATCTTCAATCCCATAGTATCACTCTCCATGAATCTCTCAAACTTATCCCTAGGATATCTCTCACATCCCTTTATTATCTTACACACCAAAATAGCTACGTTTGAGTTGTTTATTCAACAACTTTTTTTTTGACTATTAACTATATTATTAATATGAGTTGTATTTACTCATTATTAATAATATTACAATTTATTAATAATGTCACAATATATTTGAACATTTATAACAATGACCTTTTAGATGGGGAGGAAGGAAACTCGAGGGTCACGTAGATGATAATGGGTTGTGAAATCATCATAGAAACTTTTCGTAATTTGATGATTGGTTGTTTTTGAGGTGTTTGTGAAGGATTCTTAGAAGGGATAGGTGAAGGGGATGTAACTATAGATGTAGAGGGTTTATTCTAGACAATAGATTATGGGGATGTTTCTGATTGTTTGGATGTTGATTCAGGTGTGTTACTGGGGGTGAGTGTGGATGAGGATTCGGTAACAAGTGATATTTTATTGATGGTGTTTATGGTATGATGGGCTTGTACATTGTTCATTTGGGGTTGACTACTCGATGGGGATGATTTGGAAATGGTTGTTTGAAGACGTCGAGGTTTTGATTCTAAGGAGCATTAGGGTTGTCTAAATGCAGCTCTCCTTTGTAAATTATATTTTGAAGGAATTGTGGAATGAATGAAACCTTTTGATGTCGTGACCTTTGACCCTATGGTATTTATAATAGTCATTATCTCTATACCAAGAGGGTTTGGAAATGGAAGTGTCGATAGGATAGATGGGTGGAAGGGAGATCATATTAGTGGCGAGGATTTTTCAAAGACTACACTGTAGATCTCTCCAATAGGGGTATAGTTACATTGGGGGGGAAGTGTTCGGTGGTCGAACATTCTTTCAGAGAATATTTGATGACTATGGCATTGGTTGATGATTTGGGTTTGTCTTGACTTGGAAGATGATTTGGATGGGAAATCGATTTTGGTTTCTTTGGTCTAAGTTTGACTCTACCTTCTTCAAGAGCGCGAAGTTCAAGTTTATGGGCCATAACAAAGGCTTCATCAAATGTTTGAAATGATTGGATTTGAGTGTGGAAGAAATATGTTTTGTGCATGAATGGGAAAATAATTCTATTAATTTTGTTTGTGGGAGAGAGAATGATAATTGATTGATTATACCCCTCCAATGGGCTAAAAAGTCGAAAATGGATTCATATTTAAATTTTTAATAACATATAGGTCTGTGATGGTGATTTTATGGGTGATATTTATTGAGAAATGTTCAAGAAATAGTTGGGAAAGTTGTGCGAATGAAAAGAGAGAATATTGTGGGATGTTATTATACCAAGTCTAAAGTAGGCCTGCTAAAGACATAGGGAACGTCCTTAGCATAAGGTCTTGGTCATGAGATATAAGGTAATAAGCATGATGAAAGGCTCGAAGGTGTTGTTGGGGATCTTCCTTGCTATAGAATATGAGGAATTTGGGAAGCTCCCAGTGAGGAGGATAAGCCTTATATGGTACGGAGGGATGAATAGGTTCATTACATATTTTCTCGTATGACAGTGTATTTTGAGACCCATGTAAGAAACTTCAAGGATAGATATACGATTAATTAAGGGTGGAAGAGGGTTGATCTGTGGTTGTTGTTGTGTACTAGATGAGGATGAATCGAGTTGATTAAATGAGAATTGATTAGGTTATTGATATGATTGGTATTGTTGTGGGATGTTTTGTTGAAAGGAATGTTTTGTTGAGGGATGTTCATAGGAATGTTATAGGTAGGTTGTGAGATTAAAGGTTGTGATGGTTGGATATATTGATACTGAGGAGGGATGGATGTATTGAAAGGAGGTAATGATTGTTGTGGTGTTTGTTGAAAGGGAATAGATGTGTGGATAAGGGGCTAAGAATACTGAGGTGCTTGTTGAAGGGGAAAAAGTGAAAATAAGGGGTTGTGATGATTGTGGGATGTTTTGAAGGGGAATAGATGCATGGATAAGGGGATGAGATGGTTGTGGTATAGCTTGGGAGGAAGCAAATGATTGTGACGGTGAGGTATGTGTTGTGATATAAGTGGGGTCAAAAACTATTATGAAGCCAAATGAGTACTGAAACAACATTGGTATTGATTAAAGGTATAGATGTGGGAATAGACATAGTAATGTTTTGAAGGGGTGGTATGGTTTTTTGAGATGGCGGTGGTTGAGGTATGCTAATAGAGACAATGGTAGAACTCACAGGAGGTATTTGAATGGTAGAGGAAGCTGAGGGGTTTGTGTGGATGAAGAGGTGTTTGTATCATTTTGAAGGGGTGTAGAACTAGTTGAAGGATCGAGTTATTGAATGGTCATGTCTTGTGAAGAAATCATGTTAAGGTCAAAGGTAATCATGGGAACCAAAGACATGATGATATATGTTTCTGATCAACTACTAGTAGGGTAGGAATATATTTTTAGATGACATGTTCATGGTTCGAGATCAATGAGATGAGAAAACCGCATGAAGGATCAGGTGTATATGGTAGCAGCTTAGGTAACAATGATTAAAGATGGACACCCCTAGTAGTAAGGTATGCATTAAGAGCCACAAAGTTTGAATCAAGGATCTCCGAGAAGACATGATCCCCATTGTTGAAGAACCATGGACTAAGGGGATCAGGTATTTTAGATGAAGCGGATTGACTACTAGGAGAATGTGGTTGTTCTTGATCTTTGGGTGGGGGTGAAGTAGAATTTTGTTATTCATGAAAGGAATGTAAGAAGTTTCAAGGTGTTGTTGAGTTTTATCAATGGAATGTGCAATATCATCTATAACATTTTTACGGATTTTCAAATCGGGGTGTTGATAAAAGTTCTTGGTGTTGATCAATGAGTCATTGGGCTTCATCTAGTTGAGTTTGGGCTTATTGTAAAGTTTGATGGTATTGTGGTGTGGATTGTTGGAATGGACTAGACATGTTTTCTGAGGTATGGATATAAGATTGTTGTCTTGTAAGTACCATATTAACAAACACACAATCACCTAACAAAATGAAAATAAATCTAGATGGGTTGATTACAAACAAGTAAGAAAAATCACACAGAAAGAATTTTATTATCTTGATTAATTAGGAAAAAGTGGAATATGTAAAATGGCATATAGGGTCCTAGGAAATGGTTGTCTATGGATGGTTTCAAGGAATTTTTAAGGTTGGAGTCCTCGATATACCCAAAGGTACGTGAGGCCAAAATCTATGTTGGTGTTGATATGGGGCATGGTATTTGGGCCTACCCCTCACTTCATGGTCCCGCAGTGATAAGGGAGTCGTGTCTTAGCTTGAATATACTAACAACCAGTTGTTTATACGCAGCCAGATCACTTGAGTCGGTTTCCTTATTGGGTGATGAAATCCTAATAGTTATCACCTAGGTAGGAGTGTTTGATGAAAATTTTATATTTGACGTGGTTTGGTTGTGTGTGGGGAAGAATTAAGTGAATGAAACAAATTAACCCTTCTAATTAATCTATGTGATCAGGCAGGATGCAAGGTTCATTTTAAATCCAAAAGAAAAGATTGACTTCGATGAGAATAGACAACAAAATGCAATGCGGAAAACAAAAATAAAGGAAAAGGACTCACCTAAAAATGCTTCCTTTTTAATTTTCAAATTTTTGATTTTTTTCTAGCAAAGCAATAAGCAACAAGCAAAACCCTCCAAAAGCAAAAACCTGCAAATTTTTAGCATAAAGTAGAAAACAACAAAGAAAACGAGTTAGAGGCTGACTGCTAGGTAATCAAAAGCACTCACAAAGATAATTGGCGATTGACATTATCACTAGTGATTCACATAATCACTTTGGTGATTTGATTGGATCACTAGCGATTACAAAGCAGAAGGCCTAAAATGTAAGAAAATTTATTTAAATGAAATAAACACAAATGAATAAGGGACTAAGTGTCCCACTGGATGTGCTAGAATGTTCAAAGATGTTTTTACTTTTCTACTCAAATTAATGCAGTGAAATAATAAAAAACAAAACCAACCTCGAAGATGCATGGTTTACCGATATATGTGGAGATGGATGTTAAAGTTGATGTTTGATAGAAGTTGATCAAGTCCAGATGTATGTGTAAGTCCTCATGTCCTGCAAAGCAACCTACACTCAAAGACACTAAATAGAAAGGATTAGATAAATGGATAGGTGAGCTTCTCGGCGGAATCCAAAGGGACTTCCTTAGAGGATGTTAGCTCGCTATTAGAAAATTAAGTAGATTGAAAATGCAATAATACGGATGAAGGTAAAGATATACAATCAATATAGATAAGTAGATAGAAGATGAGAAGCTCTAGAACTCCATATGAATGGGGAGGTCTTGTGTGGCTTCGAAAGTGGCCCAGTGAGGGTAGATGCAATCTAGACATGTTCAAAGTAGTCGTACTAGAAATATTCGGTCTCTTGTTCGATATCGTGAAGGAATTCAAATTGATATTTGATGTCTTGGTTGATGTTAGGGAATCAAATCAAGTAGAAAGTGTAAGATTGTGCAGATATTGTATTGTTCCCGAAAAGCAGGTCTTTGGACTATCGAAGGCTGTAAATGCTGGTAATTTCATGTGATTGACTAGGTATTGCCATCTAACAGAGATCCATTCTCAAGACATGTTAGAAGTAACATATATGATGAAAACTAATAAATAAAGTTGATAAAAAGATGATAAATTTGATAAAGACAGATTGGATAGGAATCATCGTGATTAAACCAATTGTTGGCGATTGAGGGAATCACTGGTGATTTCGAGAATTTTAACATGATTAAATAAAAATGAGTGTTTGATGATGCAAAATGATGTTTCAAATGATTTAAAAGCTAAATGTGATTGATAAAAGATAAATGGGGATTTTTAGGAATACCTTGAAAGTGTTGTGAAGCTAAAATATGCCTCAAACCTTGTTTGGGGTTAATCCGAGTTGACAGTGAATGTTCGATGCGATCTGTAGCTTGGGTGATGAAGGATTGATCTCCATATGCTTGAAGATTCTTGATGATAATCTCTAATGATACCTGATGATAGCCTTGATGTATTTGTTCTAAATGATGAGATGTAGGGTGTCGGTGATCAAGATAGAAAGCTTAGGCTTGAAGATTAAAAATTGAGGATCCTAGAGAAAGAGTAGAAAATCTGCTATTTATAATCACTGGCGATTCAACTGAATCTTTGATGATCCAGTTTTTTTTGGGATTTAGGGTTGTAAAGTGGTTAAAACAACTTCTAAATGAAGTTATTTATTTTAGAGTTCGAGTAAATAGTTGGGAAGATGTTTGGAGGTTGAAGTGTAGGGGTTAGGATGGTTATATATTTGTTTTTGATTTATTTTTTAAATTTGTTTTAGGTTCTCAAGTGGTTTTGGGTGGTTAAGTATAGAGTTTACAACTATAAGAGAGGTATTTACATGAAGTAAATATGATGAAATTTTTTAGACTTAGGATAAGGTGTATATGGGTTTAAATGATGTATTTGATTAATATATTGTGAAGGTAAATGTAAATGATAAAGAAAATGAGGAGTGAAAATTTTGAATATCTACATGCTATGGTCCATGATGGACACAAAACTAAACAAATCCATTGCATTCCACCCTCTAACCGATGGGAAAATAGAGGTATTCAACCGTATTATTGTGCATCTTCTTCGGATGTATCACTCCAAACATCCACGTAAATGGGATGAAATTCTGCATATGTCCAACATAGATACAACTGAGCTCTTCATAACTCTATGAGACACAAACCATTTCAGGTATGTCTTTGATTCCAACCATTAGCTCCCATTGATGTAGTATTTCCATTCATGTTGGAATAATAATATTCCCATACACAAAAAGAAGTGAATAAGTCAATGTAGTGCCCCACATTTTTAAAATAATAATAATAATAATAATAATAATAATAATACATATATAATTTAATGTAAAAATTAAATAAGACAAATTGGAGTTAGGGCGAAAAGGTCAAAAACGTCTCTGTTAGGGTTTTACTTTTTTTTGTGTTTTGGAATAGGCGAGTTGGGGCGGCAAAGGAGCAAAACTAGAGACATTTTGTCTCACCCTCCTCCACCACGTGCTAGGGATCAGAGTTGGAGCTGGGCAGGGATGTTTTGTTTGTTTAGAAAATGCCTGAAGGAAACATGGTTTCACAGATTTTCCAGGGTCGCAGGTTTTACTCGAATCTTGCGTTTTGGGAATTTTTTCTTTTGTTTTTGTTTTGTTTTGTCAAAATGCCTCAGCCGAGCGTCATCTCGTGGAGCACCTTGGGTATGCTGACTTGTGTTTGGCTTTCTCCCAGCCTGCGTTAAGAAAAAAATGAACCCCCTTAACCTGCATGGGCAGCTCAAGCATAAAAGTTAGAGGATTTTTTTGTCAGATGTGTTAGTTGCAAGTGCCTTGCCAGATACGTATGCAAAATGTGGAAGCATACAAGCACCCTGTAGATACATATGCAAAATGTGGAAGCATGCGAACCATTTGACTAAATGCATGGAAGAAATGTAGTTCCATGGACTGCAATGATTGCGGATCTACACAAAATGGATTTGTTGAAAAGGCTTTAGAATCTTTCAACCAAATGTAAATAGATAGGAGTAAAGCTAAATTTAACAACCTTTGTCAGCATTCTCACTGCCTATGCCAAAATAGAGCTCTTGAAACAGAGTATGGACGTCCATCAAAGCATTATGGAGAAGGGATTTCTTTTGTGTGTTTCAGTTGCAAGTGCCTGATAGATACATGTGCAAAATGTGGAGGCATGCGAGCTGTTCGACAATGCCTGAAAGAAATGTGCTTCATGGACTGCAATGATGGCAGGATTTGCAAAAATATAAAAATGAGTTTGTTGAAAAGGCCTTGGAAACTTTCAAGAAAATGCAATTGGTACGTGTAAAGCCAGACTCCACAACCTTGTCCCAGCATCCTCGCAGCCTCTGTCAAAATGGGAGCTCTAGAGTAGGCCTCGGACAATGTCAAGGCATAATGTCAGAGGATTTTTAGTTGCAAATGCACTAGTAGACAAGTATGCAAATGGCAGAAGCTTACATGAGGCAATCAACTGCTTGATAAAACACCTCAAAGAAATGTTGTCTCATGGAATGTCGGGATTTGCAAGATATGCACATAATGGATATGCTCAAAGGTTTTAGAAATGCACAAGCAACTACTTACTCGTTGGAAAACTTCAAGTGATTGGGAAGTTGGTGTGACGTGGTGGAGGTTAGATCTAGGCTCGTGAACTGGTTGACGGCGTGCCAAGCAAGATGTTGAATTGAAGCATGCGGCTTCGACTTGGCCACTTCGTTCTCCGTGCATGGTTCTTCTTCCCTTACCTCTCATAATTCTCGTGTTTTAGTTATCTTTACAATTTGAATAGAATTTTAAAATTATGGGATATCTAATACAATTAAATGTTCCTTCAACTCATCAAAACAATAAAGTGTTGTGTCACAACTCTCGAAGTCATTTTTAACTCGTCTACTTTAAACCATGATCTATCACCCTCGCTTTGCGAGAGGATTTAGAAAACTCTTACCCCTTCTTGATCGCTCCAATATCGTTGTATCGACTGCATTTAATTTGACTCCCATTGATTAGGTTGACCTTCTTCCCGCTTAAAATAGTTAAATTTTGCATTTTTTGAAGACTCACTAAGTACCCTTCGCAACTCACGGAAACGAGATGTGAAGTTTCATTCGTGTACCTTGGTATACGAGGAGTTGCCTTGATTTTTGGTTTGACCAGGAAATGATCATATGACATCCTTTTGATGCTCTTCTAGGAGCCTGTTACATTGGTTTACAACAAAGAGAGAGTTGTTAAAACTAGAAAGTTGGGTTTCATTTTGGACCACCATTTGAAACCCTGGAAGAGAAATCACTTTCCATCTTCACAAACCTCTAGTGTTTATACTAGACAAATGCATGGAACATTCGGTATAGGAAAGAGCACTTTTCAGATAGTTTCGAAAGCCATTTTGTAGGCTCTCATGGTCGTAGTTTAACGAGGTCAAACTGGTCCAATTTCATCTTGTCACTCTAGAATACTTGTTGCCGTTTAAAAATGGTTCTCTAGTTCTCGATTCCGATTATCTTTATATAGGGGAACCAAGTAGGAGATGTCTCGTTGCGTGCTTCTCCATCAAACGTTAGTTATGGATGTGGTTTTCAGGAGCTCGAGCTAACTTTTGGCATTTTACAACTAGGTGAACTAGGACTAGTGGCCTCGGAGAACTAACCGCCAAACGCAAACCGTTCGCTCTTTTTCAATTCCGTGATTCTTTATGAATCCTTGGTATATCTAGGACATATAGAAAGTTAATTGTGATGTGTGTTCTCATCGAAGATAACCTTTGGAAGCGAGTTTCTTAGCCTCCGAGCCCGTTTTGAACGTTTTGTAGCTAGTGAGAAAATGTAAAAGTAGAAAGCTGCGGACCCTCGTAGGGTTACCCAATCACCCTGGAAACTTTTAACACACGTAAATAACTGTTTAAAAACACTATAATGAAACTTGTTGTGTGTATTAAAACTTTTGAGAAAACAATATTTTCTCTCTCTTCCTTTCTCTTTCTCTCTCCTGGGTTTATAAAATGAAGAAAAATGAAATGCAATGAATACATGTTTCTAGACTTATTTTATTTCGATTTCAAATTGTAATTATTGTCAGATGTAAATGGGAAACTGAAGAATGAAAATTATGATTGATTAGGGTGGATGCCATGCCAACGAATTTTCGCTGATATCTTGCTCACGTGGGTTTTGCAGGATGGAAGAATGACATCGAAAAGGCGATGTGTAATTTAATTATTACTACTGTAATTTCTATAGGTCATTGTAAAATGAATAACTATCAAATGTAGTCTTTTGTTACAGAAAAATTTATAATTGAGATTTGTTAATATGCATGATATGCTAGTTTAGGGATACTTAGGAAATGTGCATCTAATCACCGATTCAATTTGTTTCTTAGTTGTGTATGGCAAAAAAAAAGGGGGTTTGATTTATACATAGTAAATTGAAATTGAAGTTAATATGTTGTAGCATTTTCGTAGTATTCAATAAGCGATTAAAGTAATTACTTGGGTTATCTTCTTACATTGCAAACATAATAAAGACATTTAATGGGAACACTCAACCTTAATAAAATACTCAGTGCATAAGCTTGCTCGCATGTGTGATTTTTTTACCATATAAGAAATTTAAAACCACGAATGACCTTAAAATTTACACTCGATGAGACCTCCTAGGTTAGGTAAATAAAACCCCTAGTTGGAGTTACCATCATAGTCATTAGGTTTAACGACATTGTCGTGAACCCATATTTTAGGAATGACATGGTCCAACTTTATCCGTGAGTATGCGGTTTCCTTCTAGTTTTGGTAATTGCGAGAAGAATGTACTCTCTTCGAGTCCGATACCAAAGCCGAGTGGTGACGACCACCTTGGAAGTCACCTTATGAGTCCTTGTTGAAGGAATGATTGAGCGGTGTAACCTTCCCATCTGTGGAGTAGGTAGAGATATTAATCCCTTGTATCCTATTGGATTTCCGAGCCTTACGAATTAAATCTAGAAATTAGCTTCATCAAGTGAATGAAATCCATGTGGGATCCCAACGACCTAAATGAAAATCGCGATATAGTTTTTCTTTGTCTTGCAATCTCGTTAGTGAGCCCTTTTGTCCCTCATAGATAAAGGTCTTGTCTTGGACTTGTGAAAATTTAGTGCCTTGATCTTTCATGAAAGGATTATAGGGTAAATACATTTTAACATTAATCACACCTATAAAGAGATTGAAGCCCTAGGTGAAACTGGAATTAAGTTTAACCATGTGCTTCTTTAATATGTCGACAAGTACTTTCATAACTCTTATGTTTAAAAACGATGATAATAATGAGACCCTAGTGCGACGCAAAGTAAATCATATGATGAGAGTAAAACCAAAATTTGAGGTTAGGAATAATGTCACCGGGAGTCCTTATGACTTAATTTAAACATCTTCATGTGTTACAAAGAATATGAATTACCTTGGCGTGACCAAACGTCGAGAAAACAAAAGATATACATATAAAAATCAAATTTGGAATTCAACAAATTATTGAACTATAATAATAATGGTAGCGAAATAACTATTCCGTGATCGATGGATGTTCTTGGGGAAAAAGCTATTTCAATCTATGTCTTCCTTAATCCCAAGATTTCATCCTGACATCACGTTAGGTTCACTTGTGTAACAAGGTTAAATTCTAAACTTTGAATAAGCATTTTGGGAAGCCTAATCTTAACATAAGAATGAGAGAGTTAGAATTTTGTATAAAATTTGAAGTATGGAAAATACTTATGTAAGTTATGAAGATTTGTCATAAGGGTAAAGAGCAAGTTAAAGGGTTGAATAATAAGTGAAATGTGAAACAAATTTTCAAAACATGTAGGTGGAAAAAGGGAGAAAATCATGCTTACCTAATAATTTTCTTGGAAAGTTAGCCGTAACTAAAATACATTTAAAGTAATGATATGTTGTGGGTTCGCCGTTTCTAAAGTCACGATTCTTGTGGTTGGGTATTTGCTAGTACTCGTTCATTGGGAAAAGTGTGGCATCGACATGTCGATGTCATCTACATGTGTCTATGTGAGTCGATGACTTATGTGATCGCGTCGCATGTGTGTCGAGTTCAGACTTAGAGCCCTTACTTGTGTGTGTAAGTGAGCAATGTAAATCAAAAAAATTTTATCCCAGGTATTGTCTTTGTTGTATTTGGGTGTGTAAAACATGGGCACTACGATCAACTAAATTTTTAGAAAGAATTTGAAACATTCAACAACAAGTTCATGAGATCTTGGAAAAAACTAGCCAAAAGTACAAACAATGTCATGATGTGCATCGGGTTCCTCATCAATTCCAAGTGGGAGATAAGGTTTGGCTACATCTCCAAAAAGAAAGACTCCAAGGTCCATACAAAAACTTAGGCCTCTACGATATGGGCCATATACAATAACCAAAAATATTGGTGAGAATGCATTTGAGCTCAATCTTCCATCCTATCTTGGGTTACATCCAGTTTTCAATGTGGAGTTGCTCCACCCATACTTTCCTCCACTCTTGGATACATCAGACATTGGTGAATAGTTACAGAGTATAGAACTGAACCCAGACTACATGACACCAATAAACATTGATCATATCATTGATAGGGTGGTTAAGGACATGAAGCATCAACAAATCACACTCTACCATGTAGTAAAAGCAGGGCGATGACACACCAAGGGAAGTGGCTCACTAAGAGTTAGATTGAGAAATAATTTCCACACCTAGTCAAAAATATAGGAGAAATGGGGCCCATTGCTTCTTAAGAAAGGATGAATGATCCAAAACAGGACTTCCAAAGTCTATTTTTGGCATTTTTAGCAACTTTTGTATTTTGCATTTTTAGGGTGTTCGTGAGTTATTTTGGGCTTAGCACAATTTCGGTAGGATGTTGATGTAGGAGCATCACTCCATGTACATGAATAATCCAAGAAGGTATGAAATTTGGTTTGTTAGGTATGGTACTAGATCTCTGAGGTCATTAGGTGTTCGTCAGGTGTGTTATTTGAAGTCTAGGATATTCAAAAATTTGAAAATTCACTTTCCCTCCAAAATGTAAAACTTGAAAATGGAGGCCATTTTTGGCTTGTTTTAATGTTTCAAAGAACTCTTGGAACTTGTAAATCATGAAAAGGATGAAAAATAGGTCAGAGTGAGTGTCTTAGGTCTTCTTAGGGGTTAAAATGTCATAATAAGGGTAAAAATTAAGGTTTTTGGGTCTTTAAGCTAAGAAACCTAGTGATTGATCCTAGAAGTCACTCATGTGACCAAGAGAATTAAAATATCATTCGGTTAGAAGTTGAGAGATGGCTATATATTTCTCAAGTGTAACTTTTTTACCTCATTCTATCCGGATAGAGTCTCAATGTGTAAATATTTTCAAGAAGTATTGAAGGAAAAGATGAGTTTTTTAATGTTGGCTTATAATCTTGGATGACTGTGTGTGGAAATATTGTAATGTTGTACCATTAAATATTGTACTTGTATTTGCAAATGAATCATGATTGAGAAGATCCTGTGTTGTGAACTTGTAGGTAATGAAGAGTTGAAATGTGGGATTGAAAATTGAATGCACTTGAGGAAGGAAAATGAGGGTGTCTTGTAAAGATTTTTGTGTGAGTTCATTTGATAGTTATTACTTGCTCTTGGTGTGTATGATCTATGCAAGAGATATTCCATTATATCTCCTTATTCTACACATGGAATAATGACTGTAGTACTTGAGAATGTTTGAACATGGCGCCCTCTGTTTCAAGATATATTAAATGCATAAATTGTGATCCCTTATAATAGTGACATGAACCTCAACCATCAAATAGACCTAGTAAGTTAATAACTTTAGGGGTTTTAAAGGAGTAAGATAACAAACTTGTAGTTTTGGAGTCTCTTTTGAGACCATTTTACTTGAATCCATCGCAATTGTATCAATCGGTTTTCTGCATGAGTAGAGTAAGATATGAGTACACTTTCACCTATAGGAGATTTGGGAATTTTAGGGTCCTTAGAGTGATTAAAATACACACATGCATCGAGGAGGGATAATTCACAAAGTAAACAACCCAACTTTCATCCATTATTGACTTGAGGGTTTCATACCCTACTCCAAAGAGAAAAGAAGGAAACTATCATTTAAAGGAAGGAATTTAATTTGGAATCACAAGTTCCTGGTAAGATATTTATTTTCTCCCCCTCATTACATAATTCCATGACCAATTTGGTGATTTGAATTGATTTCTAAAAAAGATATGGTATATTTAGTTTCTCAGGGTCCGTGAGATGACCTGACAAACATAGTTAGCTAAGGTTTGAAGATAGATACCTCAAATCAAATAATTTAGACCTAAAATTTGGTACAAGTGTTGTAGGTATAATCCTTCAAGGGATTGAAAAGAAAATTCAAGGTTTTATTGGTTAAGTTTTGAGATATAATTAGCGAGTACTTATACAAAGAAGTATACAAAAGACCAGTTCAAAAGGTCATATTACAAAGGAATCCTATGTTTGCCAAGGAGTTTGAACTTGAAACTTGTAAAAATGAATGATGATAATAATGGGTTCCTGAATCACTCTATATTTCATCTTGAAATGACCTACATTTAAATCTATGCATGACAGTTCCTTTTCAAGACCTAGTTAAGGGTTTAGAGGTGAAATTGCAAAAGTTGAAGTATAGGGAGTTAGAAGAAGAATTGGACCTCCAAATTTTGGGTACATATCTAAGGTGGAAATAGGATTATAATAAATCTTATGATGTATCCTAGTCACCTATATAAGTCAATAACCATATGTGATCCAAATATGTTTGTTTCAAGACAAAGGATGATTGTTTAAGAGCTATATTGACTAAGTAAGGTAAATTGTATGAATTAGGGCTTATAGAATCCATATTGTGGATGGTTTAAATTATTTTACAAGGAAAGTAATTGGGAGAATGGAATTTGAAGCTTAGGACGTGAAGTTACCCAATTTGAACTAGAATCTAAACAAGAAACAAGAAAGGGCGGTATTGACCTAGTAAGGTAAGTGGTTGAAATGAAGCTTCTTAAATGCTCATGATGGTTAGTCTAACAGGGTTTGAGGTTTTTGATAGGGTTTAACCTTCAAGGAAGTTCTGGGAGCCTTAAGAAAAAAAACCATGTTGACGTATGCACTCGAGCTAGTAAACATATAAGAAGGATAACTAACAAAGGGAGTTCAAGGGATTTTACATGAAACCAACTAGTTGAAGGCTTGAATCAGGGGTAGATGAATTTGTAAACAAGGTGTAATAATGATAGTTCCCTTCCTAATTATATATTGTCCATACAATTTTTTTTTTTCGAACCTTTTGGACTAGAATCTAATCCTAAAATGGCGAGTAAGGATGAATTTTATTGCTTGAACCTCCTTAGTTATTGAATATATGTTTGATACTTGATTTGCTTACATCATTTTGGTATTAGATCTTGGATTTGAGATTGAGTAAATAGTTTTTGTTACTAACAATGTTTTGTGAGTGTGAAGTGAAGATTGACAAGGAAATGAGTGAAGAGAGGAATGTGAAATTAGTCATGGACCATGGTTACAGGATGCCAAAGTGGATGAAGGAATCAGTAGCAATGAAAGAAGAGGTCAAGAAAAATAAATTTAATGAGAGGATAAGAGAACAAGAGCAACAAAGAATAATAGCCAAGATGATGGAACAAAGGAAAACATGCAGAGAAAGAGAATTAAGGCTATTAAGCCTCATGAATCAGATTTGATAGATGATGAAGACAAACAAGAATCAACAGAGAGATGGATAGAGAGGAATTGATAAGACAATTGTGAAATTGATGAAGACACAAAAAAGAGAACACGAGAGAGAGAGAGAGAGAGAGAGAGAGGAAAAGGAAAGAGGAAAGAAAGAAGCGGATAAGAAGAGAAAGAGAACTAAAAATGCAGGATGAGATACAAGAGTTGAAGAGGGGTGTGTCACGGTTATTGGAAATGATAGAGATTCGAGAGAAAAAAGAACCATTTGGAATAGTGGTGAAGAAGAAGGTAAAGTGGCCATTAGAGATACTTATGAGGAAGAAAAAGAGAGAGCAACTGAGAAGAGAGATAAGAGAAGAAGAGAGGAAATTGAGACAAGAAGAAAAGAGGAAGAGAAGACAAGAGAGAGAGGTTGAAAAATAAGTGGTCTATGAAGAATTTTAAGATCTAGATGAATAAGAAGTGATTGCAAGCTTCTTATCTTGTATTAGGAAAGAAGAAAAAGATGATGAAAAGTTGAACAACAGAGTGAAGATGAGAAAGAGCTCATGGATGAAGCATCTTATGAGGCTAAAATGCCTCCTTGTTTTTGTTCTAATGTTTATTTTGAGTGTGTGCATGCAAGTGATAGAGATGAAATTATAGAAATGAAGAAAATTTCTAATGAAAAGGTCGAAGAAACTGAAAATGATGAAGAAGAGAAGTTGACAATTGATGAGGAATTTTTGTGTGGAAAATCATGCAAAGACAATATATTTCAAACTTGTTTGAGAATGATGAAGACTTCAAGAGAGAACAATAAGAATTTGAGAGGATATTACAAGCTAAAGAGGAAGACAAAATCTATGAAGAAGCCAAGGAAACCAAAGTTGAAGATTAGCAAAAGCAAGCCTAAGAGGAGGATATGAAGATTGAAGAAGAGAATGAAGAAGAGAAGTCTATGGAGAACCATACCTCCTTTATGAAGACCAAGTACCAAATGAGAACTAGAAAATGCATAGGATTGAGAAAATGAAGAATGAGCAGGTTGAAGGCAAAGAGAAGATTAGAGTGAAGATGAAGAAACAAATAAATTGGAAGAAGAAGAAGAAGACAAAGCTATGAGTCCTAATATTTTCCTACCCCTAGAGTATGATGTAGGATCATCACTCCATGTACATGAATAAGCCATGAAGGTATAAAATTTTTGTTTGTTAGGTATGATCCTAGATCCTCGAGGTCATTAGGTGTATGTCGGAGTGCTAGTTGGAGTCTAGGACATTCAAAATCTTGAAAATTCACTTTCCCTCCAAAATGTAAAATTTGAAAATGGAGGCCATTTTGGCTTGTTTTAATGTTTAAGAGAACTTATGGAACATGTAAATCATCAAAAGGATGAAAATAGGTCAAAGTGAGTGTCTTAGGTCTTCTTAGGGGTTATAATGTCATAATATGGGTCAAAAATTAAGGTTTTGGGTCTTTAAGCTAAGAAACCTAGTGATTGAGCCTAGAAGTCACTCATGTGACCAAGAGAATTAAAATATCATTCAGTTAGAAGTTGAGAGATGGCTATATATTTCTCAAGTGTAACTTTTTTCCCTCATTCTATCCAGATAGAGTCTCAATGTGTAAAGGTTTCAAGAAGTATTGGAGGAAAAGCTGAGTTTTTTTTTTAATGTGGGCTTGTAATCTTGAATGAGTGTGTCTCGAAATAGTGTAATGTTGTACCATTAAATCTTATGCTTTTATTTGCAAATGAATCATGATTGAGAAGATCCCTAGGTTGTGAAATTTTAGGTAATGAAGAGTCAGTAATGTGGGATTGAAAAGTGAATGCACTTGAGGAAGGACAATGAGGGCACCTTGCAAGATTTTTGTGCGAGTTCATTTAATAATTATTACTTGTTCTTGGTGTGTATAATCTATGTAAGAGATTCCATTATCTCTCCTTATTCTACACATGGAAGAATGACTATAAGCACTTGAGAATGCTTGAACATGGTGCCCTCTGTTTCAAGATATATTAAATACATAAATTGTGATTATATGGTACTATGATCCCTTATGATAGTGACATGAACCTCAACCATAAAACATACCATGTAATGGAATCGCTTCATGGGTTGTAAAGGAGTGAGATAAAAAACTTGTAGTTTTGGAGTCTCTTTTGAGATCATTTTACTTGAATCCATCATAGTTGTATCAATGAGTTTGTTTGCATGAGTAGACTAAAATATGAATACACTTTCACCTGCAGGAGATTTAGGAAGTTTTGGGTCTTTAGAGTGATTGAAATAGATGCATGCATCAAGGAGGGAGATTCCACAAAGTAAACAACTCAATTTTCATCCACCATTGACTTGGAGGGTTTCATACCCTGCTCCAACGAGAAAAGAAGGAAACTGTCATTTAAAGGAAGGCATTTAATTTGGAATCACAAGTTCTTGGTAAGATATCTATTTTATCCCCATTATTATATAATTTCATAACCAATTTGGTGATTTTAATTTATTTCTAGCAAGAGATATGGTATATTTAGTCTCTCGGGCTCACGAGATGACCTACACAGGGCATAGTTAGCTAGGGTTTGAAGATAGAGACCTCAAATTAAGGAATTTAGACCTGAAATTTGGTACAAGTGTTGTAGGTAGAATCATTCAAGGGATTAAAAAAGGAAATTTAAGGTTTTATGGGTTAAGTTTTGATATATAATTAGCAAAGTATCTTGACCTGATAATGAAGTATATAGTCCAAGACCTAATTCAAAAGTTCATATTACAAAGGAAGTGTGTGTTTGCCAAGGAGTTTGAAATTGAATCTTGTAAAAATGAATGATAAGAATAATGGGTGCTTGAGTCACTCTATATTTCATCTTGAAATGACCTACATTTAAATCTATGCATGATAATTCCTTTTTCAAGACCTAGTTAAGGGTTTAGAGGTGAAATCGCAAAAGTTGAAGTATAGGGAGCTAGAAGAAGAATTGGACCTCCAATTTTGGGTACATATCTAAGGTGGAAATAGGATTCTAATAAATCTTATGATTTATCCTATTCACCTCTAAAATTAATAACCATATGCGATCCAAGCATGTTTATTTCAAGACAAAGTAGGACCGTTTTAAGAGCTATATTGACTAAGTAAGGTAAATTGTATGAATTAGGGCTTAAGAATCCATATTGTGGATATTTTAAAGTGTTTTACATGATACATAAGTGGGAGAATGGAATTTGAGGCTTGGGAAGCAAACTTGCCCAATTTGAACTAGAATCTAGATAAGAAGTAAGAAAGGGCGGTATTGACCTAGTAAGGTAAGTGGTTGAAATGAAGATTCTTGAATCCTTATGATGGTTAGTCTAACAAGGTTTGAGGTGTTTGATAGGGTGTAACATTAAAGGAATTCACGAGAGCCATAAGACAAGAATATGTTGATGTATGCACTCGAGCTAGTAAGCATATAAGAAGAATAACTAACAAAGGGGAGTTCGAGGATTTTACATGAAACAGAAACCAGTTGAAGGATTAAATCAGGGGTAGATGAATTTTTAAACAAGGTGTAAAAGAGATAGTTCCCTTCCAAAGTATATATTGTCCATACAAACAAATTTTGAACCTTTTGGACTAGAGTATAATCCTAATATGACAAAGGATGAATTGTATTGCTTGAACCTCCTTAGTTATTGAATATATGCTTGATACTTGATTTTCTTACATCATATAATTATCAACCCAAGCCACATTATAACTTATTGCTTACCTATTATTTCTAATGGATCATCTAGTTTGCAAAAGCAGATCAATGAACTAGGAGATATGGCCCATTAAGGGACACTAAATAAAATAATAAGTGATAATAGGAAATACTTTAGTTTCTTTCAATTATATATTTTTGAATCCACCCCTAAGGTGGATACAAATGGTCTCCATAGGATGAAATTTTGGTTCCCATATGGAACCCTTCATATTCTTTGTATAGCTTTAAATTTGTGGATTTTTGAATAAAGAGATAGATCTCCGGGCATACATCTCTCTCATGGAGTTTTCTAATTTGTATTCACAATAAAAATTGTTTCTTGTTATTGCATGATAGATTGCATTGTCATAGCACATTAAACACCATTGTTAGTGTGTTGTCCACCGGGTTGCACTTCAATCCGAATCACTTTGTGAGGACTTATTTGCATTTTTTGATTCCATATTTGTCCGAGTAATGGATCAACTACAAAGATAAATCCCCTAAATTTATCTTGCATTGTCGTATTCAAAATTGGTCTAAAAGAAATTTATGGGTCAGAGTTATGTGAATAATGCCTATTCGAGTTGTAAAAAGGTCGTAAATTTCTTTTCTTTTTCCTTTCTTGAGTCTTTATAGTATTCTTGTTAAGGTCTTAGATGGCCTTGGTTGGGTGTTGTATACTTTCACAAGGGATTCACTAAGTAAACTTGTGGCATATCACATTCGTTCATAAGATACTAAATAATACCCCTATTTCTAGTTCTACTTCTCAATATTCTATTATTAATACCCCTCTCAATACACCATTCTTATTATAAAATACCCCTTTTATTGCCATATATTACATATACCCATTTTTCTATGACATTTTTAATACCCCTTATTATTTGTTACTCCCGTAATTATTTTGTGTCGATGATCAATATAACAGAGTCATGGAGTTTATAACTTGAAATAGGTGCAATGAAAGACTATTGTGACAAGAGAACATGATGGAGACAAGTGTCCAACCCTCATACAATTCTAGGAATGTCTCGTGCCTCAAGACCATTTACTATAAAGTTACATAGAATTCAACCTTCACCATTGATTATTTTACGATCCACGTGGAGCCATCTAAGAATCTAGTTGAATTCCATTTTCTATATCTATAATTTGATTCCTTATTTAAAATTATTGGACATCTATCCAAATGAGTCTTGTGAACTTACAACTCTCTTTACTTCACATATGTATACCATTCTTGATACATATTAAGTATAAACGTGCACACACATTAACTAATGTGGTACTAAACCCACAAACTATAATCATAACTCTCCACTACCAATATCAATTTACTCTACATCATCCTAATTCGAGAGAATTTCTTGTTAATAACTTTTGAGTAAAAAGGGTTATTGATCAATATCTAATCATGTGGCCCAAAATAATTTTTTTGCTAAGTAAACATTTTTCCCGATATGTGCTTATAAACTTGTGGAATGAAATCACAATGAAACATTCGATTATAATGGAAACCAATGGTAGGAAATGAAAGCGACGATGATATGGCCTCAAAATAAATGGTAATGATATATTATTGGTGAAATAAATGGAAATGTATTATTAATGGTGAATATGATTAAGATGTGTAATGATATTATAAACTTATGCCGATTAGATGTAATATCATATTATAAACAAAAAATGGTGGGAAATAAATAGATTTTGTTTTAATTTTTCATCTCCCTCTCCAATTATACCTACACCCCCTATTCCCCCCACATACCCCACTCCTTTATTATTTTAAAAACATTATTTTTAAACCCCTTTCCCTCCTTAATATATGCCACTATATTGGATAAATTTTGGTATATATTTATACACTTTATGAACATACATGATAGCATAATTTTTATTATGTGAATCCCTTGTGTATATTCTATATAAGTATGTACTATCTATCTATAGACTTTGCGTGTGGGTGCTTATAGATTCTCCCATGGATTTTAATTGAAAAATTCTACAAATGTGAGAGAGGGTTCTAGCCTATACCATATACCAAGACTAGTTAAAAGGAAGAAGTCGTCAAACACTAGCAAGAATAAAATAAGACAATGATCTAAATTTTATTTGGAAGATGTGCAACAATTTTTGTGGGTTTAGTAATGATCTGAAACTCAAAAAATTTATACACAACAAGGTCCTCCTTTCCAAATAACACAGGAGCATCTTAGCTCACTTGTAATCCTACGTCAACCAAAATCATAATATGGTAGAAATAAGAAAAGTGTAGCATTGAGAAAAGATTATTGTTTTGCGCTTCAATCTTGTTTGTATGATTTTTTTCTTCTATCCTTCGATTTCTTCCACCCATAATGGACAATATTGTGGTTGTTAAACGTGTACAATTTTTATCCTTATACTAGGTTGTAATGTAACTTGTGGTTATTTTTGGTGCTTAACCACTTTACAAACAAGCAATACTTAAGGAGGATTTCAATCTGCAATCTCTCTTTAACAAGTTTGGCACCTTAACTAGCTTCCATCTATGTTACTAAGTACTTCAAGGTAACCTTGAATATGTATCTACAAATCCAACTTGTATTTGGATATATACACTTCATAAGGTCACCAATATGTATCCAATACACCCAAAATAATTACCACATCCGAATACCACTTAAATTCAATAGTTGTGTAACCATGTCATATTGATATAGACAACCATATTTGGGTCACACCTAATCCATACCAATTAAAAGTCCAATATTATAGGGAAAAGTAGTAATTGTTTCATACAATGATATAGTCATTAATATATTATGGTTTCTTATATTGGGTAGAAACTATAATGGAAATAAATTACACAAAATGAAGAAGATAATTGATCCAGTGTTGCCTCTTTTAAACAATAAATAGATCATATTTTGTGATGATAAATGAAAAAATGACTAAGTTCCTTTCAGCCAAATATAATGTTCACTGAACATTCACAAAATACTACAAATTGAGAGGTAGAAGGAAAAGGAGACACAAGATTTATCCTAGAGAAACCCAATGTGGGAAAACTCCATCTAGGTAAGCAAATTGCTTCCCTTTCACTATGTAATTCTCCAAAATACAAAGCTACTGCCAAAAATTTTCCTTCAAGAAGGATTCAATCTCCTTTTAATTGTATTTGTGTGTTTACGATCCTCAATAATGAAGAACTCAACTCTAAATGAACAAAACAAGAAGAAAATCTAGCTTCTACTTTTTTGCTCACACTTGAATTCACTCAAAATCACCTACTAGACTAAAGAATCAACTTGTATTTATAATTTCTTTGCCCACTAGTGGAGGGGAAGAAAAAATGAACTGATCTGGGAAGGCAAAACAATCTGACCTGGGAAGTCCAAGCATTTGTAATTGTTTGTATTCCCATTTTGGCATCCGGAATAAGCGTCGGACATTTGGAGGAAGTGTTTGGGCATCTAGAGGATGCAAACCATTGTTTGGGCATTTACAGAAAAAAATGGTCTTCTTATGTCATTTGAAGGTGTTTGGATCACCATCATCCGAGATAGACCATATTTAGAATAAAGAGCATGATAATAATATGTACTTCAAGTATCGATAAGGAGAATACATATAATTAGGCCTTTTAGATCCATTTTGGATCATACCTCCTCAATTTGAGAATTTCCAATCCTAAAAGCTTGAAGGATCGATGAGGCGAGGAAATGTCTTCCCACATATCCTCTAGAATACCACTTATCTTTAGTAGGTAACTATCCTTTCAAACCAATCAACCACCTATTTTGTACTCCTTGTTGCATTTTTCCACTCTTTCCACTACAATACCACATCTTCCTCAAACTCCAACTAGATTTCTGGAGCAAGGTCTTGATAGATGGTAACAAAAAAACCTCATTTTCCTAATCCAACATGGAGGGCTCAAAGAGACATAAATTCTCAACATTCACAACTAAATAGATTCTCATATAAGGAGGTAAATATAAGAAAAATGCATTCTTACCCACTTATTCCATAATTTCAAATGGGCCATAACGAAGAGGTTTGAGTTTCTTAGATTTTCCCTATAACATTTCTCTTCTCAAGTACAACCATACCTTGTCACCAATAAGGAAAGAATGCTCAGTTTTATGTTGATCATGCCACGCTTTGTACTTGGCATGTGACTCTTTCAACCTCTCTTATACCTTGAGGTGTATCTATTGAATTTTCTCAATGAAACTTTCAGCTCTGTGGGTCTCCAGATCCACTTTTCCATTGTCTCTGCATTGTAATCTCAAAAAAATCAAACACACTCTTAGGAAAATAACCAAAACATGTCTCAAAAGGAGTCTTACTAGTATAAGCATGAACTACCATGCTATAAGAATGATGGATATATAAAAATTATCATCCCAAGTCTAGGTTTTTTTCCCATTGTACCCTCTCAAGAGGTGAACTAAGGCACAATTTACCTCTTTTATTGGCCCATATGTTTGCAGGATGAAAAGCGGTAGACCTTTTTAACATAGTAGCCATCTTCTCCCACGAGGTAGACCAAAAATAACTAATGAACCACGAGGCTTTGTCCGACATAATAGAATTATAAAAACCAAAATGAACCTATTCATTAACAACAACCAAATTTGGTGTATCACTAGTCTTCTCCCAAATAATGTGATTATACTTTTTACCAAATCAGTCTACTAATATAAAGACATAATCATACCATTTTTGGAAGTAGGAAAATTGTCCATAATATACATGGAGAAACTCGCCCATGGTCGGGAAGGAACCGATAATGGCATACATAATCCCAACTCTCCTTTACTAGGATTGATCATACTATCTAAACAAAACCCTGATAAAGTTAGCAACTACTATTTACATGTTTGGTTGATAAACATACATGTGTATATGCCCAATAGTCTTTGTAACCCCATAATGACCAGCCACCCTGAAGTGTGTGCTTGCTCAATAAAATACTGCAACTATTGTTTCTCTTCGTAGGCATCCTACATGGACTTCCAGTAGAATCCAGTAGTCTAGAAGTGGACTGTAGGGTAACAATCGTATCACATGCTCAATTGGCATATTTGGGGCAACCCATAGAATCTTCCATGAACTACTGAACCAACTCTTCTATTTGCTTCTTCTCTTTATTACTAACCATGGTACAAGTGGTATCATAGGTAATAAATTCCTCTATTTGTCTATCCTTTAGAAGAAGTAATGAAAATCCTCCACTAGCATTAATGAGTTTCTAGGCTTCAGTGGCACTTGCCAAAGAGATATTTGAGTCTCATGTAAAGGTTGAAATTATGTAGCTCTTACCATTGTTCACCGGTGGTACTTGGTTGGCTCTTCTCATTAAGATAACATCCCTGGTATACAAGTACAGACTTCCAAAACTACACCACACACATCAAGAGAAACAACATCCAAAGTAACTTCATCAATGAAATTTTTATCAATACCAAATGTAATATTACATTACTTGGTAACCTTGATGTCTATGTCTTTCTTCACCCAACCCAACGAGTATGGACTTGGATGATTGTAAGTTTCAATATTAGCCTATCAACTAATTCTTTACTAACCGAATTAGCTTTCAAAAAGTATAAAAAAGAGCATCAACTTTGGTTTTCTTTAACTAAATTTTTATATGAAAGAGATGAGTAAGTTCATTCTCTTGAACATTCTTATTATTTCCCAAACATACCTCTCTACAGACGAAAGTACAACACATTGTCTCATCCACCTCTTCACTGCAAAATTCTTCCTCTCCTTGAAGGGCAGCCATGACCTTCTTTTTATTCTTCTTATTCTTGAAGGGATGTAATTCTGGGTGGAGATTCCAACATTTTTCCTTAGAATGAGTGTCAACATCACAATGACAAAAATGAAATTTAGTATACTTAATGGAAGTAACATTATGCTTACCTTTTACTTTTATTTTCCTTTTACTTGGTGTCACTTTGTTTGTTTGAGGTAGGTTGAGAGGTAGATGAACTATTTTCTTGTCCATCTTTAAATAGTGAGCTTGAGAACAAGCATCATCTACATTCACCGGCTTGGCAAGAGGACCGGTCTCATCAAATGGCTATAAATTCCATTGATGTATTTCATCAAAATGTCTTGTTCCACTGCATCTTTTTCCATTTTGACATCTTTCTTACGAAACTTCATTTGCCGTGTACTCTTACATGTTCTAACCTTACTTTTCCCGAGGTATTGCCATTACATGGACCTCTATTCTCATTACAAATAGGACATGACTAATTTTTTATTAGCCTCTTAAATTCATCCCACTTAGTAATAAGAGGAAGCTTCTTAACAACCAAAGAATGAACATAAATTTTAAACCAAGTTAAAGCATGATTGGTTAATTTTAACCTTGCAAATGAAATTTTTTGACTCTCATTGATTTGATGCAAACTGAAATATACCTCAAGTTGAGATAGCCAATAGTATATATTTTTAGCATTCACGTTCCCATCATAAGGCTGAATCTCTATCTTCTCCTCTTCTTTGAATGGAGGAGTAAGGTTAAGCACTGGGCTACTCATCCTCATACTCATGAGGGTCTTCTTCATGGTCTCATAGTGCCTCTTTTAGAACACCAAGCTTCTCCATGAGAAATTGATCCAAAGCCATGCATACACACTATCCACTCACCAATTTTTTTATAGAAGCCACAATTTTAACTTTGCAATCTCCCAAAATCAATAAACCATACTTTGTTCAAGAAGGTTATTTCTTGCCCAAATGTACTAAATCACATGAACTACTAAAGAAAATCCCTAAATCACCTCGAAAATGCTTAAATACTCCTAAGAAACTTGTCCATGCACTTCACAAAGTTTCATACAACCAAATTTACCTACTTCCTTTGTAAACCAAGCAAAATCCTTGTAGCCCTGCTAAAACTGGTTTTTTGACATAACTCATGAAATATTCTCCAATAAGCTTGACTAGTAAACTTTTTAACTACCCATTATGCTCATTCAAGTTCATATAAAGTTTCAAGATTCAATTCCTTACCAATAAAAAAGTTATCCTCCTTTTTGTAATTTTGCTTTAGGTCTCAATTAGCCCTCTTTTTGTAACACAAATCTCCATGTCTAGGGGGTAAACTACCTGCAACCAATCCAAGTGTCTTAGCTTTCTAGATACCCATTATTTTTCTTGAGCTTTCTACAAATTTGCATTCTCCATCTTCATGTCTATCACTCCCAACTCAATTTTCACCTTTTAGGTTTGTTTCTGGCCTAAGTTGGGGTCTAGTAACAAAAACCTAGGGTTTGAATTCTTGTCACTATTCCAACTCTTTAAACACCCAGGTTTCACCTTATTATACCTTTTTCATACCTTACTAAGGCTCAAATACCTCTTGCACACTCTTCCTTGCTATATTTCATGGCTTTTGGCTTAACTAGCTTGTTCTTGTTCTTGATTCAAACACTCTTCTCTCCACTTTTCTTTGCTTCTTATTTGGTTTGGTTACATGAATTTCACTAACTCATAACACCATTACTACCCCTTTCCACTCTATTCATGCACTCATCAAGGTCCTAACACTTCTCCGTCCTTCTTGTTATAATTTGATAGTTTTAGTTCATATGTCTTCTTGTTGTTACTTGACTGAGAACCTTCTATGCTCTGTTTGAGATGTTATTGACTTTTAAAAGCTTGTTTCACTCCTTTTTGTCACAACACTTCATGTCTCTCTACACTCACTTCACACTCAGGAATTCACTTATCCCTTAAGTACTCATCTCTCTCTCTCTCTCTCTCTCTCTCTCTCTCTCTCTCTCTCTCTCTCTCTCTCTCTCTCTCTCTCTCTCTCGTTTTTTCCTTTCAATTTCCTTGTATAACTATGTTATACGAACAATGTGATTTCTTCTAATTTGATGGCTTCTTCAAATAGTTTTAACTTATTCAAATGATGGTAACATTTCTTATCACCCCTCGATGTCTTAGGTCATTACTATCCTTGAAGTTACTCAACAAAATCAAATTAGACAACACCCTTACAAATGATGTTACACCTCCTAGATTGTTTCTCAAGACTGTATAAGGAAAGAGTTACATATTTCTCTAGAAATTTGAATCTTATAAAGCTTCTCATATTCTTTAAGGCTTCCTACTACCCCAAATATATACTTATAATTCTATCTTCACCATCTTAGATTATAATGTTTCTTGTTTCAGGAATAGTTTGGACTATCACCGAGTTAGGCTTGAAGCGTGTATGCACTCTACAACTTAATTCCTTCAATTAATTTAATTTTAATTTTGATTTATCATCCTCATAGAGGTTTGCACATCCCATTAATGATCCAAAAACCTCAAAATTTGATGTTAAACTGACATTCAAGGGTATACTTCCTTTGCAAATTCTCAACTCTTTTGCCTCCACAATCAATATTGTACATTCACGTTTGAATCTAGAGATTTCTTGTGTCAATGACTTGTCATCTTACCACCCCTCTCATGTATTCCATTCTCCACATTAATTTGTTTGTGCTCAGAGTAATAACCTTCCATGTACTTTACTTATACCTCTAAAACCCTTAGAAATAGGGTATAAAGGAAATAACTCTCAAAATATTGATATTTTAGCCTACCTAATCTCTTCCTTACGTTTGACAATTATGCATGCACATCCCTTAATTATATTAAACCCTTATCCACCTATGTTGATAAATCTCATGAGATTATCACACCATTTTTAATTCTCTTAAACCCCAAGACTATGACACAGATCACGAGAACACTTAATTAGTGTTAAATGTATATTCCACACTTCCAAAGCTAACAAGTTTCATTCACAACCCCTAGACTTTCTTGAAGCCTTCATAATACCCTCTGTCCATGCACACATTCATAAATTTATATCAAAATATTCAAAATTAAATCTTGATTGTGCACACACAGTCTTCTTACCTTGAATTCATAGTTTTATCTTTCCTTTAAGTCTTGCTAACTTCATGACCTCTCCTATAGGCTCTTCATGACTCCCTCTGACAGTTGCACACCTCACTCGGTTACTTGTATCGAAGCTATATATATTATGAACATTCAAAATACATAAAATTCATTCATTCATATTCCTCACATTCATCACAATTATTAAACCAAGAATCCTTTCATTAGATACATCATGAGTTATACAAGCTTCAAGAGCTCGAGGCTCTTTTACAAATATCATCTCCCTCTCTAACCTCTCACCAACCTTATTCTCACCACTAACACCTCATTCATTTGAATACATCAACTTTTGATGAATTAAGAGGTAGTTAGGTTTTCATCAATCTTAACTCAAACCATGATTAGGCTAACAATAGTGAGTTTACACTTAGGTAGGGGTCAAGAGAGTGTGAACACCTTATTACATGGATGTGAAGCCTAATCTAACACTTAAATCACTAACATACTAACTCCTATACCTAGGATGCAATACTAAGCTATTTGAATATTTAAATGTGGTTTTTGGAGGGAAACCTCCAAAATACCACCTATTACATCATTATGAGTCCAAGTAGACTAAATAGGACCTAAGAGCATCCCAAGACATCCTACACACATAGTAAACTATGAAAAGCCTAAATTTGAGTTATTTACAATGATGCTCTTGCATCGATAATCCCATTATGGACTCCGATTTCCCCATAGACAAGGAAATATTACCCACATCTTTGGACGAATCGCCACATTCTCCTCCAACTTGTGGAAACATTATTCTTCGATCTCACATGCATCTTCTCTACGAGCCAAATATCGATTCCTTACTTGAAATTTTTTGTGGAAATATTTGCTTCAAAAGGAATGACGATACCTTCACCAATTTCAATTCTAATTGTATTTACTTGCTTACATCCTCAACATTGAAGAACTCATCTCTAAGCGAACAAAACAAAAAGAAACTCTAGCTTCTCATGTTTTCTCACACTTGAATACACTCAAAATCACCTCTAGGTGAAGAATTGAACTTGTATTTATAGTTGCTCTGCCTTGCTTTGATGGAGGAATGGCGAAATGAACTAATCACGGGAAGGCAAAACAAACCGACCTAGGAATTCAAAGCATTTGTAACTTCTCATATTCCCATTTTGGCGCTGGAAGAGGCATTAGGTGTCTAGGCATCTAGTGTATGTAACTAGTGTGCAGGATTCTATAGAACAACAATGGTATTCTCATGTCATTCGAAGGTGTCTGGATCAGCCTCAGCCTGACTAGACCATCTTCAGAATAAAGAACATGCCAAGAATATGCACTACAAGTATTAATAAGGAGAATACATAGAATTGGGTCTTTTCAGATCCATTTTTGGATCGAGAACTTAAGTTCAAAATGGTACCATTGTGAGTTTATATGTTTCTTATTATCATGTGACATAATATAATGTTAGAAATGTATCTACAAAAGAGTATGCCAAGATAAATATTATTTACTCCTTAATACTCTATCTTCACATGTCTTGAGGATATGAGTCTCTACCTTTTGGCATACGACATTTTCTTTTCTTTTTTATAATTTATAAAGTTTTTCTAGGCCAACTAATTACGTCCTAAGGAGTTGCTCCCACATAATTTGATTGTAAATAAGCGATATATATTCCCATTTAGGCCATCAAGTGTGGAATTGTATTTTCTATGCTCAAGTATTATAATTTAGATGTTCCCCCTCTAAGTGGATACAACAAACATACTTTAGTGACATTCATCGCCATTTTTATTTATTTTTATCTTCTTGGGCTTTTACTCACAAAATAATTCTTGGATATACTTTATCCTACTAGTTTTATGTTCATTGGACTGGGATTATCGCTATAATTGTTGTTATTTGTATTTAATATTAAATAAATACCATATGAAGTGGTATCAAAGCATTGATTTGGGAAAAGTGTGAGAGGTTCAAGATAGAATATGTTTTGGAAACTTGTTTTCAAAAGTAAATTTGTTTGAGTTGCAAAAAGTATCTCTCTTTACAAAAGCATCATATGTCAAGCATTCATGCGCCACTTAGAATCTAATTGTTGAACCATTTGCAAAAGATGTCATGATAACTATAATGAACAATATCAAGGAGATGTGACCTTGGGAAGGAAAGTTTCAAACCATTGTTTACATGTGAATTTTCAGTAATGAGAAAATCCTCATATCTCTCAATCTGAAAAAACAAATTCAAAGATTGTTTTCATAATTTCAAGATAAATTTTTAGATCTACATGTCCACATACGTTTTGTATTCTTTTTTTTTTTTAACGAAATTCTAAATTTTGTAAGCCCTATATTTTGACACCCTTGTTTTTCATAAGACTTAGTCTTTCATGAATTCTCGTTGTTTTCATAAAAACCTAATTGTTAGGGGGTCACAAGAGAAGTTAGTACAATCTTGGAAAGGAATGTTCTTTTCACCAAATCTACCAAATCCAAGGGTGATTCAAGTGATGACTTTAAAGAATAAATAGTAGAAAACCTTATGAAATCTCCAAAGTCCCATAGAAGGAGAAATCAAAGAAGCATAGGCGGTGCATGAATCTTACAACTAACATTATTGGAGAAAAATTGGAAATACACGTTGACCTTCTAAAGAATAAGATAGTTGCACTCCATGATCAAGAGAAAAACCTTAAATTCAATGTGAACAAAAGAGCTTGCATTGTAAAATGTGAAACAAAATACCAACGGTTAGGGTGGCGACTCAATACATTATTACAATTGTGAACTCACAATGGACAAGGTAATAAGAAAAAGATAAAACCATGTTGGTTTAATGGAACCAATGTAGTTGATTAGATTGACTAGATGCAAAGATACTTCAAATGGAAAAATTTCTAGAAGCAGTCATTGGTGGATGTGGCCTCTTTATTTTTGGAACAAAAACCCTATAATTGGTAATTTTGATTATGTTTTCAAGACCATCATGGGAATATATCCTTCTATGATAATTTTTTCTTAGAAATCACAAAACACTATGATGATCCATGGAGCAATGATTTTAATGGACAACTAATCCAATTGAATCAAACAAGTTCAGTGGGTGAATACAATTCCCAACATTTTTTTATTTATCTACTGAGGATCCACAAATAAGTCCGGACATGATATGAAAACATACATGAGTGGATTAAAACAAACTATTAGATTTGGTGTTCAACTATTCAAACCAACCACAGTCAAAGATGTCATAGAATAGCTCTAGACATAGAGAAGAAAAATTTAGTCAATTGAAAAATAGAAGGTAAACCTCTAGATAGAAATATAGAGCCTTGGTCACCCCTTGACTCCAACCGGACAAAGACTCTCATTCCAGCAAGAGGTAGAAGAGAGAGAAAGGATTATGTTATCATTATGATAGAAAATGGTTCAAAAACCATAAATGTGTTGTGCTTAATGAAGTGAGATTCTACAAGGACAAAGCATATGGTAGAGCTTGACATGGATCAAACACATGAGAAAAAAGAAGAGGATGAAGAGGCTACTATCTCTTTACATACACTACATGGGATCAACACACCTCAAACTCTCAAAATAGTTGGGTACACATCAAGAAAAAAAGGTGATAGTTTGATCGTTACATGAAGCACACACAATTTCATCCATAGAAGGTTAGCCAATGAAGTCAACTGCTTTGGGTATCCAATATCTAATTTTCAAGTTATGTTAGCAGATGGTAAATAACCCTCTTTTGGAGGATAGTTCCATCACAAAAAACTATCTATTGGAGACTACCAGTTTGATTTGGAAATTTTTCCATTCCACTTGGAGGGGCAAATATAGTTTTAGGAGTGCAATGGTTGAAACAATTCAAAACATTTTCATTGAATTTTCAAGATTTGTTCATTAGCTTCTTATCAAATGGTAAGAGACATACTTTCAAGGATGATATCTCCCCTAAGTCAAAGTATTAGTTCCCATAGAATGGAAAATATACTCAATAAAAAAGGTTTTGACATGGTATCACAACATTCATTAGAAATCCAAGAAGAAGTTCCTCCTAGCCAACAAGAATTGTAAATAATTATTCAACAACATCAATAGGTTTTTCAAGAACCCAAGGGTTTACCCCTTATCCACGATCATCATCATGCCAATCAATTAATTCTAGGGGAGTGTTCTATCCAACCTTAGGAAAACTCCTAACCATATGAATAAAATGTGAAAATTGAGAAATGGGTTAAGGAGAGGTTGGATGCGGGCATTGTTCATCCAACCAAAAGAACTTATTATTCATCCATGGTCATGGTTGATACGAAGTATGAGTCATGAAGTATATGTCAATATTAACGCAAAATCAATAAGCTCACCCTCAAAGATAAGTTTCTTATTCATGTTATTGATGAGTTAGATGAATTGCATGGTACTATTTTTTTACTAATCTTGATCTTCATTCAAGTTATCATCTAATCTAGGTAAGACATGAAAATGTGCATTAAACAACCTTCTGAAATCATGAGGATTGTTATGAATTTTTAGTGATGTCATTTTTTTCTTACTAATGCTCCTACCTTTCAAAGCCTCATGAATTCAGTTTTTTCAGCCACTTATTTGTAGATATGTTCTTATTTTCTTTTATGGAATTTTAATACACACTAAGAATTGGTGGGAACATTTGAAACATATGGATAAAGTATTACAGGAATTAGAAGATCAAGACAATGAACTATATGCCAAAAAACATAAGATTCTAAATGTTTCTTTGTAGCGTAAGAATTTGAGTAGCTAGGACATGTGGTGTCCTATGAAGGGTTCAAGATAGACCCAAAGAATGTAATGACCCTCTTCTGATATCTGGAAACATGTATATATTTTATTGTTTTTTAAAATTTATATCTTAATATTTATCTATAATCATCCATCGAAGGAGTGTCACTTAATTCAACTCAACTAACTCGTATAATTAGCTTCACCTAATAAATTCATTATAGGTTTGATGTTACTTAAGTCTCTAACTGATCATTCCTTAATTCTTGACTATGTATTTGTTAGTCTTAAGTTCATGTGGAGTCCTATGGGTTGGACCCACTTCACACCATCGTTGAGCATCTCTCATCCACTACTAGGCAGCTCAGTCTTAATTTGTTTGAATAATCCCACATGAGGTTTAGTCACAGTTATAAATCTCTAGAACCCATTTTCCATTAATGAATTGAGGTGTTTTAATGATTCACACCTCCCTATAGTCCATTTTATTACCTAAATATGGTATGTCCAAACCACTGTCCCTATCATGGAATCTAGACAATGTTTGATTCATCAATTTATCTTTATGAGAAAACTATTCCTAATCATAGACTCGGTTTTGTTTATTCATCATATAGTTCCTCAATGGTAGAAATCTTAAATCATGTCACAACTATATTCTACACAATACTACATGTCGTAATGTTGAATTATTTTCACCTCAAACTCTCAATTCAATGCCCACCACAACAAGTGTGAGGATCCATAACCATTTTCATGCTTAGACGGGTATGTATAACTCATGATTTCAATCCTTTCCAACCTATCACTCAGAGACATCTTACTTCAGTGTATTAGAGTCCTTTATAATCAACTATATATTAAAAATGGCATATTACAAGTACACTTGTGATTTAGGTAAATGGGAAACATTCTATCTAATCAAGTTGAGGAGTGTTCCTTTCGGTTCATTAATGTCATTAGGAAGATGACAATTTGCACCCTGACATCTTAGACCACATTGCTTAGCATCAAAATATTTCATTAAAAATTCTAGAGATGAGGCCATATACTTATCAGTTCCTTGAGTGTAATGCAATCCACATAATGCACCGCCATACAAATCACGACCCTCAAAGAGTTTATTAACGAATTTATAAGATAGCCGAGCCCAAATGAGTTTACAACGGGTAAGAGATTTAATAATTCAAAATATTTGCCCTTCAAAGGTTGAAATGTCATCATAATTCTTATGACATTCAAAATATAAATAATCATTATCCTACAAGACCTTATACCAATCAACAAGAGTTTTCTTTCCATGGTATGGTAACAACCATTCCACTCACGTTCAATATATCAACATTTTAGATTAATTTTAACTTAGCAAAATTTGTAGTTTATTTTCAATTGATTGACTTATGAATAGTGGAGTTGTAGGCCAATTCCACTTTGTATAACGTATACCATAGTTTACGTATAATGCAATTTTGTAACATGGTTAAACATATACAATGGTCTCTTCCTTTGATGTAATTGATTAAAGATATTCAAGAGGGTAACCAAATTATGAAGCAATAAAAATGAGAGAAGATAAAGAAAATCCACTTTGAAATTCATCATTGCACGTCAAAAAGAGGCTTATCACATAATGATTAATAGCTTCAAGTTTAGATTCTTATCACAAAATGATTAAGAACTAAGTTATTCATAATCAAATATTATTCCTTTATACCAATGTAAACCATTCTAATATAACAATATGTTATTCATGTTACAAGTATGAGTCAAGTATACGATTTTATGAATTTGAAACCCCTTACGATGACTCAAGAAAATATAGTTCATGATCAACAATTGTATCGTTATGGTTACATATTTCTTAACAGTATTATATTTGAAAGTAACATAATAAAAGTTGTAAGATCACATTATTTGGTTTCCCTTGGTAGTTCACACTATTAAAGCAAATGAATGTTATCTACGACATTCCTCGTATAGCACAATCATAATATCCTCAAACAAGTTGGTTGAAGTCAAGATAGTATATGATCACAACCAAAAGTAGATAAAATAAAGTTTCTTCCATATTATACACAGAACTATAAGATCCCCAAAAGTCACTAAGTTCACATGTAGGTGATCGGGTGTTTGCTAAACTCATAATTGTTTAGGGTTTCCTTGAATTTACAATATATCAATTTAGGTTTACATTTTGAATTATATTACAATCAAATTAGAAGACCAAGATGATTTTCAAGGTTAGGTATTAATGGAGGAGATTCAAATTCTCTAGAATTCAAGTCATCATTCCCAAAGGATATTTTTCAAGAGTATGATCTCAGTTGCAATCCTTATCATGGATCTCAATAAATAAGTGCACATTCCTCCACCACACAATCACAACCAATATTCACAAGCATAATAGTAATTATTTTATTCATTGACCGGACCATTGCGAACATATGTCTTTCTCTTTTCCATAAACTTAAATGCACTGAATAGTATTCATAATGTCCATGAAAGTATAATGCAAGTTAAACATTCAAGGATGCCATAATATAATAACAAGAATACATTCTCAAGTAGAGGAAAAGTTCAGTAAGACATTATAAATAATGCATATTTGAAAGCTTCAATATTGTTTTCAACACAAATAACGTGTCATTAGGGTTTGGAACTAGATTATGCCAATTCACAACTAAGACAATGATTTCCTTTTAACAAATTTAGTACATATTTCCTCATTAAAGAAGGAACATAGTTTCAAGTGTTTACAAATCCATATTTCAAAATAAAACCTCCTACTTCAGACACTTTGCCTTTTTTTTTTACAAACACATTATACTCTTTCCTTATGGAAGAAAAACGAATTAGTCTTTTAAATAAGAAAAATCCTTCTTGTATTCTAACATTCTTCACAAAAAACCAAATTTTCCAAATTGCTTTGCATTTCTGAGAGATCCCGTGCATTATCATGGATCAATTCAAATTAAACGGCATGTAATCTTTTCTTTATATGATAAATTACTGCATATAAGTATATATACATTTATCATAGGGAAAAGAGTAAGAGAATATTCATTTCTTTACAAGAGGATTGAGTACTCAAGGTGAGAGAAGAAACACAATCCATGCAAGTAACAAGAATACAACGTACTTAAGACCATCAAGACATAAATGAGTAACACATCCTTTTCCATTTATATGAATATAGTGTCATCACCGAAAACGTAGAGTACGGAGAACAAAGAGACGACATTCTTTATTAAAGGAGGAATCACATAGCTATTTACTCATACAATTCAAAATGGTTCCCTCAAGACATAATCTTTATGAGAACACACTTTCACACCAACAGTCATGGGTTCATCATATTTCATAGAATGGAGCAAATCACATGTAAGCATGGCTACCTAACCATATATGTTAGTGTTGGAGAACATAAGTAGGTGTATAACAATATACAATTGTACTCACATTTCAACCCATTCAAATCTAATAATTAATTACAAAGATACAAATAAATGTGTAATTATATGCAAAATTTATCAAAGGAGAAGAAACAATGTGCCTAAAATCAAATGGAGTCGTGCCTTAGCGAGCTCCAAGTCTCCACTTCAACCAGCGTTAGGCTGTCATAGTAAAACCACATTCTTCATTCTTGAAACAACGTCCTAGCTAAATGCAATAATCCTGAGAAAGAAAGAGAGAAACCAATTGACATGAATTACATCCCGCTCGAGTATTTTACTAGGATTTCATTTTCTTCGATTCATGGCTAAGACTACACCCAGAAACAATAAAACTCAAATTTATCATCTTACAGAGTCCTACTCAAAGTAGACCTTGGAGGAGCCATGCATTGTTCCATAATTGTCCATTCAAGAATGCCCTAGTGCATAGTATGTCAAATAACATGATATTCCTCCAACTAAATTTACATAATAACTTGAGACAATCATGCGAAGTAAGAAGGGTCTTGTTGCGAGGATGGAGCCTCTCATTATTGTTCGAAATTCAAAATGCCAACATAAAAGATAGCCTAGAAATAGTTAACTCCCATTTATGCATCAAATTTCAAACTTTTCCCAAATTTCTTTCATTGTTTTTAGGTCTGTGACCCATCTCAAGCTTTAGTCATTATTTTCAAACACCAAAGTCCCTTCCAAGGTTAACAAAAATAATAATGCCTCACAGTTTATACCAATTGGCTAGTGATTTGCTTTAGACATCAATTAGCCATCAAGTAATTGACTACGTGATCATTTATCGAAGATGATCATCATTCACACAAGGTTAATCAACAATGAAGAAGTAATAATGTATGAAGATGAGATCCCAAGGTCTACAAAACATAAAAGTGCACAATAACTCAAATTTGTAAGCTCAATGCCATGTCTGAGCATTATAAAGCTAGGTTACTTCAATTAATGACGTCGATGTGATCTAAGACTCCCAACAAGTAATTCAGTGTAAAACACTAACTTAAACCTTTATTTGGTGTTCAATTAAATGAAATTATGCATTTAACAATTTAACATGGCCTAATGACGACCTTGCAAGCGTTAAGTTTGGGGAAACCAAGAATGGGATATGACATATTTCCCTCTTAAAAAAGCATAGTCTTTATGCGATTGGGACAAACACAAAGGTACTTACTTCAACAAGCTCTTGACCTCTTGTTCCACACGAAAAAGAGGATAAATGCATCTAAAATCAAAGACTACCATCAAGTTATTGTAATTTTTCCTAAGCTTACATATTTAATATCTATCTCAACAACATGCTTAAAACAATAGTTTTATTAAAATTTTAGTTTTGAAAATCATTCTTACCCAATGGATTTTAGAGAATCCCGCATGAGAATTCTACTCACCCATTAATTCATCTTAATAGTCACAAAAACAGTTGGTTGTAAATGTAAAGTCAAGTGAGTTCAAAAAGTTTTTAGTTTTTTAAATTTCAAGAAAAGTTGTATAGGCAACAAGCAACAAGAACACAAATTTTCATATCTTTAAAAAGATAAACGACCCACATAATTAAGATTATAACAACAATAATATCAAATTTCATGATCCCTTGCGTTTAACAAAATTAAAACATCAAATTTTCCTCCTTAAGAGAAAAGCCACTAGACAATCACCTATAGTTTCATAAATGAAAAGGGTTCTTTGCCGCTAACTACTGTTGCGTGTAGTTCACACAACAATAAATTAGTTCAAGTCCATGAAATTTGGATTCAATAAATTTCAGAAATTAATACAAGTTAGCAACAACTCGCAACCAACAATCCAAAACAAACCCAATCAAAATATCCAACAATTCCATTAGCTTCGAAGAACGTAAAAAGAGTTACTAAATCAATTCAAAATATCCAACTAAATAATTTCCTATATTGCATTAGAAAAAGGAGCAATCATAGGTAGGTACATTCGATTGGCTTAAGCACAACCGATGCTTTAGGGTTCTCATCACTAGTCTAAGATGGCGAGATCAAGGCTTTTGGCCTCTAATCGCCGATCAAATAAATTCAATTGTAACACCTTCTTGTAGTGCCCCTCCTGTTACCACCTCTCGATTGTAGTTGCGTGGGCTCGAGTCGGTCCTTGGTAGGAGTGAGTTTCGTTGTTTTAGTGTCATGCTCACGATATGAATAATTTGGAGTTTGAAACAATTAAATATGGTATAGGAAAAATAGTATCACCTTCCTAAAATGAAATATTAAATGTTGTTAAATGATAAAAGTAACTGTATGGATCTTCTATCTTTGGTGGCCCGTCTTCCTAAGGTCAAGAGCACGATTATCTATAATTACGAAAGCTCTAAAATTCAAGCTTCCGAGACACTTTATCTTGATGGGAGTCAAGTCTCTAGGATTTACGGGTTATTACCACCTCGTGGTGAGGAATCTTACGACCTTTGACGTGAGGTGTGTCCACAAATAACGAGGTCGCGTTAATTATATCATAATTACCTTTATTAAATTTAATGAAATTAATTACAAGATGATAGTAACTTACCAGGAAGTTGTTGAGGTTCGTAATAACAAATTGTAAATTAATCAATTAAATCACAAAATTAGCATAAAAGAAGACTTTTCATTTAAATATAAATAATTCTTTAATATTCTTAAATCTCTCCAAACTTATTTTGGAGCTTGAGCCAAACCTCATTTCAATAAACCTCATTTCAATAAGAATTAATGTAAATCCTTGGGTATTGTAATTATGGTTTATGGTGAGAGAACTAATGAAATTCTTGAGGGATTTCGAAAAATTTGGTCAGAGAAAGTCTTTTGTTGGGAAAGCAGAGTATCCCTCGCCCTGAGTTGGCTTCTGTAGTTCTACTCTGCTCATATTCATACTTTTGCAATTTTAGTATTTTTCTTTGTCAAAGCAATAAAGACTCTGAAACCATGCCTGATAGAGGATACCCACTTTTTTGTATTTGTGAATGATGAGGTGGGATGTAGTGAAAACAATCGCAGCAGAGCATCAAAAAATGAGACCTTGCTGATTACTCAATGCGTGGATCAAAACAAAGATGGCATAGGAGCTTTGGCACACAAAAAAATAGTGTTGTTGTTTCATCAAATGCATCACACGGCCTCCAATCTAACAAGTTGTTCTTTTTGTTTCCTATCATGCTTCCAGTCGTGTTAATAGCTCCAGGTAGACGTGGACACCTCCCAAGCCTTGAATGGAGGAATTCTTGCCAGAGTTTTGGCAAATGTGGTCAGTTACAAGCACATTGGTAGACATGTAAGCAAATGTGGAAGCATGGTGCACCCGACAGGGAAGGCGGTGGCTTTGTTTGATTTTCTTTTGGTTGGAACGTTAGAATTGTAGGGAGCATAGACAAGGCACATGACCTATTTGACAAAATGCCTTGAGGATGCGGCACAGGCTCCTTTTGCCATAGTTGCCGGTTCTGCATAAAATTGTTTGTTTAAAAATAAACAAATAAAAAGTTTAGATTTGCGGCCTCTCAGGCCAGTAAGGATTGCAGGAAGCGCACAAATTGGGTTTGTTGGCCAGGCTTTGGAAACTTTAAAGCAAATGCATTTGGCAGGCGCAAAGCTAGACTCCACTTCCTTCCAAGCATCAACCCTGCCTTCACGGTTGGGAGTCTTTGAACAGGCCATGGACAACTGCCAAGCATAACAAAAGAGGACTTTTGTCTCTTTTGGTAACATACACGTAGTAGGTGAATTGTTTGACTAAATGCCTTGAAAATATAGCCTCGTGGACTGTTTTGCTAATTTTAGAACGAGGTAGATTAGTCTTTCCGAGTTGCTTATTATAATGTCGGAAAGAAGGTGGTTTGCATGGTTAGTTTTGATTGCTAATTGTTGTTAGTTATGAAAGCAAAATGTGGGAGCATACTCTATTTTGGGCAACACAAGTCATGTGAATTGTTTGATAAAATTCCTTAGAGGGGGAGGTATTTTCTCTTGGATTGCGTTGGTTATTATGTTGCACAAATTTTGGTTGTTTTAAACGCCTTGGTTACTCAAGAAAAGTCATTGACAGATTTAAGCAAAACCATCACAACCTTGCCTACATTCTCCCAGCCGTGTCAAATATAGAGCCTAGAGCAGATCTTAGACAACCGTCAAAGCATAATGGGCAATGGATTTTGTTGACAATTTTGAACATGCCCAGGAAGATTAGTCTACAGTCAAAGAAGTTAGCACAACGCTCATGATATCTTTGACGAAAAAGCTTCTTCATTGGCGTTGTCTCACGAATCATGAAGATGGACCGATTAGGGTCCCTCATGCCGCTTCGATTCCCGAACAGGCATGGTTATCTCACTTCATCCTTGCATAATTTAAACGTTCTAGTTTTCTTAATTTGAATGGAGCTGTAAATCAAACTAAAGAAGAGTAAATTTTGGGTAAATTAAATAAAACGTGTTTCCTATAGCAAATTGTACCTCTGTTTGGTATGCACTTGATGAGTATCCATGAATGTAAACATTATTCTCTCATTTACCTCGTAAGATGGATAGATGAACTACGATACTAGATTTGGTTTTGGAAACCATGCGGTTGGCAGGATAGTCGGAAACTTAGTAAAACTATTTTTGTCTAATTTTTGTAATGTTAATAAAACTTGTTTTCATGGAGGCACAAAATATCCTTATAGACCCCAAAATGGGAAAAGAAAACTTTAGCCGTGTACCTTGTCATGTGGAGTGTCCAACTGAACCATGGATTGTTTCTTAGATGTCCTGTTTGACATTGTTTTGAAATGCATTTAGGAGCTCTATGGCTAGTTCGTAGCTTTAAACAGTTGTTAAAAGTTGAAAACACATCTTGGTATTGACCCGACATTTTGACCCTGGGTGTCGAAATGGATTTTAGCTTCCGCATACCTCTAATATTTATATAAGAAAATTACTAAAAACCCTCAGTTTGGAGAAAAATATCCCGCAAGCTAGTTTTATTGATAGGTTTTGTAGGCCTCTGGTTGTTGGGTAACAAGGCCGCTTGGGTGCATTTACGACCAGGAAGCTACGAAAAGACAAGCAACATTTTAAACATGTTTTCAGGTTTGGAGTTTCGTCATTATGGGTGTTTCCATGTATGTAGGGGAATAGGTAGGAATTTTTCCCTCGAGTGTTTGAGGTTCGAAGATGGGTTTTTAACGCTATTTTTTGAGCAACTTATCTAAATTTCATGTTTAAGGAAACTCAAACTTGTCTAAATTTGATGTTTTAACACTATTTCTAATCTGATTTTTGTTTATTAATTATTTTGTGATGAGTGATAAATTGGGTTATATTGGTGTAGCAAGACCAACGGACATTCTATTTGGGTATGAACATGATTATGAGTTTGTGTCTTATTCTATGGCTTACATATTTTGATACAAACTTCCATAATGTCAATTATTGTTTCCTCCTTTAATACTTATGTTGGTGGCATAAACTTTCTATGCCTAAGCTATCGAAAGGCCCCGTACTCTTAACCTTTACTGTGTATCTCTCTCTTAAAAGAGTCTTGTATAGTTTTATTATACCCTTATCACTTTGTAAAAGACTTAATTTTATCGTAGTCTCTTTCCCTTCGCCTTTGAATGATCTCATTGTGAGATCTATGTGTCGTGAGTGAAGTCGTACTTTTTACCTTCTTATCAAATCCTCGTGTTTAACTCATTTAAGCCCTCTCACATCTAATTTATCTATGGGAGGTTGAATTGCTCCAAAGTTATCTTGCATCAAGTTGTAGATTCCTTTAGCATTGTGCTTATTCATGTGTTGGTCACCATTAAGGGCCTTTTTGTACATATGGAAATGAGCTTGTTGTCATAGTTATGTGTGCAATGTCACTTTGTGACATGATTGATGTAATGTTTAGCAACATTTTAGATGGTTGTCTTTTATGCTAAGTCTCCCAAGGGTTAATAATTGTACATGTATTGGATCATAAGAGCAATAAGGAAGGTAATGTTTATTCTTTGAAATGTGATCAAGTATACTTTGGAAGACCATAAAGTGAGGTGGTACCTCACTTAGTACCTCTAATAAAATCTCGACTCTTTGAAATGCGAGTGATATAAGACTGACACACAAGTGAATCTTGGAGTTACCTTATACTTAGTTAGGCCTTCTTTTGTTGTTGAAAGTACTTATAAATTTCTCCACATGAGTTCAAGCATTCGAGCAACATAATCTCTTGTTTAGAAAACAAAACTTATGGCACATAACTATTAGAAATGACTCTAACCTATTTTTGAATCATAGCAACAATTAGAGTCAATTGTGAACAATTTTTTTGATAATCTTTAGAATTTAATTTATATTCATGTGTTGTTTGTTTTGGAAAGAAGTAAAAATTGGAGGTATGTGAGATAAAGGTGTTTGATCCACTTCAAAATTGACTTTAGTTGGTCATAGAGTCTTTGAGTGCAAACAAGAAGTAAATTCAAGCCTAGGACCTCCTTATATGTTAATGGTGTTTGAAACCTATAGTTAACCTTGCCTATCTTAAAGGTGTCCCTAAGATGTTGAATTTGAGTAAACTAAATATGGAATCCATTCCCCTTAAACCAATGTTCACTCTTCTCGTGTGATGAAGTGTACTTGTATAAGTTAAATCTGAACGAAATTAATAATGTGAAACATTGTGAATAAGAGTATTTGCTTACGTGAAAAATGATCTTGAGACCTATCAGGTTAAATAAGGGACTTGAATGGTAGTTAAGATGGGACCATCTTAAGTTATTTGTTAAACGAAATAAAAGGAAATGCAATCTAGAGAAAAAAGAAAAAGTATGTTCATGTCAAGTGCTCTTCGAACCTTAAAGGCTAATGATGAAATATGATTACAATTAAGAGTTAAACCTAAAAATGTGATAATGTGGAATATATCTATTTGTGAAGTTCATGTTGTGGTTGGGTCGTGGTTTCATACTTGTTCATTTATATAAGTGTGACGATGGTTGCATCTTGTGTCATCTTGTTATTTGTGTGTTCTTCATGTTGGTGTAAATGTTACATGTGGTGTTGTGCAATCTCTTGTGAGTCTTTATGGTGTCGCACAATTGTATCAAGTAATATGAAAGTAAAAAAATATATCTTTGTATTCTGGTCATGTGTTTTGGTCCCACATACACTTACCTAGGTGAAACATCTTCCCTTGATATAGATAATTATAGGGATAAATTCCATGAAACAAAGCCAAAACTAGCACAACAAATTCAATACCCGATCATTTTATAATACAAGCCAATCAAGGAAATAAATTGTCATTCATGACAAAAACTTAATCCCTCAAGTCTTTGAAGTAGATGGTAAAGTTAATCCCTCAAGGAAGGATGTAGGAACAAACAACTTCAAACTACTTATTCAAGTCCATTCTACCCAACTAGGCTAAAACAAGCTACTATAGAGATTTCGATCAAGCATAATTTGCTTTAAATTGAGAACTATAGTCTTTAAAATGTCATAAAGATTACAAAAATAAAAATAAAAATCATAATCATAGGTCAAACAAATTAGTAAAATTAATCACCCAATGCTAGAAAAATTAATGTTAGCTTGTTAGGACAATTATTTAGAATCAACGATTTACATATGAAAACATACATGTTCATAGGCAATAAATAGCTTTATTGCAATAAAAGTCTTCGTGTATATGTACCTCGATAATATGCTAGAAAAATCAATGTTAAGACAGCTTATTTAGAATCAACGATTTAAATATGAAAACATACATTTTGTAGGCAATAATAGCTCGATCATGCAAGAAAACGTCTTCGTGTACATGTACCTCGATAATATGCACCTATAGAAGGGGATGAGTAATAGTGAAGCACCCTCTAACCTCGGTCATAACAAATACCAATTTTGCCCAACTAGGCTAAAACAAGCTACTATAGCAATTTCAATCAAGCACAATTTTCTTTAAATTGAGAACTACAATCTCAAAAATGTCATCAAGATTACAAAAATAAAAAATCTCATAATCGTAGGCCAAAAAAACCACTAAACTTAATCACCCAATGCTAAAAAAATCAATATTAGGATAATTATTTAGAATTAAAAATTTAAATATGAAAGCATACATTTTCATAGGCAACAATAGGTGAGTCGCAAAAAAGTCTTCACGTACATATATCTCAATAATAAGGGGATGAGTAATAGTGAAGCGTCCTCCAACCTCGATCACAACGAATACCCCGTTTCACCTCCCCTAACTAGGTGGTATCCATGCCCTTTATCGAAGGAAGTAGACAAAGGCATTCCACCTCAAACTGAAAATAATAATAATAAAAATAATGATGAGAACCATGTGTGTCTACTCCAACTATATGTTAGTCAAATCACAAGAACCCAAATAGTAGTAACCCCACCATCTAATGATTTTCCCGACTACACTTAAATCTATAAGTTTCTAAACAATGCCTCCAACAATACATTATTTTAATCAAAGTGTTAAGTTGTGAAAAACGCAATACCTCTTAGTCTACACAAAATTCAAGAGGTGGAGGTCTGAGATAATGCACACAAATATCTCGGTACATGACTTTGGAATCAAAAGGAAAGCAAACAAATTAAATAAAAACAAATCAGTTTTGTCAAAAAAATTGTTGATAAACTCATTGAGGATTAGATTTCCATGGTGGTGCATTATGTGGACCGCATTCCACTCAAGGAGCAGATAAGTATTTGACCTACCTCTAGAATGTTTAATGATCTGTTTTGATGCTAAGCCATGTGGTCTTAGATGTTGGGGTGCAAAGTGTCTTCTTCTAATGACGAGAGTCAATCGAAAGGAGCACTCCTCAACTTGATCAGATATAATGTTTCATGTTTACTTGAATCACATGTATACTTGTAATAGGGTACGTTTGAATGTATAATTGATTATAATGGACTCTAATACACTAAAGAAAGATGTGTATGAGTGATAGGTTGGAAAGGATTGAAATCATGAGTTATACATACATGCCTAAGCATGAAAATTGTTAGGGATCTTCACACTTGTCTTGACGGGCATTGAAGTGAGATTTTGAGGTGAAAATAGTTCAACATTACAGCCCTACGAGTCTTGCGTAGAATATAGTTATAACATGATTTAATATTTCTACCATTGAACGACTATATAAAATATAAACAAAACTGAGTTTGTGATCAGGAATAGTTATTAATAAAGATAAATTGATGAATCAAGCATTGTCTAGATACCATGATAGGCACAATGATTTTTACATACCATATTTAGATAATAAATTGGACTTTAGGGAAGTGTGAATCACTAAAACACCTCAATTCATCTAATGAAAAATGTTGTCTACAAATTTATAATTGAGACTAAAGCTCATGTGGGATTATTCAAACAAATTAAGACAAAGTCATGTAGTATTGGATGAGAGTTATGCAATGATGGTGTGAAGTGGGTCCAACCCACATGACTCCACTTGAACTTAAGACTAAGAGATACATAGTCAAGAATTAAGGAATTAACTTAAGGAATTAAGACTAAGAGAGACTTATGTAACATCAAACCTATAGAAAAGTTATTAGGTGAAGCTAATCTGCAAGTTAGTTGAGTTAAACTAAGTGACACTCCTTTGATGGATGATTACAGATAAAAATTAATATATAAATTCAAAAAAAAATTGGATGTATTTTCATATATCGAAAGAGGGGACACTACATCTTGGTATCGAGCCAAAGTTAAAACATTGGACCTAATGGATCTACTTGACGATTATGTCTAGAGAATATTCTTTGAATGTGAAACAAACTTTATGAATAAAAACTTGAATCTGTTGAAAGCAATAATGCAAATTAGCATTTATTTATTTGTAATCGATTGTGTAACGTATCGTCAAAAAAGCGACAAAGCGCGTGAGAATCAACAAAGTAACTCTTCCGCGTGCACTCGACCTCCCGAGGTCGTGCTTGGACAAATGTTAGGTGGGGGTAGAATATGCGACAAACTAGTTAGCGCAGTCTAATGTCCTCAACACGCACTAATGGTATTTGCGAATCTAAGGCAAAGAAGGCCCTTCTAACTTGGACTGGTGTGATAGATCGATCAGCGAGGATGACTGCTCGAAGGCTCCAATCAATATCGAGCTCTGGCGTGATTCGATCTATGGGCTGCGGAATACGTGGAAAATGACCTGGGATTGTTTCGTGTATATCTCCTGATAAGGTCATATGGCGGATGATGAATATAGTCGACTCTATGGACGATTTTCTGGCCTAGTCCAGAATTCCCTAGCTTCGTTAGCCGCTATATCTAGCAAAGACAGTTGTTCGATGATGATAGGTGGAAGTGGGGTGGACTGAAATACTAGTGTGCGTAGGCCAGTGTCTATATCTAACTGACTTGTGGATTCGTTGGGCAGTGGGATCTGTGGATCACAACCATAGACTCTTGGTTGTTGCGGTCCTGTTATGGTCATACGCGAGATCAAGTTCTAATCCCTAGTATCCAGTATCGTAAGCCTTTTCAAACTTCTACCTTTAGAACCAACGGTTGTGATCTTCTCGAATACCTTACGGGCGTTCTCGCAACTTGGATTCTTAAGTTGGTATCTATATCTACTAGGGTGTCTCCACATGCCTCAGGTCTGTGGAACTAAAGGATCACACTGAATGTTTGTTCTCTTTCGAGCCCTTCTACAGTCATGTGGATATTTTCTAGGGTAATCTGTAGTTTGGCTGACTTGACCAAAACGCATGTGCTTGGTCGTCTTCTATGTTTAATCCTCTTAACTGTGAACTGATCAGTTGGAGATCTATGGTTGTTCGGAATACTTGTATCCTGAGATTTTGGTCTATGTCAACTATCGCTGTGGCGAGGTTTGGTTGAGGCACGATTGGCTCAAATATATATTCCCTGGGCTCCTGAGGTCCCGTGATTGTCATACGAAACAAAATGTAATCTAACTGTAATGAAATAAATTCTAACTACGTGAAATAAATCTAACTGCATATAACTTTATCCTTCTAAGAAATATTCTAACAATTCTAAGAAAAACAAACTATTTAAGCGTATCTAGAAATAATAACTAAACAATAATTTAAAACAGACAAGATAACCGAGTGTGGTTATTTGCCTGTGCAATTTGCAAAATTACTCTAAACAAATAAGATAGCCTATCTAATCTACCTGCAAGATTCTCGATCCTACCTCAGAAGTGAGGAGTGAATCATAGTTTCTCGGAAACTATCAATCCCCACAGCTTCCCTGGCAATATCGAGAATATCATGAAAATGAAATAAAGCGATTAACTACTCTATTTGATATAAATCTGACTAGAACTTTGAAATTTAGAACACGGACTCCAGCAGCAGTGTGGCGAATCCGATGGTGTATGTGATCTCGTCCCCTCAGTATGATCTTCTCGTTCTTTCGTGTTCACTTGGATCCAGAAAAGCGTGTAATGCTAGCACCGATAGGAGTAGATTTTGGGACAAGGACACTCGAGAATGCAGGCGAGAATGCGAGTAGGAGAGGGATAGCGCAAGAGTCACGAGCTTGGCTTATGCGATTCCTAGCGGGATTTTACTGCGAGTCATGCAACATGGCGGCCGAACCTCGTGACTATCCTATGCGAAGAGAAAAACCTGCAACTTTAATGGCTTCCTAAGCTATTCCGTTCAAAACAAAGACACTGCTTGCACAAGTTGGATATGTGGCTTATCAACAGCTGAATAAAGCTAACCGGTATATAATGAATCTGAACTAAGAACTCCAAGACACGGTAAAAAACAAATCTTACAAAGAAAGAGGAATTCGAGAGGCAAGCTTCTAACTGGATTGGATAAAACAACAGCACTGCCTGCACAAGATGGGTCTGTGGCTTACCAACAGCTGAGCAATACTAAACCAAGTGTGAAGTAAACTATGCTATCAATCCTAAGCAAGCTAACCAAAACACTAAAAACCAGAAGACTCTAACAAGGAAAAATGGTGGCCAAAACTCCAGCTCAAATTCTTCACAAAACTCAGCCCAAATTCAGACCAAAATCAGACCATTTGCATGTACACAAACCATGCACTTATAGGAATTCAAACACCCAAGAATCAAAACCAAATTGAACTCCTAAACAATAAACAAAGGAAAAACAACATTTCCCGAGGGGACTAAAAACATTAATGCATGCCCAAGTCGGCAAATAAAAGCTGGTAAATCATGATATTTCACGCGGTCACGCTAAAAGAGCGTTACGGAAAATGCGCACGGGACCGCCGCCTGAGGCGGGCGGCGGTTGCATGGGACCGCCACCTGTTCGGGGCGGCGGTCACGAAACCGCCGCCACCCTGTAGGCGCGTTTCAATCCTTGAAGGCAAGAAGCCAAGAAAGAGGGAAAAAGGGAAAACAAAGGGCGCGGGGGCTAAGTGAGGCATGCGGTTGTTAACGCATACTCGAGGGCTTTTCGGATCCCGAACACCTTGCGAGGAGACCTGTATCATCATCGGGGCACTTGTTACACTTTGCTTACTGGTAGTACAAATACCTTACAATTTTGGGTACGTACAAACCTTATCTTATCACTTGTTTGAGTCGAATGGATTACATTAGATATTTGAGATTGATTTATCTTTATTAGTAACTATTCCTTATCACGACTCAATTTTTTTATATTTTATATGGTTGTTCAATGGTAGAAATATTAAATCATGTTATAACTATATTCTACACAAGACTACATGTCGTAATGTTGAACTATTTTCACCTCAAACTCTCACTTCAATGCCCGTTAATACAAGTGTGAAGATCCATAACAATTTTCATGCTTAGACAAGTGTGTATAACTCATGATTTCAATCCTTTCCAACCTATCACTCATACACATCTTTCTTTAGTGTATTAGAGTCCATTATAATCAATTATACATTCAAACGTACCCTATTACAAGTATACATGTGATTCAAGTATACACAAAACATTATATTTGATCAAGTTGAGGAGTGCTCCTTTCGATTCACTATCATCATTAGGAAGAAGACAATTTGCACCCCAACATCTAAGACCACATGGCTTAGCATCAAAACAGATCATTAAACATTCTAGAGGTAGGTCAAATACTTATCGGTTCCTTGAGTGGAATGTAGTCCACATAATGCACCACCATGCAAATCCAATCCTCAATGAGTTTATCAGCAATTTTTTGGATACCTAGGCCTCAATGACTTTACAACAGGGAAAGATTTAATATGTCAAAATATTGCACTTCAAAAATTAGAATGTCATCATAGTGCTTAGCACATTCAAAATTGAAGTAATTATTATTATATGGGGCCTTATACCAATCAACAAGAGTTTTCTTCCCCTGATATGATAATGATAACCATTCCTCTCACATTCAATAATATCAACATTTTAAAGTCATTTTGACTTAGCAGAATTTGTAGTTCATTTTCAATTGATTGACTCATGGATGGTGGAGTTGTAGACTAATTCCACGTTTTATACCACATACCGCAAAGTTAATGTATAAAGTAGTTTTGTAGCATGGTTAGATGTATATCAAGGTCTCTTCCTTTGATGTAATTAATTAAAGATATTCAAGAGCATTGCCAAATTATGTAGCAAGAATCACAAGGCAATCCATTGAAATTCATCATTGCACCTCAAAAAGACTTCTCGAGACCACGGGACTAATGGTGAAGTCCCAGCCATACCTAAAACTAACATGCTCAACATACTTCTAAGAAAAATTGAAGTAACACTTATTCTCTTTATGGGTTACAAATTTCAAAACTTCAAGTTTAGAGTCTTATCACAAAATGATTAAGAGCTAATTTATTCTAATCAAAGATTATTCCTTTATACCAACATAAAACATTCTACATAGCCATCACTTATTCTTGTTATAGGTATGAGTCATGTATATGCTTTTATGGATTTGGAACCCAATTCTTAAAGGGTATTATCTTCCACAAGCTATGACTCAAGAAAAGATAGTCACTAAGTTCACATGTAGGTGTTAGGGTGTTTTTTCCTTATTATACTAAACCCATAATTTTTGGAGGTTGCCTTGCATTTAAATATATCAACTCAAGTTTGCATTTTGAATTACACTACAATCCAATTAGAAGATCAAGATCATTTTCAAGGTTAGGTCTTAATGGAGGAGATTCAAATTCTCTAGAATTCAAGTCATAATTCCCAAAGGATAATTCTCAAGAGTACAATCTAAGTTATAGTCCTTATCATGGATCTGAATAAGCGGTGTATAGGCCTCCATCACACAATCATAACCAATATTCACAAGCCTAATAGTTATTATTTTATTCATTGACCATACCCTTCAAACATATATGCCTCTTTCTTTCCATAAACTTAAATGCATTGCATAGTATTCACAATGTCCATGAAAGTATAATGCAAACTAAACATTCAAGGATGCCATAATATAATAACAAGAATACATTCTCAAGTAGAGGGAAATTTCAGTAAGACATTAATAATAATGCATATTTCAAAGCTTCAATATTGTTTTCAACACAAACAACACTCTGTATACCCTGCCATAAGAGTTTGGAACTAGATTACACCAATTCACAACTAAGACATTGATTTCCTTTTAACAAATTTAATGCATATTTCCTCATTAAAGAAGGAACATAGTTTCAAGCGTTTACAAATCCAGATTTCAAAATAAAACCTCCTACTTCAACACTCATGCCTTTTTTTTTACAAACACACTATTTTATTTATGCGAGAAAAATGAATGAGTCTTTTAAATAATAAAATCCTTATTGTACTCTAATATTTTCATAAACAACCAAAATTTCCAAATTCACTTTGCATTTCCTAGGAGATCTACAAAAAGTTTGCATTGTCATGGATCAGTTCAAACCGAACTGGCATGTAATCCTTCTCAATATGATAAATTTCGTGTATAAGTATATATACATTTATCAAAGGGAGAAAGAGTAAGAGACTTTTCATTTCTTCACAAGGGATTAAGTACTCAAGGTAAGAGAAGAAACACAATTCATGCAAGTAACAAGAATGCAATGTCCTTAAGACCATCAAGACATAAAGGAGTAACACATCCTTTTCCATTTATATGAACACGGTGTCATCACAAAAAAAGTAGAGTCCGGGAAAAAGAAACGAAATTCTTTATCAAAAGGAGGAATCACATGGCTATTTACCCATACAATTCAAAATGGAGCCTTCCCACCTATAATCTTTATGAGAAAACACTTTCACACCAACAGTCATGGGTTCATCATATTTCACAAAATGGAGCAAATCACATGTAAGCATGGGTACCTACTCCTATATACCCCTGTATGTTTGTGATGGAAAACATATGTAGGTGTATAACAGTATGCAATTGTACCCGCATTTCAACCCATTCAAATTTAATAATTAATTACATATACTAATAATTGTATAATTACGGAAAGATTTATCAAAGGAGAAGAAATGACATGCCTGAAATCAAATGGAGTCGTGCCCTACCAAGCTCCAAATCTCCACTCCAACCAGCGCTAACTACCATAGGTAACACCCCATTCTCCATTCTTAAAACAACATCCCAACTAAATGTAAGAATCCCCAAGAAGGAGAGAGAGAAACCAATTGAAATAAATTACACCCCACTTAGGTTTTTTAATAGGATTTCATTCGATCCAATTGTGGGTAAGATTACACAAGAGCACAACGAAACTCAAGTTTGTTATCATGCAGGAGTCCTACTCAGAGTAGGACCTTGGAGGAGCCATGCATTGTTCCATAATTGTCCATTTAAGAATTCCCTAGTGCATAGGATTTCAAATAACGTGATATTCCTCAAACTGACTTCCCATAAGAATATGAGGCAGTGATGCAAGGATGACAAGTAGGGTTTCGTTGCAAGGATGGAGCATTTGATTACGGTTTTAAACTCATAATGCCAACACAAAATATGGCCTAGGAAATATTAAATTCCCATTTATACGTCGGTTTCAAAATTTTCCCAAATTCCTTTCCATTGCTCGTTAGTTCCACGACCCATCTGAAGCTTTAGTCATTATTTTCAAATGCCAAAGTCCCTTCCAAGGTTAACAAAAACAATAATGCCTCACGTTTTATACCAATTGGCTAGTGATTTTCTTTGGATGTCAATTAGCCATCAAGTAATTGGCTAGGTGATTATTATAATTCCAAGCAAGGTCTTTACCAATAACAAATCAAGTTAAAATGCTTAATCATATGCTCAATGTTACAATATTGTATGTTTACAATTTCCCCAATATAATATCAATGACACAATTTATAGGGGTTTAACCAATAATAATGTTAGTCAATGTTACAGAAAGTACTCATACTTCGCTTGAAAAGCAATGCCACATTATCAAAGATGATCATCATTCACACAAGGTCCATCAACCATGAATAATTATTAACTATGAAAAAGATACCCAAAGTCTACTAGACATACAAATGTACAATAACTCAAAGCCTCAAGCTTAATGTCATGACAGAGCATTATAAAGTTGTGCTACTTCAATTAATGATGTCGGTGCGAGCTAAGATTCCCGATGGGTAATTCAATGTAAAACACTGACTTACACCTTTATTTGGTGTTCAATTAAATTAAATTTTGCATTTAAAAATTTAACATGGCCTAATGACTACCTTAGACTTCAAGTTCGAGGAACCCAAAAATGGGATGTGACATCTTTCCCCTCTTAAAACAAGCATCATCTTTATGCATCCTCATGACAAACACATAGGTACTTTAGAAAGCTCTTAACCTCTTGCTCCACTCAAAAGAGGATAAATACATCTTAAATCAAAGACTAGTATCAAGTTGTTGTAATTTTGTTTCCTTACCTATTCATTATTCAACTCAACAACATGCTAAAAACAATAGTTCTATTAACATTTCAGTTTTAAAAATCATGTTACCCAATGGAATTTAGAGCAGCCCACAAGGATGTCTTCTCACCCATTAATTCATCTTAATATTCACAAAAACAACTTGTTGTAAATGCAAAGTCAAGTGAGTTTAAATAGTTTTTAGTTTTTAAGTTTCAAGAAAACCAACAATAAGCAATAAGAACACCAATTTTCATGCCTTTCAAAACATAAACAACCCTCATAAATAAGATTATAACAATATCAAATTTTCATGATCCTAGGCATTCAACAAAATTGAAACATCAAAAAATACTCCTAAAGAGAAAAGATACTAGACAATCACCCATAGTTTCATAAATGACCAAGGTTACTCTAACTACAGTCACATGTAGCTTAAGCAACCATAAATTAGTTCAAGTTCGTGAAGTTTGGATTTGATAAATTCCTTAAATTAATGCAAGTTAACAACAACTCATAGGAAACTATCCAAAACAAATCCAATCAAAATTTTCAACAATTCCATTAGCTTCCAAGAAAGTAAAAAGAGTTTCTAAATCAATTCAAAATATCTAACTAAATAATTTCCTATATTTCCTTAGAAAGGGTAGAAATCATACGTAGATACGTTAGTTTGACTCAAGCACAACTATAGTGAGACCGAGGCTTTAGTTCTCTCATCACCATTCCAGGATGTCTATTAGGTGAGATCAAGGCTTTTGTCCTAAATAATTGAAGATAAAATAAATTCAATTGTAACACCTTACCCAAGTGACATATTTGCCCTTCAATAAAGACAATTAGAAGGATAAATTCCACGAAACAAAGCCAAAAATGGCACAAGAAATTTAGTACCCTATCATTTTATAATATAAGACAATCGGGAAATAAATAGTCATTCATGACAACAAAGTTAATCTCTTAAGGACTGAAGTAGTGAGCAAAGTTAATCCCTCAAGGAATGATGTAGTAAAAACAACTTCAAAGTATTGATTCAAGTCCGTTATGCCCGAGTAGGCTAAAATAAGCTACAATAGCAATTTCAATCAAGCATAATTTGCTTTAAGTTGAGAATTGCAGTCTAAAAAATGTCATCAAGATTATAGAAAAATAAAATAAAATCATAATCATAGGTCAAACAAACCAAAAAACCCTTATAGGTAAAATTAATCACCCAATGCCGAAAAATCAATGTTAGGCCAACTATTTAGAATCAACAATTTAAATCCAAAAACATACATTTTCATAGACAACAATAACTCAGTCACAAGAAAAAGTCTTTGTGTACATGTATCTTAAAAATATGCAACTATAGAAGGGGATGAGTAATACCAAAGCACCCTTGAACCTCAAATCATGAAGGATCCCCTTCACCTCCTTAACTGGGTGGTATCCATCCCTTCAAAGAAGGCACTTTAACGAAGGAAGTAGACAATAATTTTTCCTTAAATTGAAGATTAACTATGAGAACCATGTGTGTATACTCCAACTATATGTTAGTCAAATTACAAGAATCCAGCAAAGTGGAGACCCCACCATCTAATGATTTTTCTAATTTTCCAGCGGTGGAGACCCGGTATAATGTATTGTAACCAGCAATACATTATTTTAATCAAAGTGTTCTAAGTTTCGAAAAACTCAGTAACTCTTAGTCTGCACAAAATTCAAGAGGTTAGGTCCTCAAATCATGCACACAAATATCTCAATACATGACTTTAGAATAAAAATAAAATCAAACAAACAAAATGAAAAAAAAATCAATCTTGTCAAACAATAATAGTCCCTTATCGGATTGGAACTATGGCAAGCAGTCTCAAATATCTATTGCATTCTAATCAAACAAGAGATAAGGCCCCACAATCAGTTTCAAATAAATAAATGTTAATATGCACTATTGTTGTCAATAGTTCAAGTTTTCATCCACAGTTTTTTTACATTCAAGGAATTTTTTTGCAGATACAACAATCAGTAGATCCATTAGGTCCAATGTTGCATGTAACTCTATCTATAATACCAAGACGTAATGGACCCTCTTTTGATATCCAAAAAATACATCCAATTTTTTAAAATTTATATATTAATATTTATCCACAATCATCCATCGAAGAAGTGCCACTTAATTTGACCCAATTTGCATTTAGCTTGACCTAATAACTTTATTATAGGTTTGACATTACATAAGTCTCTAATTACTCACTCTTTATTTCTTGACTTTGTATTGCTTTGTCTTCGATTCATGTGGAGTCTTGTGTGTCGAGACCCACTTCACACCATCATTGTGCAACTCTCATACGGTATTAGACAGATGATCAGTCTTAATTTGTTTGAATAATCCAACATAATTTTTAGTCTTGGTTCTAAATTTGTTGGCCCCTTTTCCATTAGATGAATTGAGGTGTTTTACTAATTCACACTTCCCTAGAGTCCAATTTATTACCTAAATATGGTATGTCCAAACCACTATGCCTATCATTGTATCTAGACAATGATTGATTCATCAATTTATCTTTATTAGCAACTATTTTCACCTCAAACACTCACTTCAATGCCCTCCGAACAAGTGTGAAGATCCATAACCATTTTCATACTTAGACAGGTGTGTATAATTCATGATTTTAATCCTATCACTCATAGACATCTTTCTTTAGTGTATTACTGTCCTTTATAATCAATTTTGCATTCAAATGGACCCTATTACAAGTACATTTGTGATTCAAGTAAACAAGAAACATTCCATCTAATCAAGTTGAGGAGTGTTCCTTTCAATTCACTATTTTCACCAGGGAAGAAGACAATTTGCACCCCAACATCTAAAACCACATTGCTTAGCATCAAAACAGATCATTAAAAATTCTAGAGGCAGGGCTGGATACATATCAGTTCCTTAAGTGTAATGCAGTCCACACGATGCACCACCGTGATGCAAATCATATTCCTCTATGATTTTTTGGAAAATTTCTTGGTTACATAGGCCTCAATTAGTTTACAATAGGTAAGAGATTTAATATATAAAAATACTACCTTTCAAAAGTTAAAATAGTGCTTGAGACATTCAGAATAGAAGCAATTATTATCCTATAGGGCCTTATACCGATCAACCTTCCCCTAATATGATAACGAAAACCATTCCTCTCATGGTCAATAATATCAACATTTTAGAGTCATTTTGACTAAGCAAAATTTGTAATTCATTTTCATTTGATTGACTCGTGAATAGAGGAGTTGCAGACCAACTTCACTTTGTATAACACTTACTAGAAAAAGACTTTTCGAACAATGGGAGTAAATATTAAAGTCCCCATTTCATTCCTAAAATTATCATGCACAACAAACTTCAAGGAAACATTCAAACAATGCTTATTCTCTCTTTTGGGTTACAGATTTCATAACTTCAAGTTTAGAGTCTTATCACAGAATGATTAAGAACTAAGTTATTCGTAATCAAAGATTATTCCTTTATACCAATGTAAACCATTCTACTATAGCCATCTCTTATTCATGTTATAGGTATGAGTTAAGTATATGCTTCTATGGATTTGGAAGAATCCCTTACAGATGACTCAAGAAAAGATAGTCCATGATCAACAATTATATAGTTATGGTTACACAGTTCTTAAAGAGTATTATCTTCCAAAGTAACAATACAAGTGGAAGATTACATATTTTTTACCCTTAACAGTTCACACTATTAAAGTAAATGAATGTTATCTATGACATTCGTTGTAAGTCAAGTATATGTTTCTATGGATTTGGAAGAATCCCTTATAGATGAAGAAAATATAGCCCGTGATCAACAATTATATAGTTATGGTTACACATTTAAAGAGTATTATCTTCCAAAGTAACAATACAAGTTGGAAGATTAGATATTTGTTTACCCTTAACAGATCACTCTATTAAAGTAAATGAATGTTATCTACGACATTCGTTGTATATCCCACTCATAATATCCTCAAACAAGTTGGTTGAAGTCGAGCTAGTATATGATCACATCCAAAAGTAGATAAAAGCAAGTTTCTTCCAAATTATACATGTAACTACAAGAGCCCCAAAAGTCACTAAGTTCACATGTAGGTGGTAGGGTGTTTTCTAAACCCATAATTGTTCAGGGTTTCCTTGCATTTACAATATATCAACTTAGGTTTGCATTTTGAATTATGCTACAATCCAATTAGAAGATCAAGATGATTTTCATGGTTAGGTATTAATCAAGGAGATTCAAATTCTCTAGAATCCAAGTCATCATTTCCAAAGGATATTTTTCAAGAGTACGATCTCGGTTGAAATCCTTATCATGGATCTCAATAAGAAAGTGCACATACCTCCATCACACAATCATTACCAATATTCACAAGCCTAATAGTAATTACTTTATCCATTCACTAGAGCCTTGCAAACATATTCATCGTTATCTTTTCCATAAACTTAAATGCATTGAATATTATTTACAATGTCCATGAAAGTATAATCCAAGCTAAATATTCAAGGATGCCATAATACAATAACAATAATACATCTCTCAGTAGAGGGCATAGTTCATTAAGACATTAATAATAATACATATTTCAAATCCTTTAATGTCCCTTTTCGAGGCTAGTTCTTGAAGACCTTAACCCATTTTCTCCCCGTGGGTTTAAGGAGAAAGCAAGGGGAAGATCTGAACTTTGTCATTACATCATTATTTTAATAGTTATCTCATTTGTATTTATGTATTCCTATTGGGCGATTAGCGCTCCAATAGATGGCTATGTAATTAGGAAATAAAATAAGTATTTGTGACAAAATACTTAATGAACTTTTAAAAGATCCTCTCTTAAGGGGTCAGCCTTTTTGGATTGCATTGTAATAAGCACCCCTTATGTCTATAAAAGGAGGTTGCTTAGTCATTTGTGGGCATGTTGTTGGTGAATCTATCTTGTTGGTGAAGGCTTGCTTGTTGAAGCACTTTCTCCATCTCATTCAAGGACGAAAACCCTTGAATTGAGTACCTCCCAAGGACAAAAACCCTTGAGAGGATAGTGTGGACAAAAACCCACATTATCTCATTTGTATTGATCTTCATTGCTGGTTATATTCAATTACAGCCCTAAGCGACTTGCTTAGAGGAGTGTTTCCAAGGATATTGTTGGTTTCTATGTGATCTCTTTGCATGGTTGAGCTCCTATGGTTTATAAAGGTGAAATCTTCCATTTATCAATTGTTTGGTGCAATTTATATTTAATTTCTAGAGGGGTGACCTATATTGAGGTGACGTTTTGGTATGTGCGGTGATATTTTGGCAAATCTAAAATTATCATCTTATTCTCTATATTTCATAAGGTCAATATCTCAAGTTTCTTGATTTTTGGTGCTTTCTAAGTTGAATTATGGTGTCCCCAAATTTCACCCTGAAATCTGAGGCTACCTCATGGACCAAATTTTCATACTTTTAAAATAACGGGTTGTTTTGTGTTTTTATTGCCAGAAGATGCTTGTATTGCGTCAAGATATTCCTAGTGAATCATAGGAGCCAATTTCGACAAATACCCAGATGCCAAAATCGTTTTATCCCTTCGTCAAGTTTTGTCTGTGGGAAAATTTTATTTAATTATTTAGAGCCTCGTTTGAAGTAAATTGTGCTCCGGTTTAGCCCTGTTGAAGTTTTGCATGTCAATATTCACATATACCAGTAGGGTTTTCACCAGGAATGGATCTTGGGCTTTATCTGTGACTTCTGGCAATGTTTTTCATTTTTTTATTTTTCTCGTATTTTTCTCTGTGAAATTCCCTAGGTCAATTCCTTCGCCAGTACAGTCTGTTTTCTTTCATGGAGTATCTGGAGATCATCTATGACTACCATGCCAAGAAGAATCAACTTCAAGAAGTCAATTGCTCTTTAAAAAGACAAAGTCATGCACAAAAAGCTTCTTCTAGGGCAAGTCACATTTTTGGGAATGGATGGATTTAAACTGCAGTGAGATTTTTGTACTTGCCTTGCAGGGTACTTTTTCCCATGAAGGCAAAGTCACTTAAGTTACGATGGGAAAATTAGAGGCAGCAAGCAGGCGGGAATTTCTTACCTGCCTTGCAGGGTGAAAATTCCCATTATAAAATAAAGAAAAATCACTTAAGGCATTGATGGGAATTTCTTACCTGCCTTGCAGGGTAAAAATTCCCATTATGGAAGTCAAACAACTTAAGTGGATGAAGGGATTTTTGGAGCTGCCATGCAGGGTGAATAATCCCATCAAAGATGACTTTTAAATATAGAAATCAGCCTTATTCAAAAAGTGCGACCCCTTTTGGAATTAAAGAATAACTTTAATTGCATTTATTAATAGTCTTCCTTCCTAATTTTGGCGCCATGGAGAAATAGAAGGTCCATGCATGATGTGAAGTGAAAGTAGAGGGCTAAAAATAAATTAAATTAATTTATTTAATGGCAGCCATGAGCATGCAAATTTAGGCACCCAAATTGAAGGAATAAGCATGTTATTTATTTAATTAATTGCCAGGAATAGGAGAGGCAATTATTAAATATAGAATGCTAAGAGTTATATAAGCATGGGCTGCCATAGTAAAGAAGTAATTAATTCTTTTAGCAGAGGAGTGCAGCCCAGACAGTTTTGGCGCCCAAAAGGAGGAGGATTTTGCATAAAGAAGTGTTTTTCATTGCCGAAAGCTTCAAAGTTTGGCACCTAGGATTGGAGGAGCTTGTTTTATGCCTGTGTAATTATCTGCATATTGGTACAGGTGCCCAGGTGAAGTTGAAAATATTTATGCTTGCTTTGCATGCAAGCAAAGCCTCAAATTTTAGGGCAGCGGGCTTTATATGTAGATTTTTATGATAAAAATCAAGTGTTCATGTTCCAGTTGCCGTCTTTGTTTGAATTAATTGCAAGTATTCATTACAAGTGCTTATATAATTGAAAGGGAGCTTAAATCAATGTCAGATACATTGAATATATCCTCCGAATCTGAAGAAATTCCCAGATCTACACCAGTTGTAAAGAATTCTCGGCCGAATAAAAAGAAAAAGAATTGCTCAGACAAAGATTGCTCCAACTATGGCAAAGCGGGATGAACGAGAAGGCTCAACGGAATCATGCATTACTTATAGATTCACCGATATCGGTGATACAAATCTAGGCCCAGAACCTCTTTCCGAGTTGATTGACAGATCCAGAGCTGGAAAGACATCTCTCATGCGGGCAGTCAAGAGAAGTGGAATCATTCGAGCTTCAGCATTCCCATTCATAGCTCAGTTGCCAGAATTCTTCATGGAGTGTGCAAAGTCATACCATCCACTATCCAGATTAATCCGGGATGCTCCGGGGAAGACAATAATCCGACTGGACACACAGTTTATCAATTATTATCTGAAGATTCCAACACGATAGGTGGTGACTACAATCAGCATGTTGGATGCTGGCAACAGATGGGAGAAGCATAAAGTCGACTGTGTGGGCATAATGAACAACAGGTATATAAAGAATCCCAAATCTCCATCAAAGTTCTCGAGGACTCTTCCACGATCCAATCTGGTGTAGGAGGTGGATGGCATTACCAAATTGATATCTTTGGATAAATGGCGAAGGTAACGCTCATAACTTCCACTCATGGATGTATGCCTTCATCAAGACTATTGAGATCAACAAAGAAGATTCTATAATCAATTGGTCAAAGATCATTGGTGACAACATCGGTGAGTAGCTCAAGTGTGAGGCAGACTTACAGCTTCAAGATGACTTCATATTTGGTATATGCAACAGCCTCACAAGGTATCTTCTCCAAGCTGGATAGACAGGGCGTACTCTTGAAGGATCCTATTTTTGAGTGCTATCCGCAGCTTATTGTGCCTGCATGCAATAAATATTACAAGGTGGTCAATGATGGGTTCTTCTATGGATTCATTTGCAGGTTGAATAATGATCTAAAGACTAATAGGGTAAGCAAGGAAGCTTGGGAAGCTATATCCCAACATGGCTGTATCTTCATCCAGTTCGCTGACTTCACATACATCAGGACAACCAGATTTTTTAGAGGAACCAGTCAAAATACCCAGATATCCAAGTGACAGATTGATCATCATGGAATTATGCAGACATCTCGTGGAAATGCATGACCTACAGTCGAAATGACACAAGTCTACAAGCTTCTTTCCGATCACATTAGGCTTTTACAGCTGCCAAAGCATTCACAGAGCTAGAGGAATTGAAGTGGAGATGTTCGCTAAGTATGAGCATGATTTCTTCCTAGCACGGCTGAACTTCGATCCATATGGGGTAGCAAGAAAGACAATCTCCCCGGAATACTCACATGTGCCTTCATTAGAAGATTTTGGATAAAGTGCAGAAGTGAGTACAAAGTTAGGAAGAAAGACTTCAGTAGGTTATCAGCGCGACAAGTGTTTGATTATGGATTAGCACGGATACTTGCGAGATCTTACAGACAATGGGCCTATGCTACTTGACACATACCATCAGATGGGAGGGGATAGAGCTGCACTTCAGGAGAACATTGGTGGCTGCCACACGATCGAGGAAAGGTCTTCCACTATTCTAGTTAACACTTCAAACTGGTTGCTGACAAAGGGGTATTGCCTTGATGAAGCTTTGATGAATCAGATCACATGCAACCTCAACACAGGAGATTCCATCAAAAGGAAGCATGAGGGAGAAAGCAGCAAAAGACCTGAAAATCTTAAAGTGCACAAGAAGTCTCATTCGAGGGAAAAGGTCACTTCTACACTATGGTGCTTAATTCGACTTCTCCAACATCAAGTACTTCACCAAATTTTGCACCTCAGTAGGATACTTGTCATTCCTCCATTGAATCGACAACATTTTTGTTTTCTCCTAAGCCTCTCCATGATCTGCACCTCTTCTTGAAGAAACGCTAAAGTTGTAGATGGAAATTTTGAAAGAGCTTTGTCTTTAGACAATACAGAGGAAGGTAGCCACAACACTTTGTAGAAATTTTGGATGGAGAGGAACCAGAGCATGAGATGGTGGTACATTCGGCAACTTCTCATTCTTGAGAAGCAATTTCTCGAGTGGTTGGCTTCACATCCAGTCCCGTGAGGCTAAAGAGGAGATCAACTTGGAGGAACATGACTTGCAGAAATTGCTCCCGAGTTTGGGTGGAAAAGATAAAAACCTAAAGTTACTAAGGTGAATTCGAGGTTGATTATTGAGGAGTCAGGGTAGAAGTTCGCCGAGGTATCGGGCTCAAAAGAAGGAAAGAAGAAGGACGAGCTCACGACAGTAGATATAACAGTGACCAAAGTACCCATAGGTCAAGCCACTACTGAAGGATTGAAGCAAGACACGTAGACATTAATAAACACTTTATTCCTTAGGCTTGACAAAGAAAAGGCGAAAAAGTTGAACTTCAAAAGCAAGTGTCTCAGTTATACGAGATTATTGCCAAAGTTGCCAAATCTTCCACTTAGCCAATTTCAGCACATAAGCAGGTGAGTGATCATCTGATGCAGGAAGTGGAAGATACAGGTAACCAAGTTAAAGCTATCGATGAATGGAAGAATCTAATCATTCACCAAGCTTCTGTACAACTCAGGGAGGTGTCGGCCCGTCTAAAGGTTATGAAGGATGCATTGGTTCAATCAAAACAACTAGTGATTGCACGATGGACATGAACACAGTAACTGAAAGTAACCTGAGTACTTTGGTCAAGATAAATAAGCTGCCGAGGGAGGTTTTGACTACATAATGAATTATGCCCGATGGATCGGTTGAAAAGGGGAAGCAACTTGAGTTTGCAGTTTCTTTCCGCTTGGAGATCTTCATAATCATGCTGAAAAGAATGCAGTGCTCGAGAGTATGGCATCATCACTATTAGACAATGTCATTGTTTTCACCAATGAGGAAGTGGTCGGGAACGTTTCTTCATACAAAAGGACCATTCCTAACAAAGTTCCTGATTCCCATTTGGAGATCTCAGTAGAATTAAGTTTGCAGTATATTTCCATTTGGAGATCTACAGAATTATGCTGAAAAGGATGCAGGCACTTGAGAGTATGGCATCATCTTTACCAGACAATGTCATTGTTTTCACTAATGAGGAAGTGGTCAGGAACGTTACTTCATACTCAAGGACCATTCCTAGCAACATGCCTAATTCTCTGGAAGGATCTCTTCTAATGGTGCAAGAGAGGATTGATGGAGCTATTAGGCCTTTCATGATGGATTCCATCGATAAGTTGGTAACGTTGTAGTCAAACATTAAGAATTTCGGGCCTAGCTTGAAAGAAGTGTGCATTGAGGTTTTGAATGAAAGATTGCTACAATTCAGGATAGAGAAAGAAGTTGTGGCTAAAGCAGATGGGAAATTGCTGAACTATATGTTCGAAAAGTATATTCAGATCAAAACAAAAAGAAAGTGTAAAAGTTATAGTTGGTAGATCTTCCTTCTTCTTTTCTTCCTTCTCTTATTTCTTATGTTCCCGGATATAATTGTAAACTTAAAATTTATTGGTTTGAAAACCATTACTTTAAGTTATTTGGAATTATTCTTTGAGTTAAGTGACAGATGTGCACAATTTTGACTTAAACTCCTGATCCATGTCACTAAGAGAGGAATTAAAGGAAGATGATTTCCAGATGTTATCTTTACTTCTTGTTTATCTACTAGTTCAGTTAAGTTTCCCATTTATAATTTCCCTTCTACATTCTATAATTAGAGGAAGAACCTTCGGGTTAATGATCAGAATTTGTAAGCAACATTCTTATGTTCTAGACTTTGTGTTAAAACCCCTATAGCTATTTGAAGCAGAAAAATAGAAAGGAGCATATTTCCAGAGAACTTTGTGTCAATGGTGCATTTTGTTTCTAACTTTCTGTCTTAGATCTATTCATAAACTTTGTGTTATTCTAGATCTAGATCTGAAAGTTCCCTTTAATTACGCTTATAATTCTGTATGTTATATATATATATATATATCTATCTATGTGCATGCAATCAACTCTGTAATCTATTGATTGGGTTGCACATCTTCCCTCTTTCATTCTTGTGTTTCTATTATTTTCCCCTTCTTTAGATATTTCCTTTCTTTAATAGTTTCTTATTTGCTTAAAACTATACAAATATGGTTCATGAGCCGCATGGTTAAAGTAATACCCACAAATAGATACTAGCATATTTAATCGAAAAATATTACATGAGAGCCTCACCGATAAATGAGGGAGATTTATCTCATGACCGCCTAGGTTTTTAGTTATGCAGAAAATATAGCCAACAAATTATGAATTTTTAAAAATAACATTGCAGACAAGGGTTTCATGAAATTCATATCTTCATATCTAGGGCATTAAAAATCAGATTTCTTGCACTACATGATTGTTGAGGTTATATCATAATTTTAGAAATTCAAGTGGGGCTAATTGAAGGGTTTTGAAGGCTCAAAAGTGAAGTTAAATTCCATAAACAGTTCACTGCCCTAGAATATTGCAAAAATCATATTATTTTCAGTTGGCTGGTTTTAAAAATCAGACTTGGTTATTATTGTTTGAGCTAATTACCTTAATTTTCAGTTTGATCCCCAAAAGGGATATTACAAAGTGGTATCGAGCTCGATATTTGAAGGACCTAGGGTTTTAATGAAAGATTCCAAGTTTAAAGAGTTGATGGCATGACATATCACACCAAAAGAAGAAACAACGGTGTGTGGAAGGGTAAGATCTCTATTTTGATGGTACTAACAAAATTTCAGTGAGATCATAGTTGCCAGAATTGGAGGCATACTTGCAATCAAACACTATGTGTGTGGAGGATGCCCTCAAATTCATCCTCATCATTTGGAATGGATAACACATTATGTTCCATGGGGATGTGTCCCTTGCGTTTTTTAGCTCATCTCCGTACTAGGCACATTTTGGAACCTCGAGGACGGGTAGGAAACATCCCCTTCCCATCCCTAAACTCTATAAAAAATCAGAAACATCCTGGGTACGTCAAAAAAAGCACATGGGATGGTAGGGGATGTTGGACATCCTCGGTACATTTAGGGGACTTCTAGAAGTCCCTCGACCATACCGGGGACGTCCAGCCGTCCCTTGCCATCCCCAGCGCATACAACCTTTAAAAAACATTTTTTTAACACACTTTTAAATAAAAATAAAGCAATGTGGGGGCCCACAAGGACCCCCACTTGCATTTCTAAGTGCCCTAAACCTAAAACAAACATCAAAACAAAAAAAAGAAGCTCATTTCTCATTTTGTGAAGGAAACGACAAAAAAGAAAAGAGCATAGAGAAGAATAGAGAGCAGCAGTGAGAAAAAGGCAAGAGAGCAATATTCTACTCCATTAGAGGTATGTTTATCATCCTTTGTTCATTTTACAAATTTGCACAAACTATTTCTTCATTGTTTCATTTTTTATTTTTTAATCATAGTTTCAAGCTTCACAAACTTAGGAATTTTATTTTATTTTTTTTTTGTTTTCACTTGCAGTTGCAGGGTTGTTGCATTTCCAATACAAAACAATGAGCAGCAGTGAGGGTAGTGAGGGTGAAGAGATTCAATTGGCAATGCAACATAGAGGTAGAGCCAGAAATAGGGTTTCTTTAGGGAGTGAGAGTGTTGCACCAACAATGGGTTCAAATAATCCATTTGATTGCCCTTCACAACTCCTCAAAATCTATGCAAAGGGGCCATTCAATGCTAAAAAGCCTCTTTCACAATTTGTAACAACCATTGACAAAGAAAAAAAAAAGAATTCAGGGGGGAGTAGAGTGTGGTTATGCCATATTTGCAACAAAGAATTTAGGGGCAGCTACACACGGGTTTATTCACATCTTTTGGGCATAACTGGACAAGGGGTAAAAGGTTGTGAAAGAATATCATTAGCAGAGAAGACCGAGGTTACTAGGTTGCACATGGAGGGTGAGACAATGAAAAAAGGGATGTCATTGGAGACTACACAAGTGCCTACCCAATTTGTGGATGTGTAAAGTCAAAGAGGAGGGGATTATGCCAAGGGAAAGAGAAAGACTTCTATTGTTACGGGTATGTTTAATGTGTAATCAAAGGAAGTAGCTGACAATGAAAAAAGGTATGTCATTAGAGACTACACAAGTGCCTACCCAATGTGTGGATGTTGAAAGTCAAAGAGGGGATTATGCCGAGGGAAAGAGAAAGACTTCTCATTACAAGTATGTGTTTAATGTACAATCAAAGGAAGTAGCTGACTCCTTTATTGCCAAATTCTTTTTCCAATGTTATACCATTTCATGTGTCATGTTCCCCTTTCTTCAAACAAATGTTCAAAGATGTAATTACTATTGGTTCCTCATATGTCCCTCCTGGAGAACACAAACTACGAACCAGCCTCCTTGATAAATAATATTCTAAGGTGAGTGTGGTGATGAAGGAGATGAGGTAAACTTGGATACGGGTGGGTTGCTCTATCATCATGGATGGGTGGACCAATATTAAACATCGGCCACTCATCAATATCATTGTCACATGTCCTGCTGGCCCTTATTTTCTTAGAGCTATTGATTGTACAGGGAAGAGGAAGGATGCAACCTTCCAATTTCAAATTTTGAAGGATGCCATAAAGGAGATTGGGCCCTCTAATGTTGTACAAGTAGTGACTAATTCAGCCCGCATATGTAAGTTAGTTGGCATGATGGTTTAAGGTGCTTACAAGCACATTTTCTAGACTCCATGTTGTGTTCATGCGTTGAACAACACATTGAAAGACATTAAAAATATAGATTGGGTGAAGGTAGTGGTGGCAGAGGCTAGACACATACAAATGTTCATTTACAACCATCACACCTCACTTGCTCTATTCAGGTTTTTTCAAGGAAAATTCCTCAAGCCCGTGGACACTAGATATGCCAGCTATTTCATTTTATTAGAGAGGATGCTTGAGGTGCAGGAGGCTTTACAATTAATGATGGTTAATCAGGAGTGAGGTAGATGGCCAAAGGCAAACACTTCTAAAGGAAAAGGTGTGAAACAAAAGATCCTCGATGATGATTGGTGGACCACAGTCAGGTAAGCTATTGCTGATTTTATATATGTAAGTTTAGTTTTTAGTTTTTAAATATTTTTATCCATGTTTGTAACTTGTAAATTAGTTTAGTTTTTCATTCTTGAATCTTAATGTTTTCTAATTTTTTTAAATTGTTTGCAGATATGTTTGCTCCTTCATCTCACCTATAGTGGGGGTCATAAGATATTTTGATATAGAATCTACTAGTCTTGGAGAGATTTATGAGACATTTGACATCATGTTTGGACAGATGAAGCAAGCCATTCATAGTAGGGATCCTAATTTGGGATTTTATGAGGAGCATATTAGGCCCATTGTGACACGGTAGTGGAACACAATGAACACCCACTTCATATGGCAGCCTATGCTCTAAATCCCAAATTGTATGCGGCACGACCTGGGAGAGTGCCTCCATCTAATGATGAAGAGGTGAAAGAAGGGCTCATGAAGGCCTTTTGAAATATGTACATAGATGAGGAGTCTACTTTATGCGGACCCAATGGCTATCCTTTTCAATCTCCATGGACCAACATTTAGCAAGCCAGAGGCGAGGACAGATAGAGCTACATTAGCTCAAGTAGACCCTATTGAATGGTGGACATGGAATGACAAGGATGCACCAAACTTGAGGATTCTTGCCACTCGCCTCCTTTCACAGGTTGATAATTCCTCTACTACAAAGAGGAATTGGTCCACATATGGCCTCATCCACATAGTTAAGAGGAACCACCTTACCTCTCGACGAGCAGAGAAGTTAGTAGCCATGCATAGTGCCTTGAGACTTCAAGATTGCCAGACTCCTGAGTATCGTCAAACTCCAGCCACACGTTGGGATGTTGATCCCAAAGATGCTTCACAGATTGATGAGGAGGAGGCACAAGTGGGATTGGTTGGGGTTCCATTAGATGAAGCAGCCCCTCATAGTTCCAGTGACTCAGACTCAGAGTCTGATTTTGATGCCACTTTAGCGGAGTTTGATTAGGGGCAGCTATATATTTTCATTTTGATTTTCTATGTTTCAAACATTTTTTTTTCCTTGGGCATTTCATTGTAATTGAAACTTGAATCTTATGTGCAATCTCAATTCAGCTCCAGTTTTATGATGTGTGTTAAATGCTTTATCAATGTTTTATCAATGTTTTATACTTATCATTATTCATATGAATATTTGAAATTTCCTATATTTTTAAGGTTAAATCTTATGTGAAATCTCAATTCAACTCTAATTTTATTTATTAAGGTTCTATAATGTGTGTGATGAATGCTTTAGCAATGTTATCATATGAATATTTGAAATTTCCTATATTTTTAAAATTTTCCCTTATTTTTAATAGTCGTCCCTGTCATCCCCAAAAAAAGGCCTAAAAAAATCCGTCCTGGAAACACGTCCCCCATCCTCTGCCGTCCCCATCCCGGAAACTTGGTGGAACATAGATAACAAGAGATTGGTGGTACCATGTGATAGAAACCCAAGGAGAAGAATTGGTTTGCTTCTTTGATGATTTCAGTCAAAGGATCATAGAAAGATTCGATGTGCAAACTTGCAAGGATGAGCAAGAGTAAGAAATTTTCATTGGTGGAAGATGTTCATATGTCTTCTAATGATTGCTCACATGATAGTGAAGTAACAGGTGATGGAGTCATGGAATTTGAACCAAAGGAAGAAGAAAAATCAGATCTACAAGTTGGGAGAGAGAGCTTTGTGGTTGGAAATCTTTCCTGATGAAGCATGACAACAATCAACTTACTGGTCTATTTAGGATAAAGAACTCCTAAAAGGCAAATTGAAGGCATTCAAGCTCCGAAAGGACTCCCAAGAGACCCCATGCATGTGCCAACAAGGCATGGACGAAATCAAGTGGGAAGAAGAAGGAAACCTTTGTCCTAATAGATGTGAGGACAACAAGCTTGCTCGAATTTTTATAACAAAAAAGGTCATTTGAGGAAAATCTCAGCCCTATGAAAGCTCAAGAACATGGGAAAATTGTCAAGAAATCATCAAGCAAAGGAGGTAAAAACATTTTGGTTATTCATGATATTCCTTTACTTTTTAATAGTTGCATGGGGCAAGGTATAAAAGGATTTTGGAAGCATAAGCAAGAAGATGGAAAGAAGCATGAGAAGCTAGAGAATAAAGAGGATGTTGAAAGGGTTCTATGCATAAATACTATTGCTAGCGCAATGAGGCTAAGAGTTATAGTGAAGGGCCAATCTGTTTTGCTAAGGAGCCTTAAGAATGACACCTAAAAAGAAAATAATCATGAAGGTAAGGTGTTTTTGAAATATTTTTTGAATGTTGATTTAAACTCAAAATTCCTAAGTGTTATGGGCAGCCCATGGCATGAAGGTATTTCATTCTTTTCCTATGCATCATTTCAGATTTTCTACCATGAATGGATGGTTAGGAGTACTCATGTTTCATATATATTGTATCCTCTTTTGTCACCAATGATTGAACACCTCTGTGCACATCATACTTCATGGGGTAAGGAGGTAAGAAGTGTGGTTTTTTGCAAAGAACCTATAGACACTTGGGCTCAATTTCTATGGTGTTCTCACAAATGGAATATGGGTGTTATGATGAGGTCTCCAAAGGGAAGAATATTTGATTTTAAAATCAGTATGAAAGAAATATCTATCATGAAATGTGGAGGTCATTATGGTGATCCTAACTTTTCATTTCTTATGTGGCTAACCCAAGGATCCATAAAAATGGAAGAGTTGGGAGGATTGGGCAGCTCATGGCTCAAGAAGATTTCAAATTAATTGCTCCCAACTTGCCCAAACAGCTCACAATTTTAAAAAGGTATGACAACTATATTTCATTTCTCTACTCCATGTTTTTATTGGGTATTTATTCTAATGATCCGCCTATGCCAAGAAAAAGAAAGATAAAAGGTGAAGGGTTTAGCAAAAGGTGCAAGGTATGTGATGCTTTCCTTAGAATGAAGCCAACTTAAGATACATTTGTTCATGGGATGCAATGGATTTAGTTTTTGGGGAAATCCGTGATAGAAAAGCAAGAGATGCTACATGTTCAAAACCACCATGTTGGGAACTCTAAGGTATGGAAACCTAATGTTTTCCCACTTTCTACAACGATGATCAAATCTGATTTTGTGATGTTTACATCTGATCTCATGAAAAATAGGGACAACTCAAAGTTGTCTATGGCAAGTATGAGTATTGGCAACTCAAATTTGGCATTAGAAGGCCCTGAAGTACAAAGGAAAAGCACTTTCCAATATGCTAACAATGATTTACTGATTGGAAACTTGTTATCATAGCCACTAAGGTGAGTTCATTGAAAGGTTCCATGTTTCTAGGTGCAATGAAATGATGACATCATGTATATGGTTAGGAAAATAGATTATATGTTATGTCATGCATACCAATGGTATGAGGGAGAACCAATTCCCACCATCTATGGAGCACTCTTGGAAGTCAAGTCATATACTTGAAAACAAGATTATAAGGGCAAAATTCATTGTAGGGGCAACTTGGTGTTGGTTGTATCGTTTGGGTAAGCTATATAATTTCCTTGTTGATATTGGCTTTCAAATTTTTCTATACAACATTGTTTGGAACCCAATGAAATTATTCAAGGATCACTAGTGCATGGCAAGTGTATATCTTGCCACAAAGATGATACATGATCATCATTCATCAAAAATGGATGGGGATTGAGCTACATAAAAAGTTTTGTAGCTTCGAGCACTTGAGTTATTTTCAGTTTGCTGAAGTAAGGGGTAAATTTACAGGTCATTATATGGTCATTTTCATCCCCTAGATTGCTATCATTTTGTGGTTTGGTGAAAATTTGAAGTATGACAGTTTCCTCCATATTATTTTCATTGATACCATAAAAATTTGCCAACCCCCTAATCACTTCCACAGAAAGCTTTCAACCATACAATTGAAAGGGTTGTTGTTGTCACTTAATGTTGATTCATCCAAGGTTGCTTGTTGGTGGATTTTAGCCCCTTTAATTTGATTTTGGGGTGGAAAATACATGACTACTACATTATTGGGGAAGCATTATGATATTAGGGGACATCCAATGTATGTATGACATCAAACTACGCAAGCAAAGAAGGGGAATTGGTCACCATTTCCACAAGGCATAAGTGGATGAAGAAGGAAGTGCATTTTTTCTCTAATATGTCTGCCTCATGTGTTGGTATATCGAAGAAGAATCAGTTAGGATTCATTTTGGATCTGGGAACTTGCAATTGCTTGAGGAAAAACAATCTTGGGCAAGGGGGATGTAATGTCCCTTTCCAGAGGATAGTTCTTGAAGACCTTAACCCATTTTCTCCATGTGGGTTTAAGGAGAAAGCAAGGGGAAGATATGAACTTTGTCATTACATCATTATTTTAATAGTTATCTCATTTATATTAATGTATTCCTATTGGGCAATTAGCGCTTCAAAAGATGGCTATGTAATTAGGAAATAAAATAAGTATTTGTGACCAAATACTTAATGAAATTTTAAAAGATCCTCTCTTAAGGGGTCAACTTTTTGGATTACATCGTAATAAACATCCCTTATGTCTATAAAAGGAGGTCGCTTAGTCATTTGTAGGTATGTTGTTGGTGAATCTATCTTGTTGGTGAAGGCTTGCTTGTTGAAGCACTTTCTCCACCTCATTCAAGGATGAAAACCCTTGAATTGAGTACCTCCCAAGGACGAAAACCCTTGAGGAGAGAATAGTGTGGATGAAAACCCACATTATCTCATTTGTATTGATCTTCATTGCTAGTTATATTCAATTACAACCCTAAGCAACTTGCTTAGAGGAGTGTTTCCAAGGATATTGTTGGTTTCTATGTGATCTCTTTGCATGGTTGAGCTCCCTATGGTTTATAAAGGTGAAATCTTCCATTTATCAATTGTTTGGTGCAATTTATGTTTAATTTCTAGAGGGGCGGCCTATATTGAGGTGACGTTTTGGTATGTGCGGTGATATTTTGGCAAATCTGAAATTATCATCTTGTTCTCTATATTTCATAAGGCCAATATCTCAAGTTTCATGATTTTTGGTGCTTTCTAAGTTGAGTTATGAATTTTTAAAATAACACTGCAGACAAGGGTTTCATGAAATTCATATCTTCATATCTAGGGCATTAAAAATCAGATTTCTTGCACTACATGATTGTTGAGGTTATATCATAATTTTAGAAATTCAAGTGGGGCTAATTGAAGGGTTTTGAAGGCTCTAAGTGAAACTAAATTCCATAAACAGTTCATACCCTAGGATATTGCAAAAATTAGATTATTTTCAGTTGGTTGGTTTTAAAAATCAGACTTGGTTATTTGGTGTTTGAGCTAATTTCCTTAATTTTCAGTTTTATCCCCAAAAGGGATATTATAAAGCCTCAACCTTATTTTCAACACAAACAACACTCTATATACCCTAACGGGTTTGGAACTATGGTACCCCAATTTACATCTAAGAAACCGAATTCCTTTTAACAAATTTAGTACAAATTTCCTCAACACAGAAGAAACACGGTTTCAAGCATTTACAAATCTAGATTTCAAAATAAAAACTATTGGTTCAGCACTTATGCCTTTTTTTACAAACAAATTATATCCTTTCCTTATGCAAGAAGAAAAAAGATTCGCACTTATAAAAAATAAAAATCCTTCTTGTATTCTAATATTCTTCACAAACAACAAAAATTTCCATATTTACTTTGTATTTTCCTATGAGATCCTACAAAAGCCTACATTTTCATGGGTCAGTTTAAACCGAATTGGCATGTAATCCTTCCTAATATGATAAATTCCATGTATAAGTATGCATTTATTAGAGGGAGAAAAGAGTAAGAGACTTTTTATTTCTTCAACATGGATTAAGCATTCAAGCACTCAAGGAAAGGGAAGAAACACAATTAATGCAAGTAGAAAGAATGCAATGTCCTTAAGACCATCAAGACATTAAGGAGTACCGCATCATTTTCCATTTATATGAATATGATGTCATCGCCAAAAATGTAGAGTACATGAGAACAAAGAAATCACATTATTTTTCAAAGGACAAATCACGAACTATTTACCCATATAATTCAAAATGGTGCCCTCACAATCTATAATATTTATGAGAACACACTTCCATACCAACAATCATGGGTTCAACATATTTCACATGATGGAGCCAATCACATGTAAGCATGTGTACTACTCTATGTACCCAAGTATGTTTTCATTAGAAAACATACATGGGTGTATAATAGTATGCAACCATACCCGCATTTCAACCCATTAAAATTTAATAACTAATTACATAAATACTATGTAATGTCCCCCTTTTTTATAAAAATTAAAAAGAAGATAAAATCGATTTGCACATGTAATTTTAAAATAAAATTTTATAAATTGTGCAAATCGAAATAAAAGGGGAAGTTCGACTTCACCTTGAGATAATAAATACATTTTTTTAAAAAGGTAAATCAAGTGACTAGGCAAGTCGCATTTTCCTGAAGCATTTAATAATTAATATTTGAGACAAAGTGATTATTCCTAAGCATGGGTCGACCCATATGAGCATCTTTTTAAAATCCCTATGCATTTAATATTTGTTGTTGGTGACTTTCAGGCACATTTTTAAATAAGATTTCCTCCTAGATGATGGCGCCAAAGATGGAGAAGAACTTTGGAGGATGTGCAAGCAAAAGCTATAAAAGAAGATGTGGTTACTCCTTTTTTGGCATGTTGACGGTTTATAAAAATTATCTTCATGCTTGAAGAAGGGATGTATGCCCACTTATGATCAAAACAAAAGGTGTTTATTAACACCACCATTTGTGAAGTGTGTGTGCCCATATAAGCTTGAAGTAATAAGTTTTGCAATCATTTCTCTATATATATAAGGCGCCATTTTTGGGAGAAGATATAAGCTTGCTTTGAGGGTTTGGAGTGTGATTTATGATGAATATCTTTTATTATATGTTGCTGGTTTTTACTTAATGAAGTCGACTTGTTTGGGCATGTGCTAAGAGTGTTTGGAAGGGATTTTGAAGTAATTATAAATCTGTTGTTTTAGATTTATTAATTGCAGATCTGGAACTGCATTTATTGACTCTTAAAGTGAAGGAAAAAGTGTTGGAATTATGTTGCAGATTTTACCCTAACCCTAGCGACTGGGTTTAGGATTTTGGGGCTGTTTCGAGGGGTTTCTAGTGCATGAAAAGATCTGATATTTATTGTGAATAGAAGCTCATAATTTTCCCTTTCTACTGCACTTGGTTTCAATTCAAAAGAGTTAGTATTTTGGAAGTTATGGATTTTCAAAGTTTCAGTTAATTTTCAGCAGTATTATTTATTATTTTACTTATGTAAAGTATATTGGATAAAGGAGTGTAAATACCAACTGGATTGCCCATCTAAACCCTCACCTTGGCTCACTCCAACCCTATTTGGGTTGTATTGAAGCTGACACTAGGGTTAGTTGAGGTAAACCTAGGAGGGTTTATCTTCTAAGTTGTTTGTTTTTGCAAGTAATTAATAATAAATCATTAATATCCCACAAGGGGATATTACATACTAATAACTCTATAATTATGGGCAAGATTTATCATAGGGGAAGAGACGACATGCCTAAAACCAAATGGAGTTGTTCCCTAGGGAGCTCCAAATCTCGACATCCACCAGTGTTAGTTGTTGTAGGTAAAACCCCATTCTCCATTCTTAAAACAACGTCCCAACTAAATTCAAGAATCCCCGAGAAAGAAATGGAGAAATCAATTAAAATAAATTACATCCCACTCAGGCCTTTTAATAGGATTTCATATGCTCTAATTGTGGCTAAGATTATGAAAGAGCACAAAGTTACTCAAGCTTGTCGTCTTACAGGAGTTCTCGCTTTCAAAGTAGACCTTGGAGGAGACATGCATTGTTCCATAGTTGTCCATTCAAGAATCACTCTTTGCATAAGATTTAAAATAACGTGATATTCCTCAAATTGAATTCCCATAAGAACTCAAGGAAGTCACACGAGGGCAAATAGGGTTTTGTTTCAAGGATGGAACCTTTAATTATGGTTTGAAACCCAAAATGCCAACACAAAAGATAGCCTAAAAATAGTCAATTCCCATTTATGCGTTGGAATTCAAACTTTTCCCAAATTCCTTTCCATTGCTCATCGAGTCTATGACCCATCGCAATCTTTAATCGTCATTTTCAAATGCCAAAGTCCCTTCCAAGGTCAACCAAAAATTAATGCTTCACGTTTTGTACCAATTGGTTAGTGATTTGTTGTGGATGTCAATTAGCCATCAAGTAATTGGCAAGGTGATTATTATAATTCCAAGTAAGGTCTTTATCAATAACAAGTCAAGTTAAAATTCTTACTCAAATGCTCAATAATACAATATTATATGTTTACTATTGCGCCAATATAATGTCAATGCTACACTTTTGAGGGGTCTAAAACCAATAATAACACTAGTCAATGTTACAGATAATACTCATACTTTGCTTGAAAAAGCAATGCCACATTATCAAAGATGATCATCATTCACATAAGGTCCATCAACCATGAAGAAGTAACAACATATGAAGACGAGTCACCAAGGTTTACAAAACATACAAATGCACAATAACTCAAAACCACAAGCTTAATTTCATGTCATAGCATTATAAAGCTATGCTACTTCAAAATGATGTCGGTATGAGCTAAGGCTCTTGACGTGTAATTCAATGTAAAACACTATCTTACAACTTTATTTGGTGTTTAATTAAATTCAATTTTGCATTTAGCAATTTAACATGGCCTAATGACATCCTTACAAACGTCAAGTTTGGGGAACCCAAAAATGGGATGTGATAAATGTTGGTGAGAAAATATGTTAGTTGGGAAAATTAGGTGTCTCCACAACGTTCATGGGGCTACGCCCCTTTGCATTAAATGGTGTAGTTCCCATTATTGAATGAAAACTAATCTAATCCTATCTATTGTTGTGGGTTGGCAAAAAGGTTAGGGATCACATAGGGACACTCCACTTGAACATGTGACAAGATTCTTGTATGGGGTACAAGGGATGAAATTACAATGATGTAGGGAGAAGGAGATAAATTAGGAAAGGAAGGTTATTGTTGTGAGTAGGCTCATTGTAGAGTTCACACCTAATAACTAGAGTAGTTCAATCATTCAATATAGATGAAAGCAACAATGAAGCTAGTGGGACCAATGAATTAAAACACAAATTTCTTGGATTCATCTATCAAGGAAGCAAGCTCTCCTGCAACACCATACCAGATCACTATGCTTGCAAAGTGCATAAAAGAGAGAAGTAGAAGAAACAAAAGAAAAGGAAAATGGAATAAATGTAGCTTTTATTTCATGTGCATTGGTGATACAAATCTCAACAACATATCACAATCCACTATTGCTACAAAGAACTAAATTTTCAGCATCTAATTTTCAGGATCCTTTCGAATGGAGAAGCCATCCAAATTTATAGCAATGTGAATTGACCTCTCATCTTCCTCACATGAATCTTCACATTCATATTCCACTTGTGACTTTTCATTTGCCATTAGAAAAGACAAATTAAGTATTTCTCTTATAATTTTGAGAAAATACTTTTACAATTTTGAAAATATGTCACTTAAGTGAATAGGACAAAATACAATGATGAATCCCAACAAAGAATTAGAAAGGAGAGAGAAGGAAGAGGGAGAAAAAGGAAGGAGAGAGGAGATGAAGGAAATCCACTCCTTGTGATGATTCAATTGAATGCTTTAATGCAGTCATGAACTCTGAGTGAAGAACTATGACACTCCATACTAAAAGAAGCCTCCTCCTAAATGGTGAAAACTTGCAATCTTGAGCTCTTTTGCATAATGAGAAATCCCTCTTTGAATGATCCATAACTACAGCCCATCAAGCACATCGAGTGAAAAGTGAGAAGCACTTGATCACTAGACTATTACAAAAAAATGAAGGATACCCCCAAAATACTTGATCAAACCATGAGTAGCTACCACTCCTTTGTAACTCGATTATGCATATGAACGAAGACTTGGGAGAACTTGATCACACCATGCAACCATGATGTTTCCCACTGAGAGCATCCTCAAGAGCTTGTTATGGAATCAATTTATTTTCACAATGGGGAAATTTTTCCTTTGGGAAGACATGCTTGAAATGACAATGAATTACCCTCATTCGAAGGAATCACTCTTGCTTGATGGACCTTTCCCAACTTGCTACTCACTTATCCACATAGTTTGGCTTAATTTTGAAATCAACCGAGCTCACTCAAACAATTCACCGAGGAGGATCATGCCTCAACTTGCCTTCTCGATGAAGATGATGATGATCTTTGAAGCCCTCAAAACTTTTTGAATATCTTCTTTGAATGCGCAATGATGCTTTTTTGTAAATCTTCATACCCACCTTACAATTCCTTCTTTGATCACTTACCCTACTATCACCACAATGATGTCTCAGATCCCCATGAAGGATGAATTACTTCATTTGAATTGTGTAACTATCACACACCCATGTGAAGATGTTGCAAAGCAAAGAGAGGTGAAATGGAGATATAAACAACTACAACTTCTAGCACTCAGAATGAGGATTTTATTTTTAGAAAATGCCATTTTTCACTTTCTTCACTTTCGATCACCCTTCTTTTGTCTTGGATGTTCCTCATACAAACTGCCTTTGAGAATTTTTTCTTTGAGAATTTACTATTTATAGTAAGTGCTCATGTAGAGACTTAATATTTTTTGAAAGTGCTTTCCCAACCTCATATTTTTTTATGGAACCAAATTTTTGATATGGGTTTTTTCTCTTTATCTCACATACAAATTTTTAGCTTGATCCGATCTCCAAAACAACAAGAAATAAAATTTTACAAAATGAAGGCATGAACTCGGGGTTTTTTCACCATAAAAATTTAGAAAATTCATGTCAGTGTTATCACTTGGGTTATGAGGGCACTTGAAATGATGAAAACAATGCAAAAACCCCACATCAATCCATGCACCGTTTTGTAAGATATGAAGATTTTTCATTTCACAAGCTATGAAGTCAATCAGCAAAAAAATGACCTAAAATTCTTTAAAATTTTCACTTTTTATGAAATTTTCCTTGTCATGGATCATGGAAGAATTAATTCAAGTGGAAAAATGAAAAGGAAGGAATCTGGAAAATTTCACCGAGTTTGAGATAGAAATAGAGTAATGTGGGGAATGAAGAAAATGGCTAAGTGTTTGGTTTTATAGGCATGAGGAGAGAGAGGAAGGGGGGGAAAAATTTTTTCACCCTTGTCCCCTTGGAAAGGGACAAAGGGACACCAAAATTGCACCTTATCCCCATGGTGACAAGTGGCGGGCATGCATGGCTTGGAGAGGGGGCTTAAAAATTGGCAAAAAGTGCTTATCAGAGCCTCCCAGGGTCATGTGGTGTCGATGAGGTATAAGGTGGGGGGGTAATTTTGTGTCCCCCATATCCCCTTGGAAAGGGACAAAGGGACACCAAAAGTGCACATTAGCGCTATGGTGACAAGTGGCACTTGAAAAATTTTCTAACTATGAGAGTGTTCTTGAGAGAGAGCTTGAAAATGAAGTTGTTGAGCTCTTGAGGTCTTTTTGGAAACTTATTTATATGATTTTGACTAAAAAAATCATTTGGAGAAGAATGAGATGGGTCTTAAGGTCTGGTTCTTCCTGAAACCCTTAAAAATGACCTTCTTCCTTGGAATCACAAAGTGTTCCTGCCAAAAATGAGCTCCCCTGAGAAGCACCAAGGGCTTGTGAAAAATTGAATGTTCCATCTTGTAGAGGATCCTCTTAGCTTTCCAATGAGTTATTTTTTTCCTCCTAACTCCTTACGGAGCTCCCGGAAATCATCCGTCAAAGATCAGGTGTTTTGACTCCCTTCTCCTCACGGGGGCTGAGACTGGTCATATGAAAAACCATGTGGAAGCAAGGGGAGGGTACATTTTCTTGTCCCCTTGTCCCCTTGGAAAGGGACAAAGGGACACCAAAAGTGTGCATTAGCCTGTGATGACAAGTGTCAAGCATGCATGAGTTGGAGTGGGGGCTAGAAATTTGGCAAAAGGTGCTTATCGAGGCCTCCGGGGTCATATGATGGGTCCATGAGGCTTAAGGTGGGGGGGGGAATTTTTCTGCCCCCTTGTCCCCTTGGAAAGGAACAAAGGGACACCAAAATTGCACATTAGCCTCATGGTGACACGTGTCACTAAAATATTTGGCTAAGTATGGAGCTTGTACCTTGGAGAGGAGATTGAAAATGACATTACCAGAGCTCTGATGAATTTTTAGGCACTTATTTATATGATTTTGACTATAAAATCACATTTTGAGAAGGATGGGATGGGTATCAAGGTTTGATTCAGCTTTTAACCTTCTAAAAAATGGAATTTTTATCGGGACCACTAATTGTGCTTGTGAAGAATGAGTTATGGAAAGAAATACATGGGTGTTGTGAAAAATATGAGATTACCACCATGTAGGGAATTGAATTATATTTCCATTGATATTTTGTTTTACCTTCAACTCATTCCGAGCTCCTGAATCATCCCTTTCGAAGCTTAGGCACTTTTTCGCAATGCAAGCTTTTCGGCCTCAAAAACCCGCTTTTGTTGAACTTGCTCCTAAACCTCCAAATCTTTCCAAAATCTTCCTAAATAAATTGAAAAATGATCTTGGCTCATGAATAAACCTCCTTAATGAATTTAGGATACCCAATCCACTCAGAGGAATGCACCAGCCTTAGAAAGGCTAAAATAGCCCTTCCTAAGCTTGTCGAAAGATCAACCTTGAAAGACACTGCCTCAAAAGGAACTTGTGAACTTGTTTTCATTTCTTCAACACATGGGAAAGGGTGGGACCATAGAAATGGATACTAAATGGATGGGGATAGGCCTACACATGAGACGAGAACAGCTGGCCCTTTTGGTAAGTCCTCGGAGGTTTTACACACAATATTTTACACTGGAGTCTATTGTCATGCTCAAAAATATGAAATTTTCATGTTGCACATTTACATGACAAAAGATGACTCTAGCTTGGGGACATGTTGTGGATTGAGCGCAGCAAGGACATAATATGTAGGAATCCCATAATATCAATGTATTTTGTGGACCATTGCCTTATCCAATGGGCTTCACCAAGTCACTAGAAAGATATACTACACAACTTGTTTTATTGGACACACACATGCGACAAGGACCAAACACACGAGACAAGAAAGGGAATACACAACACAAGATAAACATGCAACAAAAAAATGTAAACAACCTAAATCACCTATGTACACATGTGGAACAACCCACTTTCATTGAAGCACAAATTTTTACTGAGGGCTTACCCTTAAACGGGTATCGCGGATGTCTTTCTTCCACAAATCCATTGTGGGATCACTAAGTATAAACCTCTCCTTAGCTTCTTGAGGAATCTAACATGATTTCTAGTGCAATTGATGGTCAATTTGTCCATTATCTCACCTCTACCGCTTTGACATATTTTTCCCGGCTTCTTGTTTCTCGGGTTTGTTTCGTTTGTTGATTCTTTGCCACTACCATGAAGATGGTTCTTAATTACTCTTGACTTATCATTTCCATAACAAGACATTTGTTCTTCATTATGCATCTACTTAATTTCATTTTATGAAAATTTGAAAAGGTGAATTATTCGGAGTGGGTCGGTGCCTGTTCGCCTAAAATATATAGTATATTTTTTTTGGGGTCGGCTTCACCTTCATTTGAAAACATCTCTATAAAAACCTAGCTGATTCATGGGTAGTATACCTCAAGTAGCTTAACAAATTACCAATCTTGTGAAATTTGAACTCGCATACCCTTAAGCACCGAGAGATTGATTCTTTGTTGCTTTGTGATTGTTGACGCGCGAGAAATGCAGTGTTGACGCGCGACAAGGGCATTGTTGACGTGACAACAACCGTCTTGTGCTTGCGTGCGAGAGGAAGTGTTGACGACGACTTGGAAGTGTTGACGCGTGACGAGGCGAAGTGTTGGCGTGACGGCGAGAGGAAGTGTTGACGCGCGACAGAGGAAGTGTTGACGCGCGCGATGAGGAAGTGTTGACAGTGAGGCAAGGGCGATGTTGGCATGCGGCGGCAGTATATTGAGGCATGGGCGTGCGACGAAATGGGTTGTTGACGCGCGACAAGTGCAGAGTTGACACGTGACAAAGACCTCAGACAGAGGACGCGCGACAAGACCTCAGACACTGGACAGAGTCGCTACTCGGTTTTTTTGCTGACGCAGGACTCTTTTCAGAATAATGGAAGGTGCCAGCTCAAAGAATACGAATAACCTAAAAGTAAGTAAGAAATCTCAGAAATCACTCTTCAAGTATTTTGGAAACTCTGCGGATACAGATATTGTAAATACCAATCATATAGATGCCACCACAAAGAATCAAATCTTGACTTGTGTGGAAGGTATTATTGAGGTGGACATGCATTACACACGATATCAAAGTCAAACAAATGAAACCTACGATAATATGCCGATCTCTTGAAGATATTGTTCTGTTGGGGTGCGACCGAGAAGTGCAGCTAGATATCACGATACAAACACTCGGCAAAATGGAAGACAAAAATCAAAATCAAACTCCGGTCCAAGAAAGAGAAACACGGTGATTGTGATATTGCTCAAAATTCTACTCAAAAAAGTAAAGCATTGAAAACGAACAAGAATATGTGGACCATTGGCAGGACATACAAGTTTGATTGGGCAGCTAAATTTCCGTTTATTGAACCTGTACAATCATCTAATTCTGAAGAAATCCCATCTGAATGTACATGTAAAATATGTACGTGGAAATTGGGAAAGCAACAAAAAATGCAACTGAAGCTGGACACTATAGAAAAACATTGTGGAAAACAATATTTAACTGTAACGGGGCGGATGGCCAGAAAATCAAAACACATAGGTGGAAAACTGAAAAAGAATGCATGCATGTTAGATACGCAGCGGAATATGAGGCAGAGCAGAAAAAACACAGACATCTGTTGGAAAAGGGAGGAACGATCACATCGCATATTGGTAAGATGAAAGAAACAAATCTACATGCAAAATTCATACAATTCTCTACTCTTTTTCAAATACTAAAAAAAGGAAGAGCGATTTCGGATTTCCTCGATTTCAAAGTTTTGTATCAATTTAACGGAATGCTGAATGTACCTCAGTCTCATTGGTCTAAAAGTAGTGGATGGGAAATGGCAAAATGCCTCTCGATGATAGAGAAGGAAGATTTGAAAGAGAATGTAAAAAAAGCAAACTTTATCTCTCTTTCAATTGATGAAGTGACAACGATCGACAACACACGCATGGGTATGTATCCACATCTATACTTTAGAAAATCATATAAGGACACCTCATCATTGGGTGTTATGAAAATGGTTGAAAAGCTATGATGCCGAAAACCTATATAAAATAGTTGTTTCTCATTTGAAAGATGTTCTTTGGTATGGTGATTATGAAATTGCTACGAAGTTGGTATGCGTTGGAGCAGATGGTGCATCTGTCATGCAGGGTCACCGAACAGGGCTCTGTGTTAGATTACAAACAACAGTGGCCCCATATATGCTACCAATTCACTGTATGGCTCACAGAATGAATTTAGCGTATAAAATGGTAAGCAACCACGAAAATGTTGCTAAATTAGAAGACCTTATAAGAGAACTTCATGCCTATATGTCAAGCAGCCCAAAGCGTTTTCTCGAGTTCCAAAAATTTGCAATTGGAATTACAGATGGCAAAAAACTTCTGAAGGATGTGGAGACTAGATGGATCTCTTTGTATGAACCTGCATGCAGAGTTCGTGAGGAGTATCCTTCATTGGTTGGTTTCATGCACAAATACCGTCATGAAGTTGATAGGGCAAGGGACTTGTTGTTCCGTTTAACTGATTTGGAGACATTGCTTACATTGGTTGGTATTCTTCCAATGTTAAAGGAGATCAATACACTGATGAAGCATGCACAGGGCAGATTAATCTATATTGTGGATTTTATACGGATGAGGAAAATGGTATGTCAAAGTCTTGATATATTGTATTGTTCCCAGGATAGTTTTGATGCACCTGTTTTTGAAAATTGGAAAGATTTATTAGATCTTAAAAATCCTAACACCTTTTTGAGATTTAATATCCACGATCACCTATGCATCACTGTTAATGGGAGGGAAATACCAATGCACATTTTGCAAAACGTCAAGATATTACAGGATCGGAACGAGAAGATGTTCCCGTGACACGTAATTTGTTTGAGTCTGTTATAGTTGAAACAAGAATAAAGCTTAAAAAATTTCAAACCTTGTCATCAGAAATTAGGGAACGTTTCTGTAAAGATAAAATTCTGGAAGCCATGGGTGTGATGAATCCTAATTTTTGGAATACTGAAGGTGGCCGTGCAGACTTTGTCAGTAAGCATTTCCATAAATCAATGGGTACAATAATGGAACAATTTGCAAAGACGTCAGAGCTCAAGGGTATGGAAATCAAAGGTATACTGAATGCCGATTTATTAAAGTTTCAGTCAACAAATTTTGCAACAACAATGAGGAACCAATATAAGAATTTAGATCAACCTTATGAAAGTGGTGCTATTACAAGGCTGTGGCGAGGAATCTATCAAAGTTCTATCTTACAAGAAGATATCAGTGAATATTTCAGATTATATGAGTTATGCCAAACAATGATTTTGGGGTCTGTGGAGGATGAAAGGGTTTTCAGTGCATTGTCATTTATAAAATCAAAACTGAGAAACAGGTTGGATAAAAATCTGGAAAGTTGCATGAGGTGTTATGTTTCTCGATACTCCATCGAAACCTTTCCGTTCGACAGAGCAATTGCACACTGGAATTCCCTTTGCGAAAGAAGAGGTGTGAATAATACAGCTACAAGTACAAATATTCCCAACCTTGAGAGTGTAATTGGCTCTTCGTCACATTCTACAGAAGACAACATCGACTTTGATGAAGCTATTGATAATGGATTGTTTCAACTTTAAATAGGTATCTTCTTTATCTATCTTTTATCTTTATCATTAAAGATGTTACAGGTCTATATACTAAAAATGTCAGGCAATTCACCCATCTATCTACTAATACATTTCTCGTGTTGGGTTTTTTTAAAACACAGATCTAGCTCATTACCAGTGGCAATGATGATTTCAACTTTAAGGAGGTATCTTTTTCCCCTTAATCTTATTGTTTATTACTATTCATTTTTTTCAGCTCTGGTTATCATTAAAGATGTTACAGGTGTATGTATTTACATTTAGTTAAATACAATCTTTTTATTTTTTGAAAACGTGGGTTGACATCCGTCAGGAAGTGTTTTACTTCTCGGGGTTGTGATGTGTCGAGCAACTCACCCATCTATCTACTAATCCATTTTTTGTGTTGAATTTTTTTAAGACAAAGATCTAGCACATTACCGGTGATGATTTCAATTTTAAATAGGTATCTTCTTCAACATAATCTTATTGTTTGTTACTTTACATTTTTTCAGCTCTTGTTATCATTAAAGACGTTACAGGTCTAATTCTATATATTTACATTTATTTAAAGATATTGTTGGTCTATATATTTAAAGATGTTGCTGGCACTTCTCAGGACTGACAATGTCAGGCAACTCACCCCTCTATCTACAATGTCATGTAAAACAAAGATCTAGCACGTTACCCTTGATGATTTCACAACAATCTAATACGCAAGAGGTAAGCTAAACCCTAGCATATTTGCAATTATGTTTAATTTCTTACCAGTGATGATTCTTTCTTGATTTCTCATAATTATATTTAATTTATTTTTAAATATAAGTCCACATAAAATTCCTCATAAAATTCACATAAAATTCGGATAAACAATACATTATACGATTTTAAATATAAGTCCACATAAAATTCCTCATCATCCATATATATCATATCATCACCATATCATTATCATATCCTGAGTCCTGACACTACAATTATTATTAACACAATTATTTATCTAATTTTAAATTTATTAAAACAATTTCATTTTTAAAATAATTCATAATCATATCATTACAATTCTATTCGTTCTAATGTCATCTATATCCATTCTAATCATTAATGTCATCTATATCCATTATAACACATTCCATTTATTTATCATCTATATCCATTCTAATGACATTATGATCATATCGTTACAAGTATAGAGAATAATTATCTTAAAACAAGTTCAAAAGTCTAGAGAAGAAGAATTACTGTGCTTGATGATAAATCTACGTCCACATTAAATTGATCATCGTCTTTCATCATCATCTATCATTAATTATCAATTATCATCATTCATCATCTACGTCCACATACAATTCATGACAATGCAAGTAAACAAGAAACATACATATAATTCATGATAATCACCATCTAATGCAATTAAAATTAAAGATTGTATATAAATCCATATAATTAAATTCAAATACCATAGTACATACTCAATAGTAGAAGTTTTCAAATTCAATATTTAAAGTTTCCTCAATAATAAAAGTTTCTAGTTTTCAAAACCCTCTCTTTCTTTATCCAATTCTACTCCTCTGCACTCTTCCCCAACGGCTTCTTCCACTGTGGCTGTACCTCTTTCCCCAACACCAGAAATCTCCATGCGACAACAAATTTGGATCAGCTGCAGCGTATAAACTATCCCGTTGCCAATAATTTTCATAACGACTAATAATCTCATTGATAAGAACCTTAGCCCTTCTGTCCCATTCTATAAGCTGATTGATATGAGGAAGCATCTCCATCTTTCTCATCAACCCACACAAAATCTTTTTTGTGCTTGTCCAGATCTATGAAATACTCCTTGCCCTCTTTAGAAGTACTTGTGCCAAAACCCTGTATGGTCCAAGCAACAAGTGATACCTAATCAGCAAGTGAACAAAACCAGAACTTGAAAACATATAAAGAGAAAACAAACTAGCATTACTTTGTAGTACTATATGGTCCAGCCAGTTATCGATCCACTCAATGATTCTCTCCAAGCTTCATACTCAGGAATTGTGTAAAAAGATAACACATTTCCATTTTTGTGAGTTGCCTACATCAACATGTGCCAAAATTAGACATGGAGATACATAACATCTGGAGGCTTAAAAACAAATATAAAGAGTCTCAATACACTCAACCAAATATACAGGGGGAACATTTACCCTGACAATAGGAGTGATAAATTCCACAACAAATGAAGGAATTTTAAGCAGTGATGGCCAGGTATGGTGTATGAAATTGATCAGCAATCCTTTGATGTGGGAACCATCATGGTCCTTTAAGAGACAAAGGACAAGTCAAAAAGGATCTCACTAGAAAGGATGTGTCAGAATTAAGCAGAAACTAAACAGCGCTAGACAAAGATCATGTACCTGGTCTGTCATTATCATCAGATGGCCATATCTTAAAGATTTAATGTTTAATGTTGTCATATATTTTATCTTCCTGTAGACCAAGGATTTTTTTTATATTTACTATCTCTTTATTCTCCATTTGTTGGTGAGTGGTAGCTTCCCTGACATTGAGCAGCTTACCTCTGAGAGGAAACACGCCATAATAATATTGACCAACAATAGATATTCCTGCCACCTGATAGGATAAAGATAACTAAAATAACAAAAAATTAAATTGGAAAGTGATGTCGAAACATGTCACAATACTACTAAATTCAGTATTCACATTTCCCTGATTCAAGGCACAAACACTTACAGCAAGAGCCTTGGCTGAGTCACCCTCCGTTAATATTAAAGTACATTGATCAGAATTCTTCCCCCCTGCTTGATTTGCATCATCAAGTTTGGGAACATCAATTAATTTCCCCTTCTTGGTTCCATCAGTTTTCTTAAGATCTTTTTTTTGTTTAAACTTTTCCACTGCACTCATCAGGTCAAACAAAGTTACAAAGCTCATCTTAGACCCTAGCATTGCAAAAATTACATGTACTCAGAAATGCTACATCTTAGACACCACGCCTTTATTTATTGACATGGGCTGCAAATGCGAAACAGTGAAAATTACTATAAATTTATAACAACAAATTGTATCAGAATAAAAAACAGAATAACAAATATGAATTAAAACGAATTATACTTACAATCAACATGGAAACCGAACGTTGATTCGAGAAAATTCTTTTCTTCCACGAGTGTTGCCTTGGTTGTAACAATTGGTAAATTTTTGAACGGAAGGCCCGTAAACCGATGGATGTCATTTGCTTCGATACTGAATTGGAAAATTCGGCCATCGTTCAGAGTCACATAAAAAATGCCGTCCTCTGAATTGTAGGATGACAGAAGGTAATTCAAAATATCCGGATCTGTTTCGAAATGGGGCATATTAACGAGCCCTGTAAATTCACACGCATCCATTAAATCTTTATATTCTGAAGACATCTTTAAAACAGTATGGATGTGAGGGCATAAGGGACATCGATTGAATTGGATTCTCTTGATTTTTGTTACTGAACTTGCAGTTGGGAAGCATTGAGACCTGCAAAAATTCAAGAGCTGGAAGGTGAAAACGAGAAAATGACCGGTTGAAGGGTATTTATAGGCTAAATCGGGCGTCAATGGCTTCACTTGACGCGCGTCAAAGGTCCTAGCTGACGCGCGACAATAGTCCTAGCTGCGCAGCGCGTCGATAGGATCGGCGACGCACGCGTCGATAAGAGCAAGCGGCGGCGTGCGTCGATAAGATCGATGGCGGCGACAATAGGAGTCAGCGACGCGCGTCAATAGGAGCGATGGCGCGCATCGATAGAATCGATGACGCGCGTCAAAGAATCGATGGCGTGTGTCGGTAGCAGCAGCGATGCGCGTCGGTGAGAGCCGATGGCGCGTCAAAAAGAGCCGATGTGCGTGCGTCGATAGGTGCGATGGCGCGTCGTCGATAGCGTCACGATGGCGCGCGTCGGTCAAGACCATTGACGTTCCATTGACGCGCGTCAGGAGTGATGAGTGACTAGATGGATCTCTTTATGCACAGAGAAAGCCTGAGACTACCAAATAATTGATTTCTTATCCAAAATTTAATGGAATTCGAAGTTTTCACCTCTTTTGCACTAGAGGAAATTCCCTTCATGTTTGCAATGCAGCCAATTGAGATGAAGCCTTCAAATTTATCCCCAGACCAAAGAAACAAACAGTGTTTGGTGTGTACTTGATGATGATAGGGTCTTGTTTGATAAGTTCAAAAAGAAACTTCATGATATATGCTAAGACTGAGTTTGAGATGAGGTACCAGTAAGGCACTCTTGACAAAATTTACACAATGTTACCTTTTTAAGATGATCCAACCTTGCACAGAGAACTTTATGTTGAGCTGTAAAAAAATTTCAATATTTGAGACACTTCATTTTATCAATTGTACTTCAAGAAGATCATGATTAATCAATTCAAGGCATAGAAATGGGGGAGCTTCAAGAAAATTGTCTTCAAACATACACTTGAACATTGTATCTTCAGCAAAGGAAAACAAAACAAGGTGGTAGCAGGAATTTTATACTTTGATACTCATTGCAAGGGTCAACCAAGTATTTCATCAGCTCAACAATGATAATTAGAAGAAAGTAAAAACAACTTTCCGTTACACACAACAATTTTGATCACTTTACCCTTATTGTATCTTTCAAACCTCATACTTGTGCCTGAATATCCTTACATAGGATGAGATGAATCTACTAAAGGATCAAAGATTTCAAGTTCATTCTTGTAACTAATATGATATGTAAACAACCTTATTGAGCTATGATCATATGCACCACCTTAAAAATTTGAAAAAAAAAGAGAAACATATTTTAATTCAACCACTCCAAGAAGCAGTCCTGAAGAGAGAATCTCAAGATGTGAATCCTATACAACATATTTTGATACTGATCCATTTTCCCCAAAACATTTTACAATATCTCAAGATGTGAATCCTATACAAAAATAACTTCTATGATTTATCTGAAGAAGGCACTGTATTTTTTCTTGGATGCTAAGAAGACAGGTTGTTTAGTTTGCATTTCTAAGCGATCCAGTTTTATAAAAACTTGAATAAGTTTAAATACTCATTTCAAAATCTGATTAAATTTGGCATGAAGCACTAAAAGACACTCCTATACACATTTCATGTTTTGGTTAACCATGGGTTTTCCTAAAGATGTTACAGGTCTATATACTAAAAATGTCAGGCAATTCACCCATCTATCTACTAATCCATTTCTCGTGTTGGGTTTTTTTAAAACACAGATCTAGCTCATTACCAGTGGCAGTGATGATTTCAACTTTAAGCAGGTATCTTTTTCCCCTTAATCTTATTGTTTATTACTATTCATTTTTTCAGCTCTGGTTTTCATTAAAGATGTTACAGGTCTATATACTAAAAATGTCAGGCAATTCACCCATCTATCTACTAATCCATTTCTCGTGTTGGGTTTTTTTGAAACACAGATATAGCTCATTACCAGTGGCAGTGATGATTTCAACTTTAAGGAGGTATCTTTTTCCCCTTAATCTTATTGTTTGTTACTATTCATTTTTTTCAGCTCTGGTTATCATTAAAGATGTTACAGGTCTATGTATTTACATTTAGTTAAATACAATCTTTTATTTTTTGAAAACGTGGGTTGACATCCGTCCGAGGAAGCTGTTACTTCTCGGGACTGACAATGTCAGGCAACTCACCCATCTATCTACTAATCCATTTTTTATGTTGAATTTTTTTAAGACAAAGATCTAGCACATTACCGGGGATGATTTCAATTTTAAATAGGTATCTTCTTCAACATAATCTTATTGTTTGTTACTTTACATTTTTTCAGCTCTTGTTATCATTTATTTAAAGATATTGTTGGTCTATATATTTAAAGATGTTGCTGGCACTTCTCAGGACTGACAATGTCAGGCAACTCACCCCTCTATCTACAATGTCAGGTAAAACAAAGATCTAGCACGTTACCCTTGATGATTTCACAGCAATCTAATACGCAAGAGGTAAGCTAAACCCTATCATATTTGCAATTATGTTTAATTTCTTACCAGTGATGATTCTTTCTTGATTTCTTAGAATTATATTTAATTTATTTTTTATATGTGCAAAATCCTTTGATATATTTTTTTAACTGCGGGATAAACTATTAAACAATACATTATACTATTATAAATATAAGTCCTGACACTCTTCCTAAAATTCCCTGCTTTGTCATAGATCCATCACTTCTTCAGATTTCTCCATGAAGAAATAGATCTATTTTTAGACTTATAATGATCATCCTCTAACACGAAGTTATTCAAACTCAATTCTAATGCTATCTTCCATATCCTATAGTCTACCACCCAAATCTACACTAATCACAACTATTTAAATCAAAATGCTGAATTTGTTCACCGAGAAAGCATTAATTTGATACTACATATTGGGATTTTTAGAAATCATGAATGTAATAAACTAAACCAAAGAAAAAAATTAGATCTAAATGGAAGAATGAAATGCGCAAGGGAACTTGACAGAGTCTTTATCTAATAAAAATCCTTTCTAGTAATAAAACTGACTAGAACATTGATAATTCTATTAACTTCAAACTATCCTGCAAATGTAGTGTGCCTTCTTCAAGGCTCTACATAAATACTTACACACATAGTTTACTATGATCTAGTTTACAACCTTCAATATTTTCTTACACACTCAAAATTATTCCAACTTATAGCCTCCCAGTTCTAATCCACAATTATTCTTCACCCTTATCAAATATAAAAAAATGATAGGATTCTTCAACCTATGAACTTGATCTATACAGACTAATCTTCATGATAAAAACCTTATATGTTTTACATTAAACTTCAAAGTTCTATATCGAGCTTGACCTATCTTTTAATCACATGGTTATTCCAACTTTGGTTAATCTAGCCTCCATAACCTTGACTATTTACAGCAACTTGTCAATCTACTCTACACAAAACAATATCCATGATAACAAAACCATATCTTTTAAACCATGGTCTTGATTATTTCCCAAGCTCTAATTCTTATGGCCTGGAATTTAACTATTTCATAATTGGCTAATCTAGCCTCCACATCAATGATTGTTTCCAGCAAAACGTTATTTTCTGACAAATGGTCTTGACTATTTTGGATGTCAAACAACCTCTCTAATGAGAGATTATGCACTTATATAGAGGTGAATCTCTTTAAAATAGAATTTTCCTACACCATAAGTCTATTAAGGAGAAATCCTAAAGATCTGTTTCAAATCTTAGTTGCTATTTTTTCCCAAAAACATAATTTTCAAGATAATTAAAGTCCCACAAGATATTTAGGCACTACATTTTACATTATACACATTAAATTGATCATCGTCTTTCATCATCATCTATCATTAATTATCAATTATCATCATTCATCATCTACGTCCACATACAATTCATGACAATGCAAGTAAACAAGAAACATACATATAATTCATGATAATCACCATCTAATGCAATTAAAATTAAAGACTTTATATAAATCCATATAATTAAATTCAAATACCATAGTACATACTCAATAGTAGAAGTTTTCAAATTCAATATTTAAAGTTTCCTCAATAATAAAAGTTTCTAATTTTCAAAACCCTCTTTTTCTTTATACAATTCTACTCTGCTCTCTTCCCCAACGGCTTCTTCCACTGTGGCTGTACCTCTTTCCCCAACACCAGAAATAACCCCTGAACTTATAAGATCTTCTGCAGCACTGTCCAGATTTTTAAAATTCTTTCTTCTTGATTTGTTGCATCTCCATGCGACAACAAATTTGGATCAGCTGCTGCTTTGGCTTTGAATAATATGTCAGGGTCGAGACCATGCTCTTTAATTATCCGCTTTAGTGTATTGTTTTGTTTGTTAACCAAAACAATATTTTGCTTCAAATTTTTTGCTGCGGATAAGTTGTTCTTTGTTGTTTCCAAGTGAACTTGCAAAACCTTCGCCTGACTCTTCAAATTTTCATATTTCAACTGCACAAAAAGAGTAATGTCAATTCAAAATATTACTAAAAAATGAAAATTTCAAATTAACAAGAATGATTGTTTGAATGTAATAGTACTTACAACCGCTCTATCTCTTTCGGCATTTGCGATTGCTACCAAATCCTTGTCCTTGGACCATTTGTTAAAATATGCCTGGGCCTCGGCACTAATATTTTCCAATTTGTTTAATGCCTTATCTAAAATGTCGTCTTTATAGTTGTTGTTAAACGTGACAGTCCCACTTCTTACTTGGGTAAGTAAGGAATCCATCTTCGCAGGTTGATTCTGGACTGCAGCGTATAAACTATCCCGTTGCCAATAATTTTCATAACGACTAATAATCTCATTGATAAGAACTTTAGCCCTTCTCTCCCATTCTATAAGCTGTTGGATATGAGGAAGAATAAACTCACTGACATGGGATTGACAATCATAACCAATTAAGTTCTCCAAAGGAAAACGTGGCAACTGTTCACTATCTGAATCTGATGCAGACGATCTTGCTGGAGAAGTATGGGGGCTTTCACCAAGATCAACTGCTCCTTGTTTCTGCCTTTGGGTGGGCTGATCCTGTTTTTGAAAAAATTAATCAAGATTTAGATAAATAAATTTAAATCAGAATGTAATTCAAAATTGTAAAGCATATTAAAATTGAAATTTGAAGTATACCTGCTGGCCTTGAATCATCTCGCGGGTATCGAAAAAACCAGTTGGGTCATTGCTATCAATGCCCAAATAATCTTCATCTAAATTTATATTGTTCAAAATAGATATGCCCGTTGCACTGGGCAAGCCACCAAGTGAGAGAGTTGGAATTCGAAACGAGGAGGCAAGGTTTAGTGTCCCACTAGGGGCCGGAGCAAAAGGCATGCGTTTACCAATGTTCTTTTTCACTGTTCCTCTGGTTGGCATTTTAAAAATTAATGGTTGAGTGGGTGTCGGTGCCGTGGTTTGATCATGACTGACATGTGCTGAAAAGTACAAGAAAAAAATGAAAAATATTAAAACAATTCATAAAGTCAAAACTACGAAATTAAACGTACTATAGAAAAGTTGTACCTTGTTGTCGAGGGGTTGTTTTTCTCGGTGCTACGGGTGGCCTTGTAGGAGTTGTACTCAGTGGCTGTTCAGAAGATATGAATGCATGCGACTGTATGGAGTGAGTTGGGGAAGAAGGTTCCAAAGTCCCTGCAATTCATCAATATTAAATGTTGTCAATTCATTTGGTTAAAATTTAAATTGAAAAATAAATATGCAACTTTGGAATTTGTAAATAATATATGAGAATGTATTACTTCTCTGGCGTTTAACGAGTTCAAACTGTTGAGGGTTTGGAGAGGAGTGAGCTTCCATTTCAGATTGGGAGTCCCCCGAAGCCTCCGCGTGTTGTTGGCCTCTTCCTCTCGATAACGCCTTTTTTTGGGGAAGGGCTTCAAGATATCTTCTCTGCAAAACATTAAAATTTAAGTTTTAATAACTGTGCACTGTAATGTCGAAAATTGAAATACAATTACAAACTAAATAGTTTATACCTGTTGTTCTTCAAATGGAATTGAGAATTTCATCAAAGCCTCATCAGAGCAAGTAGGAATTTGTTTATCTTTTAAATTTAAAATTGCCTCATAGTAGAAGCCGAGGAGATAGTTTGTTGAATAAATGAAAGGTTTATCTGAGAGTTTTGAATTTGTTATGTCAGTTCTTATTTTTTTGGATAGATATGTGCACCAATCGAATTTTCATTTTGCGATAGTGGCACAAATGTATCAATGGCCCAATTTGGTATATCTGTTGGCGACCTGCAAAACAATTACTGATTGAAAAAATGAAATAAGTGCGCAAAGAAAGTGGTGTGCGATTGATTGTGTATCCACACCATGCCTGGATTTATTGACATGGGCTGCAAATGTGAAACAGTGAAAATTACTATAAATTTATAACAACAAATTGTATCAAAATAAAAAAGAATAAAAATATGAATTAAAACGAATTATACTTACAATCAACATGGAAACCGAACGTTGATTCGAGAAATTTCTTGTCTTCTTCCAGGAGTGTTGCCTTGGTTGTAACAATTGGTAAATTTCTGAACGGAAGGCCCGTAAACCGATGGATGTCATTTGCTTCGATAGTGAATTGGAACATTTGGCCATCGTTCAGAGTCACATAAAAAATACCGTCCTCTGAATTGTAGGATGACAGAAGGTAATTCAAAATATCCGGATCTGTTTCGAAATGGGGCATATTAACGAGCCCTGTAAATTCACACTCTTCCATCAAATCTTGATATTCTGAAGACATCTTTAAAGCCGTATGGATGTGAGGGCATAAGGGATTCCTGTAGTTGATCTTGGAAATCGATTGAGTTGGATTCTCTTGATTTTCTTGCTGAACTTGCAATTGGGAAGCATGTGAAGTCGACATTATAGTTGTACTTGCGTCTTTGACAACGATTTAGACCTACAAAAATTCAAGAACGGGAAAATGAAAATGAGAAAATGAGCGGCAGAAGGGTATTTATAAGCTAAATAGGGCGTCACTGGCCCCTATTGACGCGCGTCATTTGCTCCTACTGACGCGCGTCACTGGCTCCTATTGACGCGCGTCAGCTAGGACTATTGTCGCGCGTCAGCTAAGACCTTTGACGCACGACACTGGCTCCTAGTGACGCGCGACACTGTCCCCTACTGACGCGCGTCACTTCCTCCTATTGATGCGCGTCTCTAAGACCTTTGGCGTGCGCGTCAGCGGATCTTGATGCGCGTCGATAGAAAACGATTGATGCGCGCGTCATTGGGACAATTGTCGCGCGTCGGAAGTGCTGTGCGCGCGTTTGGTCGAGTGTCGCGGCGATCGCGGTCATTCGATGACGTCGCAATGATAGCTCGATGACGAGCGTCAATAGAAATGGCGCGCGTCATTAGGAGCGATGCGTGCCATTGGGCGATCGCGATGTGCGTCGAGGAGCGGTGGCGCGTCATAGAGAGCGTCGATACAGCGTGACGTTCGTTGAGCGGTGTCAGAGCGATGTGATGCGTCTTGTTGTCGGCGATGGAGCGTCATTCGATTACGTGTCGTGCGCCATTGGGAGCGTATTTTCGTCGTGCGTCATTAGGAACGATGTCGAGAATGCCTCGCGCCCAGCGCGTGATGCGCAATCGATCTAGACCATTGACGTTCCATTGGCGCGCGTCGTCGGGAGTGGTTATTGACGTCTTGTTGTCACCGTCGTCATGGAGCCATGAAAAACCGGAGTGAAAATTTTTTTTGGAATCTTGTCAAATTCACCTTTCATTTGGCTAGTTACGGGGATATTCATCGGTATTTTCCACCTACAATTTTATAGGGTGTCTTCATTACTTCAAGATTGATTTGTTGTAAGTCAAGGCTCTCATCACCGCCATCGACTTCTAGTGGAACAAATTCATTTATGCCATCATCCCATGAGAAGTACACCTTTTCAAACTCAGATTTCATCAACTCATCATTATGCTCTTTGACCGGCTCTGTGATGTTCGGACATTCCTCCACCAACAAGGGAAGCTCAAGATCATCTTTGAAGGTCATGAAATTTTTCCAGATTTTGAATTTTGGCACGGTGGTGCTGCTGCCGTCAGGTCATTTGGCCTTTGAACAGTATACTTCATTTTTCAAATGAGGAGTAGCTTCTTTGTTTACCATTGACAATGATAATGTCTTGCGACATCTTGACAAAAGCTTCGGCTCAACAACATGTCATATGTGGCAAGCATGTCTGCTACAAGGATTCTCATTGTGATTTTCTTGTCAGGAAAATCCGCCAATGCTACCTCAACATCTTTGATTTTTCCAACAAGAGGCACTTGTTTCATTTCCATGGAGAGGCATTGACCAAAGGTAGGGGAAAGGGAGAGACCAAGAGCTTTAGCAATTTTCATAGGCGGGGATGTTGTCCGAGACACCGAGAGTAAATTATGCAATTTTTATCTTGTACCCGTTAACTAATAAGGCTATGTAGAAAGGTTCTACCTTCCTAGAAGCAAAGCGTGTGGAGGCAAGGCAATTCATGGATTTAAATGCACGTGGTAATTATTTGATGGTGGCATCTTTAGAAGCAAGGATACTTCCTTTGATATGCTGAATGAGTCTCTCAAGTTGTTGGGGATGACTTTTCAAGTATTCAAATTCGAGAGATTTGGACATTTGTTCTTTTATAATGGTCAATGAAATTAAAGGATGAAGAGGCGGTGAGAGCATAATGGATTATGGCAACATTGATATGGATGTTTTTAGGATTTGTAGAAACTGATTTTTCAAGAGAAGTTGAAGGAAACTTACTTGAAGAGGCCAAAGGATTGTTGGTTAGAGTGGTCTCATGCTTCTTCTCAACTAACCTTGTTGAAATAGACTTCGGTGATTCTCATTTCATTATTTTTCTTGGAGTCTCCATTTGAGGATTCAAATTCTTAGCTTAGGCGATGGAAGAAGAGCCTTTTTTATCCATTTGAGATCTGGTGAACACTGATACAAGTGACTATCAATGGATTCCTCATCATCAAGTGTGCATTCACAAAACCTAACCCGAGCAGATTTGCCTTCTCCTTCATCCTCAAATTCAAAACATTTTCTTCTTCGTCTTCGTAGTTCTCACACATAGCATTGACCATGGAGCCTCCAAGGAAATCCTTTGGGGTGTTCTTGTAATCCGGTTTCTACTTTAGTTTGAAAGAGATGTTCGTTGAGCAATCTTCTTTTTCAGCATTATCAACTCATTTTCCAACTCCTACAATGTTGGATCGATTCTCCTATCTTGGGGACTTTAGGTTTTATCTTTTTCCAAAGGATTCTTGATCTTACCTAACAAGAAGAGGTCATCTTTCACCTCAACAACAATTTCTTGAGCATTGTTCAAATCTCTTGGTTGAACTCTTCATAGAAATAAATTTACTTCAAGAATTTGAGCATTCATAAAGAACATCTTCAGGTTACCTAGAGTGGGGAGAGCAGTGGTGGGAATTTTGTTGACCAACTTGTTGAATTTGGCCATGAAGTCTCTCATGGACTCTTGTGGCTCTTTCTTCATCTGAGTGAGTTGAGTAAGGAGGAATGAGCATCTTCGGTGGTCTTGAACCTTTCTTCGAAATTTTTCTTGATATCACCCCAATTGGAGATCGATTATGATGGTAAGTAGTGGAACTAGTATTCTACCACATCTTGCAATGTTTCCACAAACAACCCCATAACAGCATCTTCGTGTTGCACTCCAAGGATGCTGCAAGTTGTGATAAAGGTTGCAATGTGATCGTTGAGACATTTCTTGTCGTCTCCACAAAATTTTGGAAAATTCTTTCTTGATCCTTTTGGAAGCTCGTGAAGTCGTGGAGTCAAAGCCAATGGACCAGTTTTCTTCCCCATGGTACAGTGTTTTTCTACCATCTCTTCCTCCTCTCTTTCTTCTTCCATCTCTTCCTCCTCTCTTCCTTTTTCTATTTCTTCCTCTCTTCTTCTTCTCTTGGAACTTTAAAATCCAAAGGTGGGTGAAAGATAGGAGAATTTGTAGGAGTGTTGGTAGGAGTTTGAATAGGGTTACCATGGGTACCACTCGATGAATCAAATGGGGATGAAGCTTGAGAGAAGTAGTATGGGTTATCTCTTATTCGCTCTTGATTTTGCAAAGTTACATGAGCATGATCAATGATTCCTCTCAACTTATTCAATCTTATATATCTTCTTTTAGCCATGCTTCCTCAAGAGGCTTGAAAAAAAAAATTTGATCATTCAAGTACTCTTTTTTTTTTACTTTTGATTTTTGTATTTTCCAGAGATCTATTTGGGTGCACCAGGGAAGATCTCTCCCCAGCAGAGCTGCCAAAAACTATTGGTGAGAAAAATTTCACTTGGGAAAATTAGGTGTCTCCACCAACATTCACGGGGCTACACCCCTCTACATTAAATGGTGCAGCCCCCATTATTGAATGAAAACTAATCTAATCCTATATATTATTGTGGGTTGTCCAAAGTAGGCGAGGATCACACATGGACACTCCATATCATCAAATGAATCAATGATTTTGTGAAGCTACCCATAAATATTTGATAAATTCTTATTCATTTTTCTCAAATAAGCATTCCAAAATGAAAATGAAGCTTTTCACTTAACTTGAACACTCGATTCTATATCTCATAAACTTGTATCTAGTGACCATGCAACGACCTTGATCACACAATGGATGTTTGAATGAGGTATAAAAATCATTTTGGAGCATTCATTGTGCATCTTAACCAACCTATGATTGCCTAATTTTTCCTACAACTATTTTGAGCCATTGTCCTTCCCAAGAATCCTACAATTATCCAATTACCTCTTTGCTTCCTCTTATTCAAGTTATGGATACATAATAAATATAGAAAATCAACGTACCAATTTGAAACAGAAATTTGGGTATAGCGAAGGATGATGTACAAAGATAGAGAAGGCCTTGAGAAACAAATGGGTTAATAAGAAAACCTTGATGGAAAACTTAATGAATTAATCAAAAATTCAGCAGGATGAATTGTTATGCTTGAAAAGATGAATGGACAATTGTAATGTCCACTTCTCTTTGACACTTGTTGATGTTATACTCTTGAAGACTAGCTACCTAGAGACATGGTTATTGATATAATATTTTGGATAGCACATGTTTAGACTATGCAGACATTTGATTATTATGATGATCGACTCTTATCGTGGATTGTTTTGATGCCTTGTGGACATTGTTAGACATTATAGCACATGTTGATTTAGCATTGCTTACTTATATATACTGACATTATGGATGCATAGTTGTTGCGACTATTTTCGATGCATTATCTAACCATGGTTACATTGATATTATGGATTTATTGATTTCGAGATGATTTTAGGTGATCAGTATGTGGATTGGGTGATTGTCGTAAAATGTGAATTGTGATTATGGATGATTGTAAATGTTTGAATTAGAATAGAAATATGTACTTTGTGATATTCGATGATGATTACATGATGATTCTTTATGTGTTTTATTTCCATGACATATTGATGCGGCCATGAGGCCAAAGGTGGTATTAATTGTGATTGCAGGAAACAAAGATCACACCAACAAGAGAGACTAGGAAATCCAAGTAGAAGGAATGTCATGAGTTCACAACATGGTCACCTTGGCAACTATCATGTTTTGTGTTGCATCATCTTCATGTTGTCATCTTTTAGGAGGTCTCCATGGGGAGCACCTCACCATGTGACCATGGGTATTTGTAGTTATGTTATTTTATTTGTATGTGGTTATGTTAGTTATGTTAATGTGAATGTTGTGACTTTATTTTATGTTCTTATGTACCCCCTGTGTACCCTTATGTTCTATGTGGTAAAGGTACCCCTAGTTTAGATATGTAAATTGTTAAGTGTGAGCTAATGTTCCTTTTTATTATTATGAATGTTATGTGTACCCTTAGTTTTATTATGATTAATTGTAAGGGTTTATGCAATGTGATGATGTGGCATTGGGAGGGTAGAGATTCCTTGGTATATGCTTTATCCCTTTCCTCTTTTGGTTGAAATTTGAATCTTGCTTTGGTATGTGTGCCACCCTAAACCCAAAATTCGGATTTGGGCTTTGAGCCCAATTTTGAAGGCTTGTGGGACAAGTTTAACTTGTCCCACACTCTTTAATTTATCCCCCAACTATACCTATGACTTGAGGGGTCATATTTAGCCCCTAATCATGATATTTTGGTGGAAAAGAGGCAATCATTGCTCTCTTTCTCTTGGTCTCCTAAATTGGTTTTGAAATGTGCAATTTGAGCTTGTGTGCAAGATTGACAATGTCATATCCTCAACCTACCTCTTAATTATGCTTTGGTCTTTGTGTGAGCTTGGTGATGTGGATTTGAGGGAGATGAGTTGGCATCCTACATGGAGCCACATCACCTCTCCCTCCTTTTCTATTTAATTGCATCTTTTGGATGATGTTGGGGTTACTTGGTTTACTTGTTTTTACTTGGCTTTTGGATTTGGAGAGTGCATGCTTGGGAATTGCTTGTTTTGGTGAAGGAGTTTGAAGTCTTGGATTGCTTGGAAAGTGAAGGTGCCACAAATGGCAAGGTAGGATCTTGATCCCTTTTATTGCATGTTTTAATGTTTATGGAATGTAAAATGGTTGAATGTATGTATGTATATTGTTGGGTTGGGTAGTTTTCCTTAGGAAGGTGTAGGGAGAAGGAAAATGGGAGCCATGAGGGAGGAAAAAGAGTTATGTGAATTGTGGAGGGATTTTTGGGAAGAGTGTTCCATCTTGTGGAGGGATAAGGGGAAAAATTCTTAATTATATTATGTAAAATTTACTTGAGGGAGTCATAAGAGTTGAGGGAGGCATAAGAGATTTTGCTTGATGGAGTTTTGGAGGCTTCAAGGTGGACACTCAACCCACTTGGGAGGTAAAAGGGGGCTTCCCATGTTTTCTCTCTCCTTTTGGATTAAAAAAATGAGCCTTTATGATCTATGGAAAGAAAATTGTAGGTTTTGTTGTTTTTTTATGTTGCAAGAAATGGTTGTGTGTATGTCTTTTGTGGAAGCCCTTATTGTTGCCATGGTTGTGAACTCTCTTCATTTCTACTTGGTTGGAGCTCGGGGTTAATGAAGGGGAATGGCTTCACCCCTTCATTGAGATTTGGTTGGGAGGAGAGCGTTTCCTAGCTCTCTCTCCTTTGTTGGTGTGCAAAAGGTGTGATGGAGAAGTTGTAGTTTGGGAGGAGTTGCAAGTTTCCTTGAAATAAATTTGACATGTTGTCTCCACCATTTTGGGTGGAGGGCTTGTATCACTTGTATTTTAATTACTTGTATTATTTTAAAACCCTTGTGAGACTATTGTATTTGGAGGCAAAACTGGAAGAACTGTAATGTTTTGATTATTGTAAAGTTGTCCTTATTTGAAGCAAATTTGAAAGGGACTGTACTATCTCAAGCTTGGATAAATCTATTGTTGTACTTAATGACCAATTGAAAAGGATTGTAATTCATTGAGTTATTGTGAAAGTTGTGCATACTTGTAGTTTGAAAAATGATTTAAAAAGTTATAGCTATGAATATTAAAACTCTGTATTGTTTGGAAGGGATTTTACTCCAAAGTTTCATGAAAATGTTCCTTTACTTCCTGCATTCTTCCAAGCAAAAGAAAGTAATATATGTCTTCAATGTATATTGTACTCTGAAATAAATCTGCAAGTCTGCATGAAAGTGTAAATAGGAAGCTAGCACTATGTGCTTTTCCTTTCTGTAAAATGAAGTTCCCTGTATACTTGATTGAAACTCCATTATAGATGTATTTAGTTGTAAACTTTTATTTCAGTCTATATATTAGACACTGTAGGTAAACTCATGTGTATATACATATCAATATATATGTTAAGATATATATACTTGTGTGTATATACACTCTTTTATTAAAAGCTTGGATCCTCGGTGACCGACGTTAGAGTAGAGTAAGTAATCGGCATCGGCAGGCTTAGCTTAGCCTAACCGCACCGGTTAATCGGTTGACACTACACCTGTGAACTATGCATTTTTAAATATGGCCCAGATTCGATCCAAAAATGATATTTTTGAAACTTAAACTCGAAAAAACATAATAACAAATTAAATGAGATCTACCAAAGTAAGTATATGTATGGATATATACACATTTATGTATATATCCATCTATATATCTCTGCATACAAGTTCAATATATTTTAACATAAGAGAAAATGTTTACTCATCATATCTGAGCCATTACAAATCTTTTCAGATAGATAGAAATGCCCCAATGAAATCTGGTTGCATCTCTACAACAAAATAAATTATACAAGGGAGGATAAACACCCTGAACCAGAGAATCTAGTAGTAGAAAACAATAACTTGCAAGAATGAATCATTTAAACCCTACTAAACCAAGATAAATCTGAAAACAATGAAAATGGGGAAGAGAAATCCTCCCATTGCAGGATCTATGATATCCCCTTCAACATAGTTTCAACCCAGAACCCCTTGCCTCCATTCTTGCTCCTTTATGTAGCTTCAACCTGTGCAAATGGAGGCACTTAGGGTAGAAAATGAGTAATATAGTTTGTATAAGAAATTTTAGGGCTTGTGGAAATGACCTAGATCTAAGGGAGAGGATTGAATCAATCCTATGGATGTGATTCAATCCTCCTCCCTTAATAATGTAAGAATGAACCTTATAATGTTTGAATAATTTATTTATGGAGCCATAAGAGATGTTCACAAGTGTGGGATTTTAATTGTTTAGGATATTTAATTAAGGGGATTTAATTATTAGTTGTGCATGTGTAGGTATGATTAAATGGGGATTTGATCAATTAAAGGAATTTAATTTAAAGTTGTGAATGTTTAGTGTTAGATGGAAATTTAATTATTTAAGGAGGTATGTGGTTATTAAAAGGTGTTAGGAATTTAATTAAAAGTGTTAGGTGGAAATTAATATTTAATATGGGAAAAACATTAATGTGTTACGAATTTATAAACAATAGCTTAGAAAATATATTTTAGACATGATTTAATTTATATCATTATTAACCTTAGTGGATAATTTAAACACAATTAATTTAAGGATAAATTAATTAATCAAATGGAAATTGTTAAGGACGGATTAATCAATTTGATAAATGTAATTAACTTAAGGAAAGATGTCTTAATTAAATGCAGAATTTAAATTATCTGGGATTAATATAATCAAAATTTAATTATCATACTTAATCTTTCAAAAAAATGTCATACTTTCTAGTCATTTGTTGGTGGTTTATCAAGGTGTTTTTTTGGGCATCACACTTTGTGGTATCATAGTCGTGGATTCAACACTAGGACCACTGGACAAACATGGGAACATAACTGAAAACCTAGCACAATTGAGACCTATAACACTTGAAATTATTTGAAATTTAGAAACATAGAAAACTTAGTAAACTAAAACATACCTAGAATAATGGACTAACTCACGTCTTGGTTTGTGTAGGAGGCACAAACCAAATGAGGGGTTCTTGCATGTAGAGTTAGATGTACCACCCTCAAGTAGGCGATCGCTGCTATACTACCACATATCCTACTGAGACCTTACGAGAGGTTAATGCCATGATATGAGGAGTATCAGTAGGGGACGACCTAGTCAGCATGATAAGGGACGTCACAGGAGGTTCGTGGCTTTCCACACTATAGTGGGAGCATAGGGAAGAGAGTTCTCATGTGAAGTCAAGCAGATAGGACTCGGTATAGGGAGATAGGGCCACGAGACACGAGAGAGATCCAAAATCCCTAGACAGAGGGAAATTGCGAGGAGAGACCCAGGGGCATGCAGACAACAACGAATCGATCATATTTGAGATATCTTGAAGCATCATCACCCCCACTATTCCTAAGTGATACAGAGGATTCCAAGAAAAGGCTTGGTTGGTTAGCTTGAGCGGATGCTTCAAGCTATGTTCGTGCTTTAACAACATGAAGGCTCTTATTGCTCTCCATTTGCTTGAGAGAGGGGTTGGTGTTTGGTGGAGGACATAGGAGATGAAGCTCCACGTAGACTATGAATTGGTGACATGGGAGCTCTTTAAGGATCATTTCTTTAGTAGGTACATCTCCGGGAGGTTCATCCAAAGGTGGATCGATGAGTTCCATAATCTGGACAGGCTAACATGATAGTTGTGGAGTATGAGAGTAGGTTCTGGACCTACTTTCGGTATGTGGATTACATGCGGGATGTAGTAGGTTAGGATTCACAGGTTTATTAGGGGCCTAAACTTAGACTTGGAAGGGGGTAGCATGTATGCATTGTCCACAGACTTTAGCTGAGGCCATTAAGAAGGCCTACACTACATAGGAGAACAACGGAAGATGCAGCAAGCACGAGACAGGTGGTGAGGATTTGCATCCAGCAGGTTGTAGAGATAGTCGATCAAAGGGGGTGACCCCTCCCCCTCATGGCAGGCATGGATCCACACAGTCTTAATTTAGACCATAGCAGCGGCGGCCAGACTCACCCACCTTTCAGGCCTCCACAGAGATATGATGCTCAAAGACGAACTAGTATGGGGCCTCTAGCTAGGGGACCCACCAGGACACAGGGAGCACCTAGAGCCCAGTCACGAGCTCGTCCATAAGTGCCCATAGCAATTTGTAGCAGAGATCTTTGGGTTCTACAGCATAAACTCCCATGAGCACCAAGAGGAGCCATTACTCATTGGACGAGACTAGGCGATTGTTTTGGATGCGGTACACTAGAGCATCAATGGAAAGAGTGTCTGCAAAACCCTTATAACAAGGGTAAGAGCCCCATTTCAAAGCCGACAGTGGGTGACATGGCTAGAGCCACGAGGATTTATGCGGTGGTCAAGAACCACCGGGCGAGAGAATCAAGGCACAATGATTAAGACTACACATAACATCGGTGGTATTTCAACCTCTATCTTGTTTGATTCAAGCTCTTGTGATTCCTTTATTTCCCCATCCTTGGTAGAGCGATGCAAGATGGTGGTAGTTACTATAATGTCCCTCCTTTCGAGTAACTTTTATTGAATACCTTTGGCCTATTTTGTTTACAGGCGGCCGAAGGGTGACCTCAAAATGAGTTAAGTTTATTAACTTTATTATATTGTGCTAAAATTAAAATGTAATATCCCCTTGAAGGATATTAATCGATTATTATTAAATACTTGAAAAAATAAACACTTAGAAAATAAACCCTCCAACGTTTACCTCAACGAACCATAGTGTCGGCTTTCAATCAACCCAAATAGGGTTGGAGTGATCAAGGTGAGGATTTGATGGGTAATCCAGGTTGGTATTTACACTCCTTTATCCAATACAATTTGTAGAAGTAAAAATAATAAATAATAATTGCTGAAAATTAGCTGAAATTTTGGAAATTAATAACTCTAAAAATACTAACTCTTTTCACTTGAATCCAAATGCAGGTAGAAAGGAAAATTATGAGCTTTTCATCAAAATAAATATCATATCTTTGCATGCACTAGAAACCACTCAAATCAGCCCATGAATCCCAAACCCAGTCGCTAGGGTTAGGGTAAAATCTGTAAATTAATTCCAGCACTTTTTCCCTTCACTTTAGAGTCAATAAATGCAGTTTCAGATCTGCAATTAATAAATCTAAAACAACAGCTTGATAATCACTTCAAAATCCCTCAAAACACTCTTAAAACATGCCCAAACAAGTTGATTTCATCAAGTAAAAACCAGCAACATATAATAAAATATATTCACCATAAATCACATTCCAAAACCCTCAAAGCAAGCTTAGGTCTTCTCCAAAAATGGCGCCTTATACATATATAGAGAAATGATTGCAAAAACTTATTACTTCAAGCTCAAATGGGCACACACACTTCACAAATGGTGGTGTTAATGAACACCTTTTGTTTTTGATCACAAGTGGGCATACATCCCTTCTTCAAGCATGAAGATAAGTTTCATAAACCGTCAACATGCCCAAAAAGGAGTATCCACATCTTCTTTTATAGCTTTGCCTTGCACATCCTCCAAAGCTCTTCTCCATTTTTGGTGCCATGCTCTAGGAGGGGATCTTATTAAAAATATGCCTGAAAATCATATCCAACAACACACATTAAATGCATAGGGATTTTAAAGCAAATGAGACCCATATAAATCGACCCATGCATAGAAGGGATCACTTTATTTTTAAATATTAAATATTAAAAAGTCTCCCAAGAAAATGTGACTTGCTTAGTCACTTGATTCACCCTTTTAAAATGCATTGATTAACCCAAGGTGAAGTCGACTTGCTCTTTTATTTTGATTTGCACAATTTAGAATATTTTATTTTAAATTTACATGTGCAAATCGATTTCCTTTTCTTTTTAATTTTTAATAAAAAGGGGACATCACATAAAATATAACATTGTAAAAGCACATATAATAAATTAATAGACTTAACTTTATTAGAACTTAGGAAAGTGCAATAAAATAAAAGCACTTAATTAAATTGTACTTCTTAAGGGAAAATGTGTTTTGGAAGTCCAAAGGTCACTTTGGGTCCTTTTTCCTATATAAAGAAGAGGTAGACCTATGTAGAGGCATTCCAGATTTTTGATATGATATTTTCTCTTGCATGTGAGCTCTAAGCTTGTGCAAATAAATTCCAAGGATGAAAACCCTTAGGAATTTAATCTCTTGTGGATGAAAACCCCAAGAGTTGAGAGGGATTTTCACTCAAAAATTCCATTGGTTGTAATCAAATTTTTGAGCATTTCCAGCAGTGATTTCTAGCAGTGTTTTGAAGGCTTTTGGTGAATAAAAATTACAGTAGTTCATCTTTTATTGGATCGACTTGTTTTGGGACTGAGTTGGCCTTAACTTTGAGGTATTTACATCTGCAAAATATTGTCTAATATCTCCTAATTTTTATGAATGAAATCACAACAGTTTCATAATTTTTAGAGGAGTTTTAAGAGGGTTTTTACCAGTTTTATAATCAGATTTCAGATCTGATTTCTAAGTTGATTTGGCACCTAAAAATTCTGATTCTTATATGAATGAGTTCCTAAAAATATAGGCAAGCATTAGGGATAGAGAAAATAATTTTTGGAGCTCATTTGATGACCTAAATGTGTCAGTCTGAAATAATAGGATGGCCAAATTTGCATGATTGGTAGTTGTTATAATTTGGTTTACATCATCTTGTTCCTTGTATTTTTCCAAGTTCGGGCATATGTCATTTGCCTAGATCGGAGTTGTGTAGAGAAAGTTATGCTTATCTTGAAGATTACAGCAGATTAGGTTTCACATTTAAATTATTTTCCATTTGTTGTAAAATGTAATTTTAGCCATAAATTCTCCAGGGTTGTTCCAAGGGTTTGGGAGTAAAAATAATTATTGCATGCTGATTTTGGGTGTGTTTGCATATAAAACCCTAGTCGATTTGGCTGAAATCAATCCCGTTTGCCCTAGCTTTTGAAGTTTATATTTTGCCATTGTATTTTGTTGTTGTGTTGAGTGGAAAAAATTATATTTGCTCCAAGGATCCATTGGGGATCTTTCAGTGGTATCAAAGCAAATGTTCCTCCCACCTGGAGGGTTTTGATTGATGCATCCGAGAGAAGTTGGTCCCCACAGGTATTATACAAGGAGACAAACACGTCTCACAACTGAAACCATGGACAGAAGAGATGGATCACGTAGCCCTCCCCGGGATGAGCAGGTTAACTTGGATCACAAGATTTTTAGGACTATGATTTCTTCTCAACGATAGATGATGTATGAGGATGGTTGTAGGTAGGCCAAGAGATAGACATGACAGGAGGGATAGGTCTATATCAGTAGCCAGCTTGTCATAGGAGAACAAATTACCTATGGAAGTTGGTAGTGTGATGGATTCCCCTTGTCGTGAGAGGAGACATACACATACAGAGGAGAGGAGATCTACTAGGACTATGGATAGACCTATATACCTAGCTTTCTACCTAGAGATGAGCCACCAATGGTGAGAATCCACTTGAGGATATAATTTTTCAGGATAATGTGATGGCAGCCCATGATGCGTGGAAAGTTTTCCCGTAGTGGATACGGGATGCTTTTCCCCTTCATTAGTATTGTGCTCAAAGGAGAGATAGTATGAGAGCCAGACATGTATAGAGGCCTAGAGCACAACCAAATAGGGAGTTGAAGCAAGCCACCAACAAGGTGACCCTTTCCACATTTGATGGTAGTGGAAAGACCAGTGCCAAAGCATGGATTCACAAGCTCAACACATACCTCACCCTTAAGCCTATGCAAGAGTAGGATGTTATTCAAGTTTTCCACGTTGCATATTGAGGGGGTGGCATATGATTGGTGGCACCATGGGTTAGTTACACAGAATCATGATCTTCTGCGGTCATACAGGGAGTTTAGTGAGAGGTTGATTGCGAGATTTGATCGTAAGGATGTGGAGCTTTATTACAGGGACTTAGCACAACTTCAACAGAGTGGGCACATTGATACATACATCAACGAATTTCAGCGTATAGCAAGTGATGGTACCAGAGATTCCTTGAGAGACGTGTGGTGATGTTGTTTATTGAAGGACTTCATGACAGATTGAGGGGATTGGTCAAGGCTCTTAGGCCTAGGACATTACACGATGCCATTCAGACGACATTAGATGTGGAGACACTTCCCGCTTCTTACCAGTCTAGTAGGAAGCCTTCTACGAGCACCAAACCTTTCCAGCGCTCTACTATTCAGCGGAAGAGTATCCCCCCTCCTAAGATGGATCAAGAGACTCGCAACGAGTTGAGGAGAAAGAAGCTTTGCTTTCATTGCAAAGATCATTGGGAGCCTGGACATAATTGCCTTGGAAAAGGCAAGGTGCATCTCATTGAGGTGATTTCAGATGAGGAGGATCCTTCACCAGATTCAGATACACAGGATAGTGATGGTGATCATGGTGCACATGAGGAGAAACCCAAATAGAGCTTGGAGAGAGTGAGATACCAAGTTCAGGTACTATTGCATCACTTTCTGGTTTAGGTACTATTACATCACTTTACTGAGTCCCTAGGTACCATCCTTTTGGCCGAAAGGAGTACTTAAGGGTCAAATGGTTGTCTTCTTGATTCACGGTGGCACTACATACAATGTCCTTGATGAGGATTTGTGATGAAGCGTCGATTATAGGGTGAGGATTTTGAGGGGTTCGGTGTACGAGGTGTAGATGCTTTTTCTTTGAGTTGCACTAGGAGGATTCCGCAGCTTATCATCCAGCTAGGGGACTATACATTGACAGATGATTTTTATGTAGTTGGCCTTGGAGAGATTGATGCAGTTTTGGGTATCCAATGGCTACAGTCCCTTGGGAGATATGTGCAGGATTTCAGACGGATGGAGCTGGAGTTTATGGAAGATGGGAGGAAGATTGTGCTTAGGGCTCTTTAAGAATGGTGGGCTAGAGTTCTTTATCGGGCATGGAGAGGTTGCATGGGTAGCCGAATGCCACATTCAATCTAAATCTTCTTCAGATAGGGGCAGCATTTTCATGTAGATATCTAGGTAATCTTGATAAACACAACATAGTTTTTGGTGACATTCCTCCAGGTAGACCACCAGACAAGGGATTTGAGCATGTCATAGAGTTAGAGGAGGGTGCCAAGCCAGTGATTACTACACCTTATTGTCATCCTAAGAAATTTAAGGATGAGATAGAGAGGACTATCAGAGAGCTTCTAGATATGGGGCATATCCATCCTAGCTCTAGCCCATTTGCTTCTTCAGTGGTGTTGGTGAAGAAGAAGGACAGGACTATGAGGATGTGCATTGACTATTGTGCTCTCAACAAGAAGACAATCAAAAACAGGTACCCCATTCCTCATATAGATGAGCTTTTGGATGAGTTGCATGGAGCTATTTACTTTTCGAAGATTGATCTTCGATCGGGATATCATCAAATCCGTGTTCGGGAGGAGGACATCCACAAGACAACATTCGATGTCACTACGAGCACTACAAGTTTTTGGTGATGCCCTTTGGTCTCATAATTCACCTGCCACATTTCAATCATGCATGAACCATCTCTTCAATAGGAAGTTGAGGAAGTTCGTGCTAGTGTTCTTTGATGATATCTTGATTTACAGCAGGACATGGGAGGATCACTTGAGGCATCTTGATGAGGTACTTAGCATCATGGAGACCTAGTCTCTATTTGCTAAGATGTCCAAATGTGAGTTTGGACTTACAGAGATTTTGTATCTTGGGCATGTCATTGGGGCCAATGGGGTCAAGGTTCACCAAGAGAAGATATAGGCTATGCAAGATTGGCCTCCACCTAGGAACATTTCGGCTGTGGGGATTCCTAGGATTGTGTGGATATTACAGGAGATTTGTGAGAGGCTATTCAAATATTGCAACACCATTGATAGATCTCACATGGAAGGGAGCATTCAGATGGACAGAGGAGGCACAAGTGATATTTGAAAGGCTCAAGATGGTCATGAGTACTTGTCTAGTTTTATCTCTTTTGGATTTCTCTCGGACATTCATTTTGGATTGTGATGCTTCGGGTACGAGTTATTAGTGCGGTTATGATGCGGATCATCTTCCCATTTCCTATGATAGTACATAGGAAGCTGAGGGAGAATGAGAGGTTGTACTCCACCTATGATAAGGAGATGCTTTCCATCATGCATGCATTGGCAAAGTTCAGACAATATTTGGTGGGTGGGAAATTTGTGGTGAGGTGAGAACTGACCACAACAACTTTGAGGCTTGAGGTACTTTTTGGAATAGAAAGAGCTCAATGAGGTCAGCAGGATCTAGGCTTATGATTTTGACATTGAGTATGTTAAGGGGAAGAAGAATGTAGTGGCTGATGCACTTTCGAGGAAGCCACATCTTGTTGTCCTATGTTCCTTGAGTGAGATTTCTGCAGATTGGAAATCTCAACTATTGGTTGAGTATTCCAAAAATTCATTTGCATGCGAGATTATGGATGGCAAGATTCAGGATGAAAGCTACCAGTTAAAATCTGATTTGATTTATTATAAGGGTAGAATTTATCTATTTCTTGAATCTAAGTTCAAGGGTAAGATTCTACATGCCCTCCATGATGCACCACTAGCAGGACATCCGGGTTACTTTAAGACATACATGTAGGTTAGGGAGAGATTCTCTTGGAAGGGTCTCAAGGAGGATGTTCTATGCCATGTTCATGAGTGTGTGACTTGTCAGCAAAACAAGTCTGAGCATACTTTTCCTATAGGTTTATTACAGCCCTTTCCCATTCCAGAACAGAAATGGGAGAGCATTTTGATGGATTTCATTACAGGTCTTCCAATCATGATAGGGGTCACGATCACATTTATGCGGTAGTTGACAGGTTGACCAAGTATGGGCTCTTCTTTTGTTCCCACCAGCTTTAAGGCACCACACATGGCTGATTTGTTCTTTCGAGAGGTAATCAAGTTGCATGGACTTCCAAAGAATATTATCAGTGATTGGGATAGCAGATTTGTGAGTACATTTTGGCAGGAGATTTTTTGGTTGGCAAGTATAAATTGATCTTAGCACGAGTTATCACCCTCAGATAGATGGACAGATAGAGATTGTGAATAAGTGGATAGAGGGGTACCTTCGCAACTATGTTTCAGGGCAGCAGAGGGCATGGGTTAAGTAGTTGTACTTATGTGAGTATTGCTATAATACCACTTACCACATGTCTATTGGTATGACTCCCTTCAGGCTTTGTATGGATATGATGCGACATCTTTTGTGGATTTGGCGTTTGGAGATAATATAGCCCCTAAGCCCGGAGTGTTTACAAGACAACCAAGATATCCTAAAAGTACTCAAGGATAATATACAACATGCATAGAATCAATAGAATATGTATGTGGATCAACACAGATTGAGCAATCATTTGAGGTAGGAGACATGGTATTTTGACTTCATCCATATAGACAGAGCAGTCTTAAGAAGAGTGGAGTAGAGAAGCTTAAGCCTCAATTTTATGGTCCATACAGGGTGGTGAGGAGAGTTGGAGAGGTAGCTTATGAGCTGGAGTTACCTTCTCGAAAGTAAGATACACAATGTTTTTCATGTATCTTGCTTGAAGAAAGCATTGGGGCAGAATGTGGTTTCTTCTATAGAGTTGCCACCATTGGATGATGAGGGGAGATTGGATCTAGTTCTTGAGGAGATCCTGGATAGGAGAGAGAGGAGGTTACGGAGTAGGGTGATTCGAGAGTACCTGGTTCGTTGGAGAGATTTTCCATTAGAAGATGCCACATGGGAAGGTGAGTCTATACTTCAACATCCAGCTTTACAGTTGCTTGGGGGCAAGCAACTCCGGAAGGGAGGATTGTAATGTCCCTCCTTTCCAAGTAACTTTTATTGAAGACCTTTGGCCTATTTTGTCTACCCGACGGCCGAAGGGTGAGCTCAAGGGTGACTTAAGTTTATTAACTTTATTATATTGTGCTAAAATTAAAATATAACATTATAAAAACACATATAATAAATTAATAGACTTAACTTTAAATTAGAACTTAGGAAAGTGCAATAAAATAAAAGCACTTAATTAAATTGTACTTCCTAAGGGAAAATGTGTTTTGGAAGTCCAAAGGTCACTTTCATGGAAGTCCAAAGGTCACTTTGGGTCCTTTTTCCTATATAAAGAAGAGGTCGACCTATGTAGAGGCATTGCAGATTTTTGATATGATATTTTCTCTTGCATGTGAGCTCTGAGCTTGTGAAAATAAATTCCAAGGACGAAAACCCTTAGGAATTTAATCTCTTGTGGACGAAAACCCCAAGAGTTGAGAGGGATTTTCACTCAGAAAATTCCATTGGTTGTAATCAGATTTTTGAGCATTTCCAGCAGTGTTTTGAAGGCTTTTGGTGAATAAAAATTACAGTAGTTCATCTTCTATTAGATCAACTTGTTTTGGGACTGAGTTGGCATTAACTTTGAGGTATTTACATCTGCAAAATATTGTCTAATTATCTCCTAATTTTTATGAATTAAATAATAGCAATTTCATAATTTTTAGAGTTTTAAGAGGAGGATTTTTACCGTTTTATAATCAGATTTCAGATCTAATTTACGAGTTGATTTGGCACCCAAAAATTCTGATTCTTATATGAATGAGTTCCTAAAAATATAGGCAAGCATCTGGGATAGAGAAAATAATTTTTGGAGCTCATTTGATGCCCTAAATGTGTGGGCACAAATAGTAGGAGGGCCAAATTTGTATGTTTGATAGTTGTTATAATTCGGTTTACATCATCTTATTCCTTGTATATTTCCAAGTTTGGCATATGTCATTTTCCTATATCGAGTTGTGTAGAGAAAGTTATTCTATCTTGAAGATTGCAATAGTTACGGTTTCAAATTTAAATTATTTTCATTTGTTGTAAAATATAGTTTTTACCATAAATTCTTCAGGGTTATTCCAAGGGTTTGGGAGTAAAAATAATTATTGCATGCTGATTTTGGGTGTGTTTACATATAAAACCCTAGTCGATTTGGCTGAAATCAATCCCGTTTGTCCTAGCTTTCGAAGTTTATAATTTGCCATTATATTTTGTTGTTGTGTTGAGTGGGAAAATTTCATATTTTCTCCAAGGATCCATTGGGGATATTTCGGTGGTATCAAAGTAGTAATGTTCCTCCCACATGGAGGGTTTTTATTGATGCATCTGAGAGAATTTGGTCCCCATAGGTATTATACAAGGAGACAGCACGTCTCACGATAGAAACCATGGATAGAAGAGATGGATCACGTAGCCCTCCCTAGGATGAGTAAGTTGACCCGGATCGTGAGCTTTTTAGGACTATGATTGCTTCTTAACAAAGGATGATACGACCATGCAGCAAATGATGCAAAGGATGGATGTAGGTAGGCCAAGAGATAGACATGACAGGAGGGATAGGTCTATATCAATAGCCAGCAGTCACAGGAGACACAACAATCACCTTGAAGGTTGGTAGTGTGAGGGATACCCCTCATCGTGAGAGAAGACATACACATACACATAAATAGGGTAGCCTATTTTTGTTAATTCTTTCCTTACCAACTTGTTAGTATTTGCAACCATACATGCATGCTCATCCTCCTTAGTTAACATAGATTTTGTTGGGGTCCCCTCAACAATTTCAACAGCTTGAACCGAATATAATGGGAAATGAAATATTTTTGCACCATTAAGCATTAAAGAGATCTTGCCTAATAGGCAACCAATTATCCAAACATTTCCAACCTCTCTTACATACTTTTCATGAAGAAAACAAATCTGAAATGGATAAGTGTACAAAAAAATATTCATCATACTTATGTGCCTCTTAGGATGATGAAAACCTTCATGTTTGGATGTTGTATATATGGGACATCTTCATAGTTCTCTCTAAGGCCACAAATGACATTTTCTTGCTTTGGAATGTTGGTTGTTCCAGAAATGGCAGCAGGTTGCACTTTCATACCCATAGTAGAGATTGGTTTTTCAACCACCAAGCCTCCACTCCTAACTTGAAGATCTGAAATTTCTTCCTCCTCCTCAGCCTTTTGAGTGCCCTCATGTTGCTTATTCACGCAACCTTGTAGTCCCAATGTTCCCTTTCCTTTTGATTCCCTTTCTATCATTCCACTCATGCAAGTATTAGAAGATAAGGAAGCATTCTCAACTAATGAAGGAATCTTACCTTGTTTAATGCCTTCTTGGGGCTGCATATGGTGGAAACCAAAGCTTACAATACCCTTGAAAAGTCAAGAGTTCCTTTGTGGCCAAGCTCAAAGATGCATAGTCTTGTTGCAAAGTCTCAAAGAAGTCAACATGATAAATTGGCTTACCCTTCTTTGGTTGTTCTTCTTCGTGATGGCTCTTGCTTGGATCTATGATATCCTTCATCATGGCTGCCATGTTATTCTGAAGTTTTTGAAGCTTGCTTTGATCACATCCTCCAAGAGTTTCATTTGCTTTGGAGTGGGACCTCCACTTTCCATTTCCATCTTCTTTTCCTGTATGCAACAACCTCATAGGTGCAGAGGAAAGTGGCTCCAATACCACCGTAATGTCCCACTTATGGGATCAAGGGTAAATGGCAAACAACAAGTAAATCTAACACCAAGAATGATTAGAAATCAACCCAAACTGATCAAGTACAGCCAATACATCAATTAATAACTCCAAACTATCTCCAATATACTATGCAACAACACATACCATTCGCTGCCCCGCATACACCACAAAGACTAGCTCTTAAAATGAAATATTTAGATCATTGAATTCATACTTTTAGGCACATTAAAACTGATGCTAAGATTCACATACAATTTGCTACCAAAGACTTTGAATACCCATCAAACAATGCATGGGTTGGCAGCTAAGAAAAAACACTTACTATTTTACCAAACACCTTGCCAGTCTTTGCCATCATATGTCAAACCCAATCGATTCAACATGTCACATTTACATCTGCAACAAGAGACTCCAACACACTGAAATATATCAGCCACCAAGAGGGTATCTAAGCAAGTAGAGTTAGCGCCAAAATGAATGAACCCAGCAAACAATGCCAGTGTCTTCAATTCACAATTCAAATATCACTTTGGAAATCATATAAAATATGTAAACCTAACTATGTTGTATCTCAATTCAAACTCTCCAACCCTTTAATAAATTCAGCCTCTTTATGAATGCAAAGAACTACTACTTCACCGTATGTGATAAAGAGAAGGTAGAATTTTAGATGCATATACTTTCCTCGGATCGCTGCTCCCAACGTATCCAATTCCGCCTAAATATAATAAGACAAAGGAATCTAATCTTCTCTAAGATGGTGCTAGACAAGGGGGAATAAATCAGCACTCAAACACCCTCATAACATACATAATACCAATCGTTGGATAAGGGATAATTCAATCAGCATGAGGAAATTCTCCTAAAGTGAGATCGTTGAAGAAGAGAAAAGAATACACCATAATGCACAGGAAAATTCACCGCAATGGAGAAGTATAGAAAGCCTCTTAAATCAGGTCTCTAGCATGCTAAAGGCAAAGACCACTCACCAAATTCTATTACCAACATGCCTCATCTATATATATATATATATATATATATAGATATATAAGGAATGTAAAATACCATAAATCATGAAAGATCCAAGTCGCCAAGCATGGAATGGCATAGTCAACAAAAATAAATGCTTATTAAGAGAAATCGCTGCCAATATAAATTATTTGCACCCAGATTTGTCCTTAAACCAGTCGCCAAAACCAAGCATGCATTCGCTAGAGTTTTTACCATGAGTTAAATAATAGAATATTGCATTCAAACCAAAGTAGCTACAATCATCACATAAGCACAATAAAATTCACTTGGGCATAAGAGACTTTACTACAATGAAAATCGACTTGATAAGGCACCCATAAATCCTTTAATTTGCTATTCAAACTAGTTGCTACAGTGAAATCGCTATCAGATCATGCAGATTTTCACTTACAAATTTCATTAAAATATTTGTTAGGGACCAAGAACATAGATCTCACTTGAGTTTGCACAATTAACTTCCTCAATTTGATCCTCAAACCAGCTTCAATGCAAATAGATTCTTCAACAAATGAAAGAGAGAGAAAGAGCTTCAGTTTTGGGCATACATCCCTTCTCCACGCATGGAGCAATTTTAATCAATTCATTAACATAACCTCCCAAGGAAATGTGACCCCTCTTTTATAGAAATAAGAGGTGCAATCTCCAATGTTCAATCATTTAATGTTTTCTCCCTAAGGCACAATAAAAATAGAAAATATTTAATGATATATTATCTTATGCACTTTATTTAATTTTTTAATTTAATATTAAGAAATTCCTATCTTATGTGCACTTTTCTAAGCTATTCGAAGCTTCCACTTGTAGTGCTAGACATACCAAGGGATTACATTGCTTGAAAAAGTGAACTCCGCCATATATAGGTAATGTCCGGAAAAGGGGACATTACAAGGATAAATTTGAAATTGCAAGGTCTCACTCTAAAACTATATTTTTACAACAAAGGGCCATGGGAAAACCACCAACACCACCATCATTCCATCTTTTCATTGATAGTCATACTGAAATTGTTTTACTTGAAACTCCTTTGAATGAAGATACCACATCAAGAAAGAGAACAAAAGGGCCCCTACAGAAAGCATTCAACATGGAGAAGAGAGAAATCACAAATGAATTGGTGGCTAGGTATGTTTATGCATGTGGGCTACCATTAAATGTGTTGAGGTCACCATATTGGCAGTAGATGGTGAGAGCCATTAATTATGTACCACATGAGTATACCAACCTCAACTATATAATAAGGTTCACACATCTCTTTTGGAAAAAGAAATGGAACACATACAAACTTCTTTACATATAATTAGAGATTCCTAGAAGGATTCAATAGTTTCTATTATATCATATGGATAGAAATAATCCCTAAACATACCTCTTATCAACATTATTGCAATAATCCCTATTGTTAGGATATTGATTGTGAGGGAAACATAAAAGATGTCCAATTCATTGCAAACATTCTAATTGAGGCTATTAAGTCATTGGGCCCTCAAACTATTTTCCAAGTCATCATAGACACTACAAAAAAATTGCATGGCAGCAAGGTTGATATTAGATGGAAGGTATGAGCACATATTTTGGACACCATGTGTAATGCACTCCCTGAATTTGATGTTGCAAAAGATTGGGAAAATCACATGGATTGAGAAAATATACATGGAGGCAAATGAGATTATGATGTTTATCACCAACCATCACTTATCTCAAGCCGCCTTCATTAGACTCTCGAAGTTGGAGCTATTGAAGGTAAGGGAACAACTCATGAGTCATAAGTTGTAATTTTTAAGTTTTTCATTTTAATATTTAATTTTAAATTAATTTCAACTGTATTGTTATTGATTTTTTTACATTCCTTTTTAATAGGTTGTTGAGACTAGGTTTTCCTCTCATACACTCATCTTGAGATGACTTGTGAAGGTGAAACATACTTTGAGTAAAGCATGGTGATTGACAATGTTTGGACCGTCTGCAGAGGAAAGCATATATAAAGAGCCCAAAAGATAAAGGAATGGATCCTTGATGATTGTTGGTGGGAAAAAGTTGAGTATTTATTGAGTTTCACAGAGTTTGTTATTTGTATGATTAGATTTATAGACAAAGGTAGTACTTGCATTAGAGAAAATTACGATGACATTGACTCCATGCTTTAGAAAATAAAATAAATCATACAAGCCAAAGAGCAAGAACCTAGGGAAAGTTCTCTAATAAAGTTAAAAGTGTGGTCATGAATAAGTGGAACAAAATGACCACCTCATTGCATCTGTTTGCATATGCCTTCAATTCAAAATATCACAAAGAAGGAAATAGATGGGTTACTTGGTAGGAAGCCACCATATGATGACCAAGAGGTTGAAAATGGGATGAGGGCAGCATTCAGAAGGTGGTTTTCTGATCCACCTATATCTAGTGCAACAACAATGAGATGGTGATGTTTGTATCTGGAACAGGTAGCATGGGAGAGGTAGAGGCTCTTTGTGACAAGGCTACCATGTCTCTAATCAAGTGGTGGATTTTACATGGCCATGATGCCAAGTACTGCGACGATTGCAATTAAATTGCTCTTACAAATTTGAAGTTTGTTATTTGATATTATAATTACCAATTAAGAATTAAAATTTAAGATAATAGCACTCTTTTTTGTATATTAATAATACATTGGTTTTGTGACAGGTGGCTAGTAATTATTTTGCAGAGAAAAACTGGAGTACTTATGGCTTCATCCACTCAGCCAAATGCACCATGTTGGCATCCAAGAAGGTTGATGATCTAGTATACATACATTCTAACTTGTTTCTCTTAACACATAAGACAGAAGAGTATACTAGAGGTCCTAACAAGATTTGGGACATTCAACCTGATACCATGGACTTTGAAGCTTTTGTTGCTTCTTTCTATAATGTTTCCCTACTTGGCATTGATGACGAATTTCCAGGAGCCCTTCACAAGGGTTCAATAGTGGAGCTAGTGGGAGTGGAGCTGCAAGTGTCATCCATGAAGATGATTTTGAGGATCATCTAGATTATATGTTCTAGGCTTTTAGTCCTAGGAAATTGAAAGTGAAGCAAGGTGAGAACTTGAATGTTTTGAGTTATTAACTATTATGTTTTGAACTTTATGAGTCAATACAAACTCAAGTCTCAATTCTCAAAGTATTTGAAAAAAATTCATGTTCCATGAATGATTGTATGAGTATTAAATTAAAATTTTCAATAAATATGCAAATGCTTCTTTAAATTTATATATATATTATATAAATATATATATATATATATATATATATATATATTATACATATATGTATATGGATATATATGTATATATGTGTGTGTGTGTGTGTGTAAATATATATAAACGTACCGACAAGCATACCGTACCCAAAGTTTTAAGAAAATTGTTGTTTCAAAGTGTACCATACCCATACCGAAACAAAGATAGTGTATTAATACCAAGCAAATTGAAGAACATAAAGAGTTTGTGGCATATCACTACATTTGCAACCTTGTCTAGAAATTTTCATAGAGCATTAGAGGACAACATGGCATTTTGAAGCCCATAATGAGGTCAACCATACATTGAATCCTGTGGAGAATAGTAACTATGTGACAGATCATCGAAGTGAGGAATGAATATGTCCCAAACATAGTCAAAATAATAGAGTTTGGAACTATCTTCTTTCACATCATGTTTGATCATGTTTTGAGACCATAATGAAGATAAATCTTTTGATATGGATATAACTAGTATGCACCAAAATATTGGCTCCAAACCTCATATCCATAGAGAAATGAGGGGGTTAAAGTGTCAAATGGATGGATCGTCACCTAAATGTGTTAAAACTAGAGCTCAAAAACCGTCTCCCCAAGGTGGTAAGCTCAAGCACTCTTAGTCATCACCATAGCTTGCCTCGACTATAGTGATAAAAAAAAAGTATGTAAAAAGAATGCCACGCCCAATAAGAAAATAGTATGAGACTAAGTTGCTAATTTACTAAAGACAAAGAGATATATTAAACAACAAATATCCATATTGGCATTTAAAGACATATTATTGGCACCCAAGAAGAAAATATGAATTAGATGCAATACATTTTTGAGGTAATGCAAATATTTGTTTCTAGACTACAAATCTTTGACAATACAACTACACTAGAAAGGTACAACTACTCAATTTTGCAAGTCACATTACATGTCATCAAAACATCTTATGTTGATTGTTTACACAAACTATGTTAACAATCATGCACAAAGAAAATGACATTGATGAACTCATTTTGTTAAAATTTGATCTATGTTTTAAAAATAATTATTCCTTTCCACGTACTTTCAGGGTCCCATTTGGTCTTGGAAACTTCAAGAGACGTCCCATTGCTTCTATCCCACATTTTCGTATTTGCAGATTGGAAAAAGGGATTTTTGTAGACACAAATCATGCACTTTAGACATTATTTAGTCTCGGTCTTGTGCTACTATCCATATGATTTTGAGTGAAGAAAGTACTAATTAATCCCCATCTTTTAGCCATTTTACTTGGCTTTTAGTCGGGCGCCCGATCCTTTTCCCACTTTCCCACCACTTTTTGGGCACTTTCTAGCCTTTTCGAACATTTCATATTTCTTTTGGTCAGCCTTTTCGGGGGTTAATTACGAAATTAGAACAAGAGAACCATATAAATATAAAGTTATGAGACCATAATGAGGGACCAAGCACTAGTCACTAATCATCACCTAAGGTCGCATCCATCAAAGGCCCCATTTGCATCCATCTAGCTCTATCACAAGGTACAAAGTTGGTTCATCTCGCATCACACCGCATAGGAGGGAAGTTTATTCTATATTCCATCCACCATTCTATTACATTTCTACATAAGTATTGCTCATTACTTTCACAAAATGTGACTAGCACATGAGCACCTGGGGCATGATTGCACTCACAAGCACATAAAACTACATCGGTTCTAAGATGTAATGTGGCGTTTAGTTAGTAAGTCCACCATTGTGGCAGTTGAGGACAGTATGACCCCTTCATATGCATCTTTTTTTTTTTAGGGGTTTGATGCTCATCTTTGGGTTTTGCAGGTCTCGTCTTCATTTCGGATTTCCAGTGACATACTATGCGGTCCAACAAAGCTAGTGTGATAGGAAGTGAAGGAAGGAAATCATCAAGCAACACCTTAGAGGAAGGTTATATATTTTTCACATACCGGGTGCCTATATTTTAGACTAGGCGCCCACAGTGCCCCATCCACTCGTTTCCCAGATCTGCGCACTTTTCGCACCTCGCGCAGCCGTTTCCTCCTCTTGTTTCTCCAACCATCTCTGTAACATGGCAAAGCTCATCACATCACCTAAACTCTTCCTAACCCTACTTATTAATTAGGGTTTAATATTTTCATTTACTTAGTTGTTTGGGTCATTGTTTTTATTCATTTAGTTGTTATTTATTGTTGTTCCTAGTTAGATTAACTACCATTATTCCACATTTTAGTTAATCATTTTGGTGAACCCGTACTCCATCTTCATGCCTATAGGATCCTCACTCTTTGTCATCCTAGAGCCTAGTCATCATGAACATCTCAATCACTGATTATTTTCTTACGCATCCTGATGTAAGGTATAGAGTCCAACATCTTCTAGCTACTACCCACATTCGTGCTGACATGCATCCTAAATCAGTGTATCAAACTTTTGTAGATGCATTTTCTCAACACTTATCATTCAAATCTAATCTTCCCGTTGATTTCAACACTTTTGATAATGACCCACCCTTGCATATTATGATTTGCATTCTCAATATGGGTATTAAGCACACTTTAATTGATAACGGTCTGAACTCAACCTATGTCCCATGTCATTCCTTCAACACCTCAGTCTTTCAGCTCGTGACATTAGTCCATCTTGTCTTTCACTACGTGCTTATGATGGTTCTGTTCGTCCATGTGTTGGTCACATTACACTACCTATCACTGTAGGGCCCAAAACTATCCCCACTATGTTTTTCATCATTGATTTCCCAGTCTCCTATAATTTTTTACTCGGTAGGCCATGGCTTCATGCCATGCAAGCCATTACATCTACTGTGCATCATTGTGTTAAATTCCTCCATGAAGGCATTGAATATATTGTTCTTCGTGACCACGACCCATTCCAATACTTTGTGATCATGATCCTAATACTAGTCTTCTCAAACCCAACTGAAAAATAGAACCAAATATTGAAGAAAACATGATCATGATGCACCGAGATTCCACTTTAGACCCAATTGAAAAATAGAACCAAATATAGAAGAAAACACTGCAGAACTATTTTCCTCTAGAAAATGCGATTTGAACCAAAGAAGGGAAATACAATATAAAATAACAACTCTTTTTTCTGATTTTTTTATATAAAAATGATTTATGGAGAACAATGAAATAGATTGGTACCAAAATAGGAGCTCCAAAATCTGATTTTTATTAATAAAAATGTTGCAGATCTGACCTGTGATTACAGCTGTAGAAAGAGGATTTGAAACCCCACAAAAATAACCAAAAAGTGTTGGAATAAATATATGGAAATAAAATAAAAACTGATTTTTAGACTTCCTTAAACCCTACAAAATCAGCTCCAACCGGGTCACTCTAGCTGAAATAAAACTTGATTCAATAATTTGATTTTTAACCTGAATCTTCCACATACAAAAGATGAATCCAAGGAAGAGTTTTCATTCTTCCTTCTCCTTTTCTGAGGGGTTTCGTCCTCAAAAAGTTGCAGCAGTAGCTCCTTAGCTCTTAGCCAAATTTGGAAAATATGGGATAATAGAATGAGCTCCCAAAACAGGTCGACTTTTCCCTAAAAGGAAATAAGAGACCCAAAGACATCCTGCAATCATCATGCACCAATTTTTTTTTAATGTATTTTCCCCCCATTTCCCTTCCTAGACCAAGTCGCAATTTTCCTTAGGGAGGACATAAAATATAATGACCTTTTTTAACCTTTCTAAAGTCCCATTTCCTTTTGAGCCCAATGATTTTCCTAAGACAAATACAAAATACATTTGACCTTTTTTCTATCCTAGACTTGATATAATATTAAGTCATTTAAATTATTATAAGTGCTTTAGATATTTTCCTTTGCTAATGGCACTTTATAATAATTAAAAATAACTTAAGTCACCCTTATGTTTCCCCCTTAGTTGTTGGGTAGACAAAATAGGCCAAGGGTCTTCAATAATGTTATTTTAGAAAGGGGGATATTTCATACTTGCAGCCATACAAGTAGTCTCACCATATATAGGTGTAATCTTCAATTTTTTTATGTTGTTGAAGCATTTTCAGTCCCCATATGGTTGATTCCAACCCCTATATCACTTTTTGAGATTTGTGAAGAATTTGAAGTATGACAAGTATGGCAATTGTTATCCTATTCTTTTTGTTATTGTATGCATCAAAACCAGCACCTTAACCACCTTAACCCTTTTACAAAGTGTTTTTGTCACAAGGTGGAAGGATTTTCCACCTACCATCAATGAGAGCTTGTTTATCACTACTTTAGGAAAGTTTCCAGCCACCACAAAGTTGATTCTAAGGAGAAATTGCAATGGTACAGCCACAACATTGTTTGGGGCAACATGAATGTACCTTTGTGAGTCTCATATGAAGGGTAATTTTGAGGAGAAATTGCAATGGTACAACTATCGCCATGCTTGGGGCAACATGAATGGACCTTTATGAGTCCATCATATGAAGGGGAATTTTGAGGAGAATGCAAGAAAAGGAAGAAAGCTAGTCCACCACAGTATCCTCAATAGTAGGCACATCAACTGCGCAAAGACATCGGCATACACACAGCAGAGGCCTCGCCTTGATAGGACACATAGAGAGGTCATAGTGTGGGACCGCCACCTAAAGCACCACAGAGGACATAGTTTCCACCTAGAGCATAGTCGGTAGGAGGATGCCCACAAAGAACCATTTAGGACACAACTGATAACATCTTCTACTATAAGTACTAGGGGTCTTGGAGGTATATCAAGGTAGTGGAGGACTACTCCAGCTTGTTATGATTGTGGTGACCCAGGTCATTTTTTGGAACAAATGTATGCATAATCCACATGTGATTAAGGCAGGAAATCCCTTGTATCATTGGCTACGATTGATGATTTATTACGGGCACACAGGATCTATGTAGCGGTTGATAACCACCAAGCAAAGCATCAAGCTACCATGGTTGAGATCGTAGGTAGTATCGAGGCACTCTCATTTCGTGTTGTTTAATTTTGGGTCTTTGGACTCATTTATATCTCCTTTTATAGTGGAGCGTTGGAGGTCAGGTGGCGGTGAGATAGCGTCCTAAATGGGATGCTTTGAGGTAACATCATGTGTTAGACTTTCCATAGACTTTAGTTAAGGAGTGTGTACTTGACATAGGGTCCTTTTGTACTACAGTTGACCTTCACATTTTTCCATTAGGGCATGACCGAAAACATCTTCTACTATGAGTATTAGGGGTCCTAGAGGTATATTAGGCGGTGGAGGACTACTCCAGCTTCTTATGGTTGTGGTGACCTAGGTCATTTTTGGAACAAATGTTTGCAAAATCTAGATGTAATTAAGGAAGGGAAAGCCCCTCTATCGTAGGCTATAGTTGGTGGTGTAGGATGGGCACACGAGATCTATGCAGCGGTTGAGAACCGCCAAGTAGAGCATCATGCTACCATGGTTGAGATAACATGTATTATCAAAGGCACCCCCATTTTTGTGTTGTTTGATTCTAGGTCTTCGAACTTGTTTATATCTCCTTTGATAGTGGATAAAATGTCCCACTTCCTGAGATAATCATGACGAAGACCCTTAGCCCATTTTGTCTTCCCAACGGCTAAGGAATAAACTAAAAGGGAGACTTAAGTTATGATATTTTATTATAAAGTGCAAAAATAAAATAAAATATTATAAGCACTTATAATAAATTATTATAAACTTAAAAATAGAAAAAGGAAAACAAAAAGCAAAGCATTTAGCCAAAAATGATTTATCCAAGGGAAAATGTGACTTGCTTAAGGAGAAAAAGTAGGTGGGAAAAAACATTTAATGAGGGAAAAATCTGGTTGGTCATCAAGGGTGGCTATTTGGGTCATAAGTGCTATAAAGGCAAGTCGACTTGCCTTAGGAGGACACCACTTGATTATTCTCTTATTTCTGATTTTGTCTGAAGCTTATAGCTTTGTCAAAAATATTTCTAAAGACGAAACCCTTTAGAAATACTCTCTTGAGGATGAAAACCCTCCAAGAGATCAAGGGGATTCTCCACCTTGGGGTTTCCATTGTGCATCATTGGATTAGCAATTATTTTCAGTTTGTTCCAGCAATTGAAGGAGAAGATTTGCAAAATTTTGACCAAGGGTTTGAAGGGAATGTTTTCAGCAGTGTTTCATTTCTTTTTCAGCCATTTCCCTTATGGAGCGACCTACTTCTAGGATGAATCTGGAGTGTTTGGAGGTGTTTCAGATCTGATTTGAGTTGCTACTTCTTAATCTGATTTTTATAAATCAAATCAGCCTATTTTCATAATTTTTGGTGTTAAAAAGGTACCATTTCATCTTTATTTAAGGGCAGCCAGTCTGCAGATTTTATAAAATTATTTCAGCCTTGTTGTGTCCAGAATATGTGATTTCTTTCATATATTGGATATATAAATATAGTGGATAATATTTGAGTGGAAATATATCAATAAATGGTTGATTTGTTTGGGTTTTCTTCTTTACCCTAGTCGCATTTTTCATACATAAATCAGATCAGCATTAAAAATAATTGTTATATCTTCTATAATATACTTTTGGCTTGAGGGATTTGCCTCAAATCTGTTTGGGGTTGAAAAGTTTCCATTTAGGGACATTACATTGGATCGTTGTAGGTGGTGATAGTGAGACAAGGTCCTAGATGGGATGTTGAGGTAGCATCGGGTGCCAAAATTTCTATAAACTCCTTAGTTAAGGAGTGTGTACTTGACATAGGGTTTTTAATACTACAAATTGACCTTTGCATTTTGCCATTGGGGTCTTAGCATGTGATTTTGGGCATGGACTAGTTATCAGCTCATCAAGCTAGAATATATTACCATCATAAGGTGATTGAGTGTAAAGATGACACTAGATTGGAGAGGGTAGTGACAAGTATTCAGAGACCCATATCCATCTCGCACTATATGCACTATGTAGCTTAAGTGGAGTATGTGAAAGGGATGTCACTTTTTGCCATCATGGTGAGTGACAAGACAGAGGAGGAGTCTTCAGGACCATCTTTGGATGATCACCCTATCTTACAGGACTTTGCAGATGTATTTCCATATTGACCTTAAACTAAGAGCTAAACCCATATCTCAAACACCCTATAGGATGACCACTCTTGAGCTCTGTGAGCTCAAGCAACAACTAGATGAACTCTTGGATAAGGGATTCATTCGCCTAGTGTGTCACCGTGGGGAGCACTAGTTATATTTGTGAAGAAGGATGGGTCCTTGAGATTGTGTATCAACTATAGGCAATTGAATAAGGTGACGATCAAGAATCATTACCCTCTTTCGTGTATTGATGACCTATTTGATTAGATGAGAGGAGCGACCATCTTCTCCAAGATATACATAAAATTAGGATACCATCAGTTGAGGATTGCAGAGGCGAGATATTGCACCTCAACTGGAAAAAGGCACATTTCTTTAAGTTACCATATAGTTGTTGCTCTCTAAGGCAGGCCGCAAACATGACGCAAGTGATCCTTGTGCTCCTCCAGAGTTCATGAATAGATAAGAATGTCATCTAGAAATACCAATGAAATGATCCAAGAAGGTCCTCAATACTCCATTCATCATACTCATAAACATTGTAGGAGTATTGGTGAGTCGAAAAGGAACCACTATGAACTCATAATGTCCATATCTCGTATGAAAGGCTATCTTATATATATATATATATATATATATATATATATATTCACCTCTACAATCCTCAATTGATGGTATCCTAATTTTAGGTCAATATTAGAGAAGAAAATCACTCCTTTCATCTGATCAAATAGATCATTAATACACGGAAGAGGGCAACGATTCTTGATCGCCACCTTGTTCAACTGCATGTAGTCGATACACAATCTCAAGGACCCATCCTTCTTTTTCACAAATATAATTGGTGCTCTCCATGGTGACACACTAGAGTAAATGAGGCCCTTCTCCAATAGTCCCTCTAGCTACTCATCCTATAGGGTGCTCGGGATATGGGTTTAACTCCTGGTAGAAGGTAGATATGCAAATTTATCTCCCGTGAAGGTGGTAAACTGACGACACTTGTAATATCCCAAAATGGGATATTAATATTATTCAAATTTGTAAATTATGTTAGGAATATCCTAACTATTAGTGCTCACTAATATGTTAGTGTGAGTAATTATATTATCTAGGATAATATAATATTGCATTGTTGGTGCGGTTGGTTGTGAGTTACAACAACCCACTTATTTAGGGAGTGTATTGTTATAACATCTCGTATAGAGTTAGTGAGAGGTTATGTTTAGGTTTCTTGATTATAGGAGCAACATTAGCCTATATAAATGTAATGGCCCAGTATGAATCAATCAGTGAAGACATAATATAATTGTGTGTTTTTTTCCTATGTAAATCTGGATCTACATTTACATTTGGTATCCGAGCTATTGAAATTCCTATGCCTGTACGATGAGAGTCATTTGTTGTTTAATGTAGAAGATTTCAATTTCACGTGATAGACTCGTTGGCGGACCTGTGCATTTGGCGTGCTTGACTATTTTGCATTTATTTTCTCATTCACATGGATCGCCCAAAAGAGGAGTCGTGGACAATGGAAGCATGGTCAATATTGGCAAATAATATTTGCTATCAGACCCTAAGCATTTTTTACTCTTCCAGATCTGTTATACAGTCTGTTTTTCATTTCATCCTCGTATCACACCTGATAAAGGAACAAGGATGCTTTCAAAGTCAACATCTCTCACCCATTGTCCGTGAAAATCATGTGCAAGGAGGATGTGATTCGTCAATACATCCAAAGGGACATGTTTGGCGATCTGGTTTATGTCTGCATCAAACTTTAGCACACGATCTCCCTATTTTATCTCGGCTTGAATACTACTCCCATATTATATTGGCATCTGATCGATCCATTACTCACAGCTCAATCTATTTTTGATAACATTGGCCTCTCACCTCCACTCGCTATCTCTTCACAGAGCTACCTGACGAGGAGACCTCCGCATTAAACCTGCAACCTGGTTCTATTTTCCACGTGGACATCTCCACTATTGTGAGTCAATTTTGTCACCGTATCAAGGGTCTAAAGTTTCATAAGTTTTTTTATTTAGCATTGGTCAAAATATTTAGTTTTTTTTTTAATGAGTCTTCGCAATGTCATAATATTCATTATTTTTGAGTCTTTGTCTAATGCAATTGTTAATAGACATTGATTATTAATTTTGTAAGACTAATATTTATTCCGGTCATTGTCCGATAGAGAATGTAAGTGTCAAGTCATTATTGTCAAAATTGGTTATTTTTGTTGTTCAAGTCCGTATATTAGTAATGTGCAATACATCATCCATCAAATTATTTAGATTTAGTATGTCAAAAGATTTGTCAAAGTTGTAGTAGTCTGTAGTGTCAAAGTGTCATAAAGTCATCATATTTTATGTAGTCCTTGTTGTTTTTTAAACGTTATGTCAAATAGGTGATTTTAGGTGGTGTCAAGAGTCAAAGATTGTAAAAAACATAATAAAAAAATATTGCCTCACGGACGCATTTTTGGTGTTACCCGACGTCCGGAAGAAATAAAGTGTTTCACATTGTGGGAAGAGAAGAAAAGAATAAACAATGTGGAAACAATTGAGCGTCATATCCAAATCCAGCTGAGCTAGCAGCATGTCGATGGAGGAAGGAGGCAATGGAGGAAGGAGGTTAAACAGTGACCTCTCGTCAATCACCAACGATGGGGCCACGCAGAAGTTGTGGTGGCATATGTATGGTGTGAGTATATGATTTTCAGTGTGGTTTCCATTTTCTCAGTATGCTTCAGTTTGCAGTGTTCCTATTTTGTGTGGTATTTGATGGATGTTGGAAAAGAGTTGTGTTGGAGCGCGAGATGACCGCCGGTGATCCTCTGACTGACTTGGTCCTCTAATTGTCATACTTTGTTGGAAGATGGTCAACTAGAAGAATATGTTCACTAGCATTAGTGACCATGTGCAGCAAGACCTAACTAGCAAGATCCATTCAGGAGTATGTTCTTCGATGCATTTTGCTTCTCAGTATCTATATGAGTGGAATTTCACATTGTGGGGGGGAATACATACCAATGTTCCATTCCCATTTTGTACCCGAAATGAATTAGTCAAGGAAAGCTTCCAGTGGCAGTGGCAGTTTTCTATGTTGTTCGAGATCGAGTGGCAGCGATCAATGACAGAGACTACGATTAAGAACATTACGATTCTTATAGGAAGTAATGTGAAATTTTTTCAATATATCTTCTATTGTGCAGTTTTGTGATATGCAAGTTGTGTTTCCTACATAATTCCCTGATGTATAAGCATAGTGGTGAATAGTAGCACCAAAGTAAGTCAGTTCATGGATCTTGAAAGGGTTTGTGGGAGGATCTAGAAAACCACACGAGGTGGACAGTTGATGAGGTTCCTGTCACGTCAAGGTTTGTGGTAAACCTGTTTAAAACCATGGAAGGAGCGAGCCTTTCTTTTGGATCAAGGTCATGAGTCACAGAGTTGGACATGCCACAGGGGTGAGCATACTGCAGAGGAGCATGTGGATGTTTTTCTACCATGTTCACACTAAGGGGGGAATGTTAGGAATATCCTAACTATTAGTGCTCACTAATATGTTAGTGTGAGTAATTATATTATCTAGGATAATATAATATTGCATTATTGGTGCGGTTGGTTGTGAGTTACAACAACCCACTTATTTAGGGAGTGTATTGTTATAACATCTCATATAGAGTTAGTGAGAGGTTATGTTTAGCTTCCTTGATTATAGGAGCAACATTAGCCTATATAAATGTAATGGCCTGTATGAATCAATCAGTGAAGACATAATATAATTATGTGTTTTTTTCCTATGTAAATATGGATCTGCATTTACAAATTAAACTTATCCAATCGATGCTAGAAGGACTAAACCCTCCTAGTTCGACCTCAAATAACCCAATGTTAGCTTCAATACAACCCAAATGGGGTTGGAGTGAGCCAAGGTGGTGGGTTAGATGGGAGAACCAGTTAGGAAATTAACCACTTCAAAATCTGAAATTAATTGCAGCAGTGAATTAAATAAAAATGCACCAGAACAACTGAAACTTAGAAAATTCATAACTTGCTCAATATCCCATATTTTGCCCTCAAATAAATTGCAGAATTTTCTATAAATCAAGAGCTTTCCAAAGAGCTATCAATCTGAATTTTTGAACCACTATAACCCCTCCAAAATAGCCCCCAAAATCATAAACCCAATCGCTAGGGTTAGATAAAAAATTTAAATTATTTCCAGCACTTTGTAACCCTCCAATGCACCCCAAATAATTGCTCAAACTCAGAAAAACAAGCCAACACAGATCAGATTATGAATATAGATGATTCACCCTTGAAACATGTTAAAATAATGCCCAAATCAAGTCGCCATAGCTGGAATAAATATACCAAAATAAACCAGATTGATTAACTACTTCAAACATCACCAAAACATGCCAAATAATCACTTATGCAAGTCGCTAGGGCTGGAATTTATTGCAGCATTAACAACAGATCATTAGCACTATAAAATCCTTCCAAAAGCACTTAAAATGGAACCCCAACATGCAGATTTAACTCAACAAATTAATGCATCAACACATAAGCCAAGTCGCCAATGTTAGAATGGAGAAAACAATGCATCAAACACACTTCAACACAATAGAGCACAATAAGGAGAACAATAGAGTCTTCAATATCTTCAACAATGGCTCCAAGTGAAGCTTACAATGAGAGAGAGAGAGAACTAGGGCATACATCCCATTACTCCAAGCATGGAGTGAAATCAAAAGATTCATCAACATAACCCTTCCCTTAATGGCAAAACATATATTTATAGTTTTCTCCCAAGGTGGAGTGACTCCCTTTTAGAGGAAAACCACAATTTGAAATTATAAGGCATGCCTTATAATTTCCCCTTTTATTTTATTTTTCCCCCTATGTGTGGCATCCCCTTTTTGAGGGTCTATTTGACATTAAAAGCCACTCTAATATTATTTAATTAATCCCCTTTTAATTTTGTATTTTTGGGAATTAAATTAAATAATAAATTACACTAATTGCTCAATAAATATTCTTTTGTGAGCAATAATACAAAGTAGTGGAAAAACCACTTAGCATCCATGATTAAATGAGAACTAATAATTAAATGAATATTGTTTTATGATGACAAATGATTATAATCACTCTCCAGGCAATATCATTCAATTACTAGCATAGTTTTCCCCTTGCAACATCCCAAAAGCCCACGGGGAAAGATAGGCTAAGGGTCTTCAAAAAGGGGACATTACAGTCCTCCCTTCCCAAGATTGTTTGCCCTCAAACAATAGCAAGCTCATGTGTCTGGGTCCAAATATGTAGCACTCCCAAAACCGGGCTCCCATGCCACTCAAGTGGTGAAGCATTTGCAACAACTTGTGTTCTTCTTTTTCTTGCAATTTGGGAATGTCTTCAACTGCAACTCTTTCTTCAAACCTGCACATGAAGCAAACATGTTAGAAAAACAAGTGTTGAAAAACTGTTTAAACTATTTGAATATGTCTCCATGGTGTGATTGCCCCACAAGTCTCCTCCATGTATGGGTTGCCCCCAAATGTCATAATGCTCCCCCATACTTTCTTGAACTCCTAATAACCAATGTTACCCTACCATAAAAATCGATAAATCAATAGCTTGACACTTCCAAATTTGTCCCCATGTGAGCCCAAAGTTATTTTTGGAGGGCATGAGTATTGGATTGCATTTGGGAGATCCGGATTCCAAGCTAGAAGGCCAACACCTTGTAGATTTTAGTTCAAATAGCTGAAACTTTGAAAATTCATAACTTAGAATTAAATAAAAGTGCATCAAAATAGCTAAAACTTAGAAAATTCATAAGTTGCTCAATATCTCATATTTTGCCCTCAAATAAATCATAGAATTTTCTATAAATCAAGAGTTTTCCAAAGAGCTATCAATCTGAATTTTTGAACCACTGTAACCCCTCCAAAACAACCCCAAAATCATAAACCCAGTCTCTAAGGTTAGGATAAATTTATTAAATTATTTCCAGCACTTTGTAACCCTCCAATGCACCCCAAATAATTGCTCAAACTCAAAAAAACAAGCCAACACAGATCAGATTATGAATATAGATGATTCACCCTTGAAACATGTTAGAATAATGCCCAAATCAAGTCGCCATAGCTGGAATAAATATACCAAAATAAACCAGATTGATTAACCACTTCAAACATCACGAAAATGTACCAAATAATCACTTATGCAAGTCACTAGGGCTGGAATTTATCGCAGCATTAACAACAGATTATTAGCACTATAACATCCTTTCAAAAGCACTGTTGGCTAGATTTTCTACACAGCTGAAAACCTAAGCAGTCATGAGATGAATCTCCCTCATTTACCAGTGAGGCTCCCATGTAAGATTTTGTCGATTATATTTTCTAATATTTACTCTGTTGGTTTTACTTTAATCACAGTAGCTCATGATGAATCATAGCTAAATAATTTTGCAGCAAGTAAGGAGCTATAAGAAATGAATATATGCAAAAGAGGGAAATAATTGAATGCAAGTAGAAAAGAAAGAAGATGTGCATCCTAACCAATAGTTGATGAGTTGATCATATGCACATAGACGAACAAATAGATCTAGAAATGCGTAATTCAAAGCAAAGGAAAGTTTCGATCCAAATCTAAAATAACACAAAGTTTACGCAAAAGATCTAAAAAGAAATAAGAAACATATGCACACTTTGTTGACACAAAGTTCTCCAAAAATCTGCCTCCTCTCTACTCCTTAGCTTTCAAGAAGATATCAAGGGTTTCAGCTCAAATTTTGGAACACAAGAATGTTGATTACAAATTCTCATTCTTTAACCCATAGGTTCTTCCTCTATTTATAGTGTATAGAGGGAAATTTACAAATAGGAAACTATAACTGAACTAGCACATGTGGAAGTTGTAAAGGAAACAACTGGCAATCTCCCTCCTAGAATTCCTCTTTGCATGACATGCATGATTTGTAACTGAAAATAGAACCTTCTATTTTGCATGTCTACCACCTATTTCCAAGTAATTGACTTCTTCAAGTAATGGATTTTAAACCAATCACTTAAGATTGCTCAATTACTTTGTCGGAGAAAATAAGAGAAAGAAGAAGAAAGAGGAAAAGAAATTAGAAGAAAGCTGCAACACTCCCAGTCTTGTTCTTCTTCCATATTTTGCATGCGGTTGACTCTTTTGCCTTTGATTCTCACCAAACTAGATCTGGAAGCAACTGAATGTGATTTTGCTTATGGGTGTTACCTCTGACATGTCTTCCCTCTTATCCTTGAAGCTTTTGTAGTTCTTCTCCAGTACGTGCACTAATACAATGTTTGTCGTAAACAATTCAGACAAAACTCATCATCTTTTATTTTTAATTGCATATGAGCAATTTTAAAGTCTAGAAAGCACCCTGGGTGAATGTAAATACAAGTAAATTCAATTAAGGCTTCAATTAGATGACTGGGAGCACATGCACAAGATCCTGAAGGAATTTTCCATGCACTGACTTCCACACAGGTTGCGCTAGAAACAAGAGGATGAATTTTTGTTGGAAGCCTTTGCAATTATGAGATCTGGATCTGTCAATTAAATCGGTGATAGGTTCAGGGCCTATGTTTGTATCATTGACTTCAACAAATTTGGAAGCTATGCATGATTCAGTTGATCCTTCTCTTTCATCATGCTTCAACATGGCTGGAACAATCTTTGTTTGAGCTCTTTTTCTTTTAATTCTGGAATCCCTTGTAATTGGATCAATTTGTGCAGATCTGGCAATTTCTTTTGATTCGGAAGAGATATTCAATGTATCTGACATTGATTTGAACTTCCTTTCACTAATATGAGCACCTGTGATGAATACCTGGGCACTTATACCAACATGCAAACAATCAGAATAACAAAAATTAGGCTATTCCAACCCAATGCGCCAAAACTGGAAGCTTCCTGACAATGGAAAACACTCTTTAATGCAAAATCCTCCTTCCCTTGGCACCAAAACCTATCCGGGCTGCAAACTTCATCAAAAAGAATTAATTGCTTCTCAATTATGGCATCCCATGCTTATATAGTCATCTGCATGTTATTTTTAATAATTGCATTTCCCTATTTTTGGCAATTTAATTAATTAAAAGCCATGTTTCTTCATCCAATTTGGGCACCCAAGTCTATATGCTTTTGGTTGTTTTTTAATGAATTTATTTTATTTATTTTTAGCATGCATCATTAACTTCTTTTTAACTCATCAACTTGCATTGAACTTCTTTCTATTTATGGCGCCAAACTTAGCTAGAAATACCATTAATAAATATCATTAAATACATGTATTAATGCCAAGGTGGGTCACACTTTTTGGCAAGGGAAATTGCTAAAAATAGGAAGTCAAAGCAATGGGAATTTCCAATCTACACTGCAGCTCCAAAAATATCATCTTTCACTTAAATGATTTGACTTTGATAATAGGAATTTTTACCCTCCAAGGAGGTGGTAAAAAATTACCGACAATGCTTTAAGTGATTTTCCTTTTATTATGGGAATTTTTAACTGCAAGGCGGTAAGAAATTCCCACTTCCTACCACCTCTAATATTTCCATTGCAGCTTAAGTGATTTTGACTTCATGGGAAAAAGTAACCTCTTATCTTTGGCAAAAATTTCCGCCTACCGCCACCGCTGCCAAAAATCCCACTAAACCCCTTCCAAAAGTCGATCTTAAACCCTTCCAAAAATGTGACTTGCATTGTGACTTCGCATTGATAATTGTATAAAATTCATCACTTACGGCAACATGGAAATTGGGACGCGAAATGCGCACAACGTTGTAAATTGCATTATCATGAAGAGCATTTCTTTCCTTTTTGTATTTTTGGTGAAGAAAGCGTAAAGTATAGAATAAAATTTTCCATTTTTGGAAAGGGTCCGAGAAGATGTAGCAAAAAAACTTGCATGTTCCATAACTTTCATTCTATGGCTCCGTTTGTGATCGTTTTCTCTAAAAGTGAATATTTTCTCGAGCTCTACACATTGATGGCAATATTTTTCTTATTTTTATAAAATCCATTTTTGCACCTTTTTAGACCAAGCAACTTCTTGCAATCTTACGAAAGAACCACGAGCTCGATCACCTATAGACATATTAGTGTTATCCAAAATCCACCCCTCAAGGTAATTTTGATAACCCACATCATTTCTTCAGGCTTGAGCAAGTAGAAATGGTAAAAGGTGAAAAATTAGGTTTTGGAGGTCCCTTTGGCTCTTTTCTAACCCCCATCCAAGGAAAAAATTCAAGGAGTTAGAAAAAATTGAAAAAATCCAAAAATTGGCTTCAGCTAGTGTATTGCGACTAAGTTGGCTTTCTTTGTCCTAGGCGGCACAAGTTCAAGCCGGATAGCCGAGACCCGAAAAGGTTGCGGTCAAAAGACAAATCGGTAAAATCAAGTATTTTTGTCCGTGCGGTCCGCGGGGCGTTGGGACAACCAAGACACGAAAAGCTAAAATTGCCGATTTGCAAGGGAATTACCGAAGTCGAGTATTTTTGGCCCAAGCCACAAAGTGCAGCTAGGACATATGGGACTCGAAATGTCGAAATAGCCAACGGAAGGAAGATCGCAGTGAAGCGTGATCAACGGCCCCAACGCCCGATCAACAATTGTGTGCTAAAAAGAGTTTGCGAGAATCGAATCGAAACGAGGCACCATGAAGTAGTTGCACTCCAGCGGAATCGTGATAACTCCAGCGATAAGCAAGGAAAAAATGATCGAATGGAAGAACTTGCTCAACGTAAAACAAAGCTTGCATAGAGGAAAGATAACAGAGTGTCTTGGCATGCTCATAAATGAATAAAAATGGGTACATATAGGGTGTTGAGTAACCCTAGTGCATGACACACATGAAACCCTAAACCTAACCCATGTGAGATGACCCTCCAATATGAGAAGAGGACACATAAGATAACTCACACTAATACCCCCTTCATTGAAGTTGGGGTAAGTGGGTGATGAGTCGAACAAAAAGGAAGACACTCCTAAACAACTAAGAAAGATGTGCCAATGGGTCCGGAAACAAAAGGCACGATAAGGTGCCCATATACAAACACAATCTTCCTAAAAGAAGAAGAAGAAAAGGACTACATAGCCCGAAGAAGATGGTCGGTTGCATAGAAGACCTCAACCCAAGAAGAGATCAGAAATGAAGAAACTTCATCTCGGTGAAGGGCTTGGTGAATAAATCTACAATCTGATCAATTGTCTGAATGTACTGAATGTCGATGATACCATCATGAATAAGCTCTTGTATGAAGTGCATATGAATCTCAATGTGCTTCCTTCACTGATGCTAAACTAGATTTCTACAAATAGAGATTGTGCTCATGTTATCACAGTAGATAATGGTAGGCCGCCGAAAGTGGATGCCAAACTCGTCGAGAATACCACCCGTGCCAAATAAGCTTCGTGGCGCATTAATCGCTCTCCTCTGTATTCTCGTCTGCAGATGATATCACAATTGCATTTTACTTCTTGCTAGACCAACTAATAGGACCCAAACCAAGAGAGAAACTATAGCCAAAAGTAGATTTCCGATGATCTAAGTCACCACCCAATCGAATCATGAATCCAATCAAGTCAATATCAACCCCTCCACGATAGTGAATGCCATCGGCATAAGTGCCACGAACATCTTGAAGGATCCGTTTAGCTACTTTCCAATGCAGCTCATGTGGCTCCTACATGAATCTGATATGATCCCAACATCATATGATAAATCCGATTGAATGTGAGTCAAGTAAATCAAGCTTCCCACCAACTGTCGATAAAGAGTACCATCAACCAAGGGAGTAGAGCAATCTGAAACCAACTTCACCCCGGAAAGAAAAGGAGTAGGAGAAGACTTGCAATCGGACATATGAAACCGAGCTAGCAAAGCGAGAGCATACTTAGGTTGCGAAATCAAGATTCCCGAGTCATATTGTGAAATCTAGATCCCAAGGAAGTAATGAAGCATACCTAAGTCACTCATGCAAAACTTGTTGGCTAAGGCGATCTTCACATAATCAATAATAGAGGAAGAGTTGCCTATGATCAACAAGTCATCAACATATAGAACAATAATGAGTATGGAGTCATCTTGTCGTAGAATATAAACATTTGGATCGAGTGACACCTAGTAAACCCCTGATGTAAGTAAGGAGTCCATCTTAGCATACCAAGCCCGAGGGGCATGTTTAAGGCCATAAAGAGACTTCTTTAACTTACAAATGAGGGAGGAATCTTAGACATAACCCTGGAGGTTATTCCATATAGATCTTTTCCTCTAGGTCACCATGAAGGAAGGCACTCTTAACGTCCATTTGATGGAATTTCCATATGTTCGTTGCATGGAAATTGGCTAGGGTCAATTGAATAGAATTCATCTTCGCAACCAGAGCAAAGGTTTCTGTATAATCAACCCCAGCTATCTGGAGAAAACCTTAGCTACTAATCACGCTTTAAACTTTTCGATGTCTCCATCTACTCCATACTTTGTTCGAACACCCACTTACACCAAATGATTTTTCTTCCTTTCGGAAGAGTGGTGAGATCCCAAGTATCGTTCTTCATGAGAGAGGAATACTCCTCATCCATGGCAAGAATCCCACTCAGGAATACCAGAAGCCTCCTAGAAAGACTTTGGATCAGAAGCAAAGGCAAAGAAAGAGTGGGGTCCAATGAAATCGAGCGAGTACGTCTCATATCCGAAGTATCTCCAACTAAATCTCCAACACTTTGCAAAGTTTTCCAGGCCCAAAGGGGACCGGGAGGATCGAGCTCGAGTTGGGAGATTTTCACTTGAGTGAGAAGGGACATAGTCCTCATCATCACTACTATCAAAATCAGAAGACTCAAAGGTCTAATGGTCAGGAGGATCCGGAAGAGGAGCACGCTCAACAGTATCATCATCTGATGAGTCAAAATCCGAATCAGTGAGCTGAAGAACCTCAATAGGTGGAGAAGTAGAAGTCGAAGAAGACTCATCGAACTTAACACTTCTCTCAATATACAACTCATGAGAAGTAGGATTCATCAATCGATATCCCTTCACGCCATCAGGATACCCTACAAATATACAAGGTTTGGATTGTGGTTCCAAAGCCTTGCGTTTCTTCTTGAGAATCCAAGCCATAGCCTTAGATCCGAAGACTCGAAAGTGCTCAACATCAGGCTTGCATCCAAACCAGGCTTCAAAGGGTGTCATCCCTCTTACTACCTTGTGTGGAACACGGTTCTGAATGTAATTTTCACAATTCACTGCTTCGGCCCAATACTGTGGAGGAAGAGACTTCGAGTGAATCATACAAGTGGCCATCTCCTTCTAAGTATGGTTCTTTCTTTTCGACTCCATTATGTGAAGGCTATAAGCAGCGGCTCGTATGTTGCGAAGAGATCCCTTCAATAAATAAAGAAATTTATGAACCTATTGTTTATATATTCACCTCCATTGTCAGTTCGAAGAACCTTGATAGACCGTTCCACCTATTTCTCAGCAAGAGCCTTAAAGTCCTAAAAATGTTTAAAGACTTCAGACTTAAGCTTAAGAAAATATACCCAAGTATATCGTGAATAGTCATCAATGAAGGTTAGCACATAAAGAGCTCTAGTAAACGAAGGAGAAGGAAATGGACCAAAAACATCACTGTGAACAAGATCCAAAGGATGAGTGGCTCTCCAGGATTTTCCTTTGTCAAAGTTCTTTTCAGATGCTTTCCAAGGGTACAACCCTCACAAAGACCCTTAGAAAATTTTACACGAGGTAACCCATTGACCATTTCATTTTAGCTCAATTGTTCAAGGTAGCGATAATTTAGATGTCTGAAATGCTCATGTCATAGCTTACTAACCTCATTTGCATGAGTGAGCAAGGTAGTGGGCATCGAATCAGAAGTAAAGTGGGAGAATGTGTACAACCGTGAACGGTGATTTGTCTTTCCCTCAGCCACTGTAGTGTCATTGTTAAGCTCACGAATAATCACCGAGTTAGGACCAAATTCCACTCGCATTCCTTCACCAAGGTGAGTAATTTGGTAAACCGATAGGAGATTGGTAGAGAGATCAGGAACACTCAACACTTGGTTAAATGTTCCCCCATCCATCTCTACCGATCCACTACTGGAAACCGACACTGTCGTGTCATTACCCATCGTGATTTGGGACATTCCACAAGGTTCGATGTTAAAAACTCAACATGCGAAGAACCCATGTGGTGCGAGGCACCAGAATCTATAATCCATGTCGATGAAGGAGAAACTTTGGCTACAAGGGTCTTTCCTTTCTTCTTATCATTTTTAGCACCTTTTGCAACGATAAGACTCGGCCTTCAGGAGCACTTTGTTTTATGGATTCAGGAACACTTATTTTATTCTTCTCAAGTAAATGAGATAAGTGATCAATTTGTTTCTTAAAACAGTGTTGCTCGTCGTGACCAGACTTATTGCAATAGGAACAAAATACTTGTTTTTCTATGCCTTAGGCTCGAAAGTTGAAGTGTTTGTGTCATTTTTAAGTTTGTTCTTGGTTTCTTTCTTAGGTTGATCCTTTGTTTCTTTCTTCTTTTCAGTCTTCTTTCCCTTGCTCGCTAGTAATTGCTACAAGGGCATGTGACTTGGACTTGAGAGACCCCATTTGAATGAGTTTTCATGTTCTCAAATGAGTTGGGACGAAAAATAGTTTAAGGAGGACATTGTCCAAGTATCGCCCAAAGCGACTTTTGTAGCGTAGAAAGTTGACACGAAAACATGAATATTCGGGACCTAGCTTAGAGAGAATCGACAAGATCAGTTGAGAATATTTCTTTTCTACTTGACATCCTTTTAACAATAATCTAATGTGGACAAATTTCTAGAAGAAGGCTTGTAGGTTTTCAAAGTCACTAGGATTTAACCCTAATAGTTCGTTTTCCAACTCATGTGCTCTCATGTCATCTAGTTGTCCAAACATCGCATCCAACGTTTTCCACACAGATTTAGGTGTTTTGGATGCCTCAATGTGGAAGAGCAAGTCAAGAGAAACAGACATGCAAAGAAGACCTAAAGCTTCATCACTACAGTTTAACCACTTAGATTTTTCGAGTTCGTAAATGCAGTTCAGTCTCGGTTCCCATGGTGATGCGAGAATAACCCTTTACCCCTTAGTTTCATTATTATTTTCAATCTCCATTCGAAAAGTTGAATGGCGTAAGCAAAGGAATTGAAAGCACATCCATAGTGAGAGAGAGAGAAAAGAAATGCAAAAAAAAACACAACCACCGGTGACAATAACAATCCCCTACTTTCGGCACTTTATAGTTTAGTGCGTTGATTACAATCGGATTCGTGCGTGTGGTTTGAAACCCTTGGTAACTCATCTTGCAATTAGAGTAATAACGCACAATGATAGAGGAGACCACAACATGGTGTTTTGTGGAGCGCAACAAAAAAAGGACACCGTAAACAAGCACAAGAAAAAAATAGAAAGGAGGCGAAAGCCAACCTTGGTGGTGAGAAAAATGTCTCACGTCGTAAAAGGAAACCCTCTTCTTTCTGCTGCAGCCGAGGCGGACACGCTCACTAGTCTCAAGCAATAATAAGGGTGAAATACAAGGTTTGGGAACTCGAGGAGTTCGATATAGCCTTCAAAACACCGGAAAAGAGCTCGAAAGGCAAATAGATGCTCGAAGTGTCACTACACACTTGAGCGCACGATTAGTGAAAAAAATGCCAATAACGCCTAAATTTTAGCATTGGGAAACGCCCAATCTTATGATTTTAGAGCTATTGGAGATTTTTTTAAAAATGACAAACATATATGATTAGATGCCGATAATTTGTAATTAATTAAAAAATAGATTTAATTAAATTAAATCTTAATTAATTACAAAAAAAGATTGTAAAAAAAAGATCAATTTAGAGCTTTAAAAAAAAATTGTTTTTAAACAAGATCTATTAAATTTAATTTAATTTTGATCTATTAAAAACTTACCATAAGGAAAGTACATACAAATTTTTTTAAAAATATATTTGAAAAAAATAAAAAAGCATATAATTTGAAAAAAACATACTTGAAAAAAGCACCTTTTTTAGGAATATACAAGTTTTAGAAAGAATGCGTTTAAAAGAAGATTTTTAAATAAAGATTTTTAAATAAATAAATATTGAATGCGTTTAGAAAGGATCTTTAAATAAAGAAATATTTGTAAAAAAAAGGCCGTAATACTTTGTAGACTTAATACTTACCACGTTTGAATAGAACTTTAAAAAGCATCCGAAGTTTTTAAAGGAAGTAAGTAATTAAGACTTACCAAAAAAGAAAAATGTATTGAAAAAAACACGTACCACGACAAAAGCAAAAAGGCCGAGTCTACAGTCGCGCAGGTGGAGTTTACAGGCTTTTCCTTTACAGGCCATGCGGGTTGAGTCTACAAAGAGTTTGCAGGCCGCGCAGGTAGAGAAAGGACAGGAAGAGATGGGTTGTTTGTAGGTGCGTGAAAGGAAACAAAGAACCCAAAAAAAATGTTGCTTTGCAGCCACGACTAGGGAAAATGGCACAAATGGAGTGAGTGTACAGGCCAAAGAGTTTGGTTGTTGCAGCCGCGCGCGGGTGTTAGTGTCCACGCAGGGTGTTAGGAAGTTGGAACAGTCCACAATAGTCCACGCAGGCTGAACCTTTACAACCCCTTCAAACTTGAAAACTTTCACAACAGTCCACGCAGGCTGAAGGTTTGAATAGAGATTGTGCGAACAATGAAGGAAGTGTGAACAATCCACAATAGTTAGATTGAAATGGTCAGAGGGATAACAGTCCATGCATAGTCAAAAGCTCCTCCACGAGCAACCACGACAGAGGAACACAAAAAACCTGCAACCACAGACTATCATGCATAGACAAATATCCTGCAAAAACCAGAGATCTTAAAAAAATTCACTTCCATTTTAATGAAAATGAAATGAATCTCTATTTTGGATTTAGTTACAGCCAACTAAAAAAAGCAGTAAAACCCCTGATTTCTCAAGGTATTATGAAAACCTGCACATGCACAAGAAAAACACAAAAACTTTCCGAGAAAGCTTGTTAGAGAGATTAGCAAAATAATTTCCAGAAAATAGTGATAAAAAAACTTGCATGCAGAGTAAAATAACGAAACCAAGAAAGAGTAATCGCAATAAAAAATATCAAGTGCACGCACGTTTACCCGATCTCGATTTGATACCATGAAAAGAATTTGTGAGAATTGAATCAAAACGAGGCACCACGAAGTAGTTACACTCCAACGGAATCGTGATAGCTCCAAATGATAAGAAGGAAAAAATGATCGAATAATGGAAGAACTTGTTTAAGAGAAACAAAGCTTGATAGAGGAAAGACAAAGAGAGTGTCTTGGCATACTCATAAATAAATAGAAAAGGGGTACATATAGGGTGTTGAGTAACCTTAGTGCATGACAAACATGTAACCCTAAACCTAACCCATGTGAGATGACCCTCCAATATGAGAAGAGGACACACAGGATAACTCACACTAACATACGCAAGGACATAAGTTCCGGAAAAGCCGACTCGTCCGATTTGCAAAGCGGTGAAGTGCAATACGCAGTGAAGCGAAAGTTTTCGGCCCAAGTCGCACAAGAGACATCCAGGACACCAGGACCTGAAATACCCGATATAGCCGCATGCAAGGGAAAATAGTGCAAATCAAACCCCGAACTTCAAACGGCCATAACTTTTGACCCCAAGCTCCGATTTTCACAAAATTTGACTTTCTGGAATGAGCACGATGTCCTCTACGCCAAAGAAACTAGATTTCTTAATTTTGATGAGGGTAGATATATAAAAATAAAAGAAACATATTCAGCTCCAGTAAAGTAAATGCTCAGTCTCATTAAATGATAGAAATGCTTGGCAGACCCAAAATAGCTACCCGCACTCAGAAGGCCATAACTTTTGCATTTCTCAATGAAAATGCACAAAATTGGTACCATTGGAATCATGGTTCTAAGCTCGATGCACAAAAATTAATAAATCTAGAATTTGATGAAGAATTGATGGTGATTTTGTAGAAAATGTGCCCAGGTTCATAACAGTGTTTTATTTGGTAGTTGGGATGCATTCAATGGAGCATGGTTGACATTTCTCACTACAGCAAGTTAAGGACAATATAGGAGGCCTCTTGCAAGTAGTAGAATATCATTTCACTTCATTTACGACCTCTTACAAGTGGATAAAGGACATATTTTAGGATTTCCATTTTCCCTCTCTCTCTCTTCTCAGATTTCTATAAATTGGAGTATTGGGCTCATTATATAAGAGGTAGTTTTGTGTAGAAAAACTCTATCAAAATTATTTTGTGAAGCCAATGTGTTGCAAGCCCTTGTAGTGGACTCCTTACATGGTGATATAGGCCCTTATCTTGTACTAGATTGGATTGTGCATACTTATGAAGCAATAGATGCAAGTTTGTGGATGTATCTTCCCTTATTGTGTTTGTTTGCATTCCTCTTTCCCCTTCAATCTTATTGCATATATATTGTGTCTATCTTATGTTGTTGTAGGGATTCATTATTATTGTGTGTGCATGAAATATTGTTGTGAATGTAGTTGTTGTGTGGAGATTTGTTATCACCCCTTCTAGTATGCATTTTGATCCTATTTTTCACGCATTGGAAGACTATTCTCACTCTCCTTTTCTGGTGTATCACTCGTTTTAGTGTAGGCTTTGTTTGCATGCACTCTCTCTCCCTAGTCCCTTAGAAAGTTAAATTATGATTAGATAGTTTTGCCTGCATTAGAGTAGATTGTGGCAGGTAGTTTAGGAGCAAGAACCATCTTTCTCTGGAGGTCTATCTCAAGTAGCAAGTCCCACAACTTAGAGATAATACCCATGTTATCCAATCACACTGTGATCTCAAGCACACACACCACATGCAAACCATAGGGTGATGTAATTCGGTGATAACAATTAGTAATTAAAAATACCGGAAAGATCTCGCAGAAGAATTAATAGGCTACGAGAATTGCCGGAGAAAACAAACCAAAACACAGATAAAAAATTAAAAAAATAAAACAAAAGAAGCTATAGGCAATTGCTCAAAAATTTCTCCCATTAGTGATCTCGCAAAAATTCTTCCCCAGAGTGAATGTTCTATGGTAATAATGATGGGGTGAAATGTTTTATAAAACCTAAATCCTCCAAGTTTAGCTCAATCTATTTTTAAAAGAACTTTATTTATTTAATAAATAAATAAAATTCTCTCAAACAAAACCTAGCAAAGGGATAGAATGAGTTTTAGCATGTGAGTACTTGGGGAATTTGGCTTTTATGACTCTCTGGGATACCTTAGAACAATGCAAACAACTATAGGCAAAAAAAAAAACACAAAATGACTTGTTACTTTGAAAAGAACAAAAAAATTTAAACGGAGTAGTCCCAAATTTCAGGGTGAAATCTCGGGGACACCAACTTTCATTCTCGTGTCTACGTTTTAGGTGTCATTTTCTCTAAAAGTGCATATTTTCTCGAGCTTTACGCATTGATGGCAATATTTTTCTTATTTTCATAAAATCTATTTTTGCACCTTTTTGGACAAAGCAACTTCTTTCAATCTTCTCAAAGAATCTTGAGCTCGATCGCTTTGTAGAAAAATTAGTAATTAAAAATATTGGATAGCTTTTCAAAACCCTAGCCTGGGAAAGATTTGGCGAAGAATCAATAGGCAATAGGAATTGCCAGAGAAAACAAACCAAAACACGGACAAAAAAATAATAAAACAAAACAAAAGAAGCTATAGGAAATTTCTTGAAATTTGTAATGTCCCCTTTTTTATAAAAAATTAAAAGAAGATAAAATCGATTTGCACATGTAATTTTAAAATAAAATTTTATAAATTGTGCAAATTTAAATAAAAGGGGAAGTTCGACTTCACCTTGAGATAATAATTTTTTTAAAAGGTAAATCAAGTGACTAGGCAAGTTGCATTTTCCTAGAAGCATTTAATAATTAATATTTGAGACAAAGTGATTATTCCTAAGCATGGGTCGACCCATATGAGCATCTTTTTAAAATCCCTATGCATTTAATATTTGTTGTTGGTGACTTTCAGGCACATTTTTAAATAAGATTTCCTCCTAGATGATGGCGCCAAAGATGGAAAAGAACTTTGGAGGATGTGCAAGCAAAAGCTATAAAAGAATATGTGTTTACTCTTTGTTTGGCATGTTAATGGTTTATAAAACTTATCTTCATTCTTGAAGAAGGGATGTATGCCCACTTATGGTCAAAACAAAGGTGTTTATCTTCATGCTTGAAGAAGGGATGTATGCCCACTTATGATCAAAACAAAAGGTGTTTATTAACACCACCATTTGTGAAGTGTGTGTGCCCATATAAGCTTGAAGTAATAAGTTTTTGCAATCATTTCTCTATATATATAAGGCGCCATTTTTGGGAGAAGATATAAGCTTGCTTTGAGGGTTTTGAGTGTGATTTATGATGAATATCTTTTATTATATGATGTTGGTTTTTACTTAATGAAGTTGACTTGTTTGGGCATGTGCTAAGAGTGTTTGGAAGGGATTTTGAAGTAATTATAAATCTGTTGTTTTAGATTTATTAATTGCAGATCTGAACCGCATTTATTGACTCTTAAAGTGAAGGAAAAAGTGTTGGAATTATGTTGCAAATTTTACCCTAACCCTAGCGACTGGGTTTAGGATTTTGGGGGTTGGTTCAAGGCATTTCTAGTGCATGAAAAAATCTGATTTTTATTATGATAGAAGCTCATAATTTTCCCTTTCTACTGCACTTGGTTTCAATTCAAAAGAGTTAGTATTTTGGAAGTTATGGATTTTCAAAGTTTTAGTTAATTTTCAGCAATATTATTTATTATTTTACTTCTGCAAAGTATATTGGATAGAGGAGTATAAATACCAACTGGATTGCCCATCTAAACCCTCACCTTGGCTCACTCCAACCCTATTTGGGTTGTATTGAAGCTGACACTAGGGTTAGTTGAGGTAAACCTAGGAGGGTTTATCTTCTAAGTTGTTTGTTTTTGCAAGTAATTAATAATAAATCATTAATATCCCACAAGGGGATATTACAAAATTTCTCCAATTAGCTGATCTGCCAAAATTCTTCCCCCCAGGTGAATTTTCTATGGTAATAATGATGGGGTGAAGTGTTTTATATAACCTAAATCCTCCAATTTTAGCTCAATCCATTTTTAAAAGAACTTTATTTATTTAATAAATAAAATTCTCTTAGATAAACCTTGGCGAAGGGATAGAGTGAGTTTTAGCATGTGGGTATTTAGAGAATTTGGCTTTTATGACTCTCTGGGGATATCTTAGAGAAATGAAAACAATCTGCAAGCAAAACAAACACAAAACGACTCGTTATTTTAAAAAGAACAATTTTCTTTTAAAAGGGGTAGTCGCAGTTCGAGTTGAAATCTCGGGGACACCAAGCACTTAAAATGGAACCCCAACATACACATTTAACTCAGCAAATTAATGCATCAACACATAATCCATGTCAAATCCATGTTAGAATGGAGAAAACAATGCATCAAACACACTTCAACACAATAGAGCACAATAAGGAGAACAATAGAGTCTTCAATATCTTCAACAATGGCTCCAAGTGAAGCTTACAATGAGAGAGAGAGAGAGAGCTAGGGCATACATCCCATTACTCCAAGCATGGAGTGAAATCAAAAGATTCATCAACATAACCCTTCCCTCAATGGCAAAACATATATTTATAGTTTTCTCCCAAGGTGGAGCGACTCCCTTTTGGAGGGAAAACCACAATTTGAAATTATAAGGCATGCCTTATAATTTCCCCTTTTATTTTATTTTTCCCCTATGTGTGGCGTCCCCTTTTTGAGGGTCTATTTGACATTAAAAGCCACTCTAATATTATTTAATTATTCCCTTTTGATTTTGTATTTGTTGGCTAGATTTTCTCATAATCTGAAAACCTAGGCGATCATGAGATAAATCTCCCTCATTTACCGGTGACACTCCCGTGTAAGATTTCTATCAATTGTGGATCTAACTAGTCGTGGGTGTTACTTTAATTGCAAAGCTCATGAGCCATAGCCGAGCAATTCTACAAACAAGTAAGCAATTGTAAATGAATCCGGGAAAAAGTAAAGAAGATGTGCAATCCAACCAATAGTTTGCAGAGTTGGTCTCATGCACATAGATGAAACAAACAGATCTCACAATATAAAATTTAAAGAAAATGAAAGTTTCAAATCTAGATCTAAGATAACACAGTTTATGCAAAGATCTACACAAAAGTAAGAAACAAATGCACCGTTGACACAAAGTTCTCTGGAAATCTGTCTCCTTTCAATTCCTTAGCTTTCATAAAAATATCAAGGGTTTCAACTCAAAGTCTGGAACACAAGAATGTTGATTGCAAATTCTCCTCTTTTAACATGTAGGCTCTTCCTCTATTTATAGTGTATAGAGGGGAAATTACAAATAGTAAACCACAATCGAACAAGAGCATGCAGAAGTTGTAAAGGAAATATCAAGCAACCTTTCTCTGAGAATTGTGAATATCTACTTACATTAAGAAAGTCAATTGTGGATATCTACTTACATTAAGAAAACAGAAGAAATGCAACTTAAATAGAAAGAAAATGAAATTATTGGAAAAGATTGCTCTCAACAAATGAATAATAGAAATTTCAACAAATCCCTTGAGTAGGGTAGATTAGAGATCTAAAATTTAAATAAATAATATTGGGGGATGTGTGTATCCATCCCCAAGCTCCTTCCCTCCCATCCATGGCTTCCCCTCCTTCATCCTTCCTTAACCTACAAAACCAAAATGAAAGAAATGAGCAAAAGAAAGGAATAAAATCCTTCCTTAGAGATTTTAGGGTTGATTTGAATTCCTTCATCCAAGGGCTTAGATTAGTTTCATCCAAGGGTCAAGATTGTCTCATACAAAATTTAGGTGGGGGTAGGTGAGGTGATCATTTGATCACATGGGTCTTCTTTTGAATGGGGCCACTTGTGTGGTTTGAAAGTTAATTAAGTTATTGACTTTTATTTTGATTTAATTTAAATAAACTCTTTCCTTATTAGTTTAGACCACTTTTATATTAGAAAATTAAATAATTAGCCTAGTGTAAATGAAAGGGTTATTTTGACTTGGACTTTAATTATTAAATTATTACATGACCTTAGAAACCTATGTATTAAATTAAATTAGGATTAATTGAATAAAATATTTTAAACTTGACCTTAGGCTAAATCAATTATTTTATTTAACTTTTATGATTTAAATAAATCTTTGTGACAATCGTGTGAACCTAAAGGTTAACCCTATTGTTACCTTCATCTCCTTTATAAAAAATTATTCCATAATTTTTCTATTATAACATTTGTTTGGTTTTGGGTTTCGTGTGCGAAAATTTGTGGGTGTTACATTTGGTATCAGAGTCGTGGGTTCAACGCTTGGACCCCGGCACACCTAGAAAACACAAAACAAAAACAAATAAACCTAACACAACTTTAAACCTAGTACACACAACTATGCATGATGTTTTGAAACATAGAAATTTTAGAAAACTGAAAACAAAAACTTAGATGATTATAAACTAACTCTCACCTTGGTCTCTATGAAGAAGCACTGGACCGAGATGAGGGTTCCTACACGTGGACTTAGATCTACCACCCTCAGATCAGGTAGTAGCCGCTATCCTACCTCGATATATTACGCAAACATTACAGGAATGTCACTATTCGCAGAGGATCGATAGGAGGGCGACCTAGCAGGCAGGACAGAAGCCATTAGTTGAGACTTGTGTGCCTTCACGTCATAGTACAAAAATGAGAGGGCGAGATAACTCCCACATGGAGTCAGTTAGACATGATTCACCTCCTAGAGAGCTCAGAGATCGAGATGTGATGCATAGAGATAGGTCTAGGAGCCCTAGGCCGAGAGTTGATCATGTAGAGAGGCCTAGAGGGCGACAGGTTTGTGCCAATGAGAGCACATTAGAGAGATACTCAAGTTGCACCCACCTCATTTTTTGGAGACATTGGTAAATTTTAGGTCGAGGCATGGTTGGTTAGCTTGAGCGATGCTTCAAGCTATGCCCTTGTTCTAGTAACACGAAAGCTTGTGTTGCCATCCACCTTCTAAGAGATGGAGTAGGAGTATGGTGGAGGACTGAGGAGCAGAAGCTCCATGTAGATTCTAAGACAGTCACTTGGGAGCTCTTTGAGGAGCGTTTCAGGAGCAGATATATTTCGAGGTTCATTCAGCAACGGATCGATGAGTTCCATGATCGTCAAGCCTCCATGACAGGAGCAGAGTATGAGGGACGGTTCCTGGATCTACTTCAGCATGTAGACTACATGCAGGATGAGCAGTTTGGGTTCATAGGTTCATCAAGGGCTTGAACTTGGACTTCGGTGGGTAGTGTGTATTCATTGTCCACGACGACATTATCAAAGGCCGTGGAGAAGGCCTACATTGTAGAGGAAACCAAGGGGAAGACTCAGCAGGCACGTGACAGAGTGAGGAGTCGCATACAACAACTATAGGACAATAGATCAAGGGGATCAACTCCTCCTCGTGGTGGACACACATCAACACATTTTTCCTTTCAACCTCTTCCACCTCAACAGCAATAAGCAAGAATGCACTGACCACTTGCTTTCGACCTTCGTAGCATCATGATGCTTAGAGAGGGCGTAGCATGGGACCTCTAGCTAGGGGGCCCAACAGGACACAAGCTCCACCTCAAGCACATTCGGTAGGAGCACATCCACCGCACAACACTCACGAGAGGTCTATAAAGCAAGGTCATCGGGACCTTCAAGCACGTACTCTTGGGCCCACCGGAGGACTATTTGCACAATGGAGAGGACTAGGCACTTGTTATGGATGCGGTGTGCACGGACACCATTAGAGAGAGTACCCTCAAAACCACATTAATCGTGGGGTATGGCACATGTTTCGAGCCTCTTGTTGGCAACATGGGTAGCTGAGCCACAAGATATATGCAGCAGTCGAGAACCGTCAGGCAGAGCACCAAGGCACGGTGATAGAGACCACATGTAGCATTGGTGGTATTTCTATCCCTATTTTATTTGACTTAGGCTCATCAGATTCTTTCATTTCACCATCTTTAGTAGAGTGTTGCAAGTTGGTGGCAGTTAGGTAGGGCCTTAGTTGGGACATCGAGATGGCTTCTAGAGCCAAGATCTTAGTTGAATCCTTAGTCAAGGAGTGTGTAGTGGACCTAGGACCCTTTACCACTACTTTGGATCTTCGTATTCTTCCCTTGGCTTCGTATGGCGTTATCTTGGGCATGGATTGGTTTTCTGCACACATGAGCCAGAGTTCATTACTATAGTAAGATTATATCTTGTGCAGATGATTTGGGAGTGGAGTCAGTGATTATTGGAGTCGGAGACCCATCTTTCATCCACACTATTTCCGTTATGAAGCTAAAGTGGTGTGCGCGACGTGGTTGTTAGTTGTATGCTATTAATGTTAGTGATAGGTCGGAGGATGGGTTTAGTGGACCTTCGCTTGATGACCATCCCATTTTGCAGGTGTTTTCTAATGTGTTTCCTAGTGAGCTGTCAGGGATGCCCCCATGTGAGATCGATTTTCACATTGATTTGGTTCCAGGAGTAGAGCCTATCTCACGCACTCCTGATAGGATGACCACACCTAAGCTATGCGAGCTCAAGTTTTAGTTTGAGGGACTTCTTGAGAAATTCCTAATCCATCCTCGTGTATCCCCTTGGGGTGCACCAATGATATTTGTGAAGGACGGATCCTTGTGGTTGTGTGTGGACTACCGTCAACTGAACAAAGTAACGATCAAGAATTGTTACCCCCTTCCTCGTATCGATGATTTGTTTGATCACATGAAGGGGGCCACTATATTTTCTAAGATAGATCTTAAGTCGATACCATCGATTGAGGATCGTAAAGGCGATATCCACAAGTCAGATTTTCGCACAAAGTATGGCCAATATGACTTCACAATTGGTTGTGTCATTCGGTCTTACAAACACCCCCGTAGTGTTCATGAGTCCATGAACAGGGGTGTTCATGACCTTTCTAGATCATTTTTACTTGTGTTCCTTGATGACATTATGATCTTCTCACGTACACATAAGGAGCGAGGAGCACGAGAGAGGAGCACCTTCGTCGAGGTTTTGTAGTGTCTTCGTGAGCAACATCTTTACAGGAACCTGGAGAAGTGTGTGTTCTTTCAGTTAGAGGTGTGATATCTAGGTCACATCATTTCTAGGGAAGGTGTCGCAGTCGATCCTTCCAAGATTAGAGTCATTATGGATTGGCCAAAGACCCTGCTAGTGTGACTGAGGTGTGCGGCCATAGGGTTGTCAAGGATACTATAGGAGAATTGTGCAGGACTTCTCTTGGGTTACAGCACCTATCACTTCCCTTCAGCGAAAAGGGAAGAAGTTCATCTGATCTAATAGATGTGAGTAGGTCTTCAAGACACTAAGGAATGGCTTATGACAAAGCACTATTCTTGCGGCTGCAGACCCTCAGGGTGAGTTCTTCATTTGCACATATGCTTCTTTGGCAGGATTAGGAGGTGTGTTGATGTAGGAGGGTCGTGTTGTAGCTTTTGAGTCTCACAAACTCAAGGATTATGAGCTCAATTATCCGACTCATGACCTTGAGATTACGAGCGTTAGTTGTTCTTGCCTTGGTTCGATGGACACACTTCCTCCTTGGTCGAAGATTTGTACTCAAGGATCGATCACTTGAGTCTTAGCCACCTCTTCACGCAACCCAATCCAAATGCTCGTCAACAACATTGGATGGAGTTTCTCTGTGAGTACGACATGGAGATACAAAGATGTGAAGGGGAGGAGAATGTGGTTGTAGACACCCTGAATAGACAGAGACATGTGACTATGGCTACTTCAGTGGGTACAGATTTGCAGAGCAAGATTTTGTAGCAGCTTCCTCATGACAGCTTTTCTACCTTATAGCCAAATCAAAGATTGAGTCTCAGAGACCCCTTGAGGGGAAGTTTGATGGATTCTCATTAGAGGCAAATGGTATTCTCAGACACAGAGGTCGGATATATGTTCCTAGAGATGGAGGCTTGAGACAAGATATCTTAACAAAGGCTCATCGTGCACCTTATTCATCCCATCCAGGGGTGAAGAAGATGCACGCCACTTTGAGATAGCTTTATCATTGGAGAGGTCTTCAGAGAGATGTAGCTTAGTTTATGTCATGTTTTTAGAGTGTCATAGGGTGAAGGCCGAGCATCAACATCTAGTTGGCCTTCTCTACCCGCATGCCATATCGGAGTGGAAATGGGACACCATTTCCATGGATTTCATTGTAGGGCTACCGACGTCGAGATACCACCACAACGCCATCATGGTCACGGTGGATAAATTGATGAAAGTGGCTCATTTTTCTCCAGTGAAGACCACCTATACAGCTAGTGCAGTAGTGCAAGTATACCTTGATGAGATTGTTAGATTGCACGGGATTCCACGGAAGATCATTTGTGACCATGATCCCTTATACACTTCTCACTTCTAGACTACCATGCAGCAGGTTCTTGGTACGAGTATCAACTTCAGTATAGCTTATCATCCAGAGACAGATGGACAAACAAAGCGGGTGAATCATATCTTGGAGGATATGTTGCGAGATGTATGTCATGGACCATCAGTCTAGGTGGGAAGAGTACCTATATTTAGTGGAGTTTGCCTACAACAACAGTTTTCAGAGTTCAATTGGCATGGCTCTTTTTCAGGCGTTGTATGGCAGAGAGTGCAAGACACCTTTGAGTTGGGATAGATTGGAGGACATGGTTTCTCTTGGGCCGGCTTTGAGTACAGGATATGGAGCAGCAAGTTGTCTTGATTCGTCAAAGGCTTCAGGAGGCTCAGGATAGGTAGAAGAAGTATGCAGATCTGAGGAGGACAAATCGTAGTTTTGAGGTGGGCACAAAGGTATTTCTTCATGTCAAGCCTCATAAGATTCCTATCCATTATGGAAAAGGATCTAAGTTAGCTCCTAGATTTTGGGTCCCTTCGAGATCTTGGAGTGTATTGGTCCCTTGGCCTATCGTCTAGCATTATCACCCACTTGTCTCACGTGCATGATGTATTTCATGTATCTGTACTTAGGAGATATATTCCAGATCCCTCTCATGTTTTGGATTGGACCGCATTGCAAGTGCAGGAGCAAGGGCAGGTGTCAGTGGAGCCCATGTGCATCATAGAGCGCAAGACCCTGGGCCTTCGAGGCCGCGAGATTGACCAGGTGTGGGTCCAGTGGGATAGGTACGACGAGACTGTAGCCACTGGGAGGATGCCACTATTTTGCAAGCTCAGTTTCCTCATCTATTCTAGTGACTTCCAGGAGGAAGTCGAGTCTAAGGGGAGGGGATATAGTGTCCACTCCTCTTCGACACTGTTTTATCTTGATATTGATACTATTGGACTAATGTTCAGACATTTGATTATGATACATTGATCAGTAGATAATAGATTATACTGATATGTGGATTATTAACACTATGATGTTTATGTTAGATAGTTAGATGTATGTTAATGTTCATGATGTAGATTTTATACTGACATGTTATGTTTTTGGATGTTGGAATATAATTGTAATCTCATGGATGTTAGGGTTAGATTTTGGTATATTGATGGATAATAGAATTGTTAATGTTGAATGATGAATATTGAGTTTATATATATGATTTCTCGATGTTGTTAATACGGCTGAAAGGCCAGAGAGGTATTTTTGTTGTGTGTAGGACTTTTATCACATACATCGAAGGGGATAGGGGACCAACCACAGAAGGATGTTGGGCATTGAGCAATGAGGCCAAATTTGACAACTTGTGTAATGTTGTTTAGTGTGTGTTTTGCATGTCTTGTTTGGAAGTCTCCCATGGGGGTGATTTCACATGTGTGGCCATGGGGTGAATTGTGTCCCTTTCTTTAATTTGTGTATGTGCTTTATTTTATGATTTTTGTATTTAAAATTTAGAATTTTGTCACTTTATTAGCATGTGTAAATGTGTGTTAATTAGACTTAACCCTTCTTGTTTTGTTTAACCAAATTAGAGATGTGACAAATAGTTATGATGAGATCTTGTAGTCCTTGTGTAAGTAAAATTTATGTTGATTTTGGAGTGTTTTACTCCACCCCAAGTTCAAAATTCGGATTTTGACTTGGGGCACTTTTAAAGACTTGTCCCATGCCTCTTAATTTGACCCAACAACCTTACCTATGGATTGGAAAACTTAATTTTGAATTTTTTGTCCATTTTTTAGTGTAAAAAAATAAAAATCATTGCACTTTCTTTCTACCCCAATTTATTATGTCCTTGAAAGCATGGTGTGCAAGTTTTGAGCCATGTGGGTTGTCATAGTCCTTTCTTGTGCATTGATGTTTCTTGGTCTTGGTGTGTTGACTTGAGTGTGGGGATGGGGAATGATGAAGTGGCATCCTACATGGAGCCACCTCATCATCCTCACATCCCATTTTCTATTTATTGGTGATTTTTGGTTGGAATGGGGGTTACTTGCTCATTTTGCTTCTTGTGCACTTTTAGATTTTGGAGCTTTTGGAGTGCTTGGAAATTGCTTGGCTTGGATTTGAAGAGGCTTGTGAAGGTTTTCTTGGATCTTGATGGAGAGGTAGGCTCTCCACCTTTTATTATTATGTTATTTTGTTTGTTGTAAGCAATGTTGTGCTTGTTAAAAGTGTTTTTGTCTTGTGATGGTGTTTGTGTGGGTTGGTTGGGTAGTTGGCCTTAGTTGGGTGTGTGAGAAGGGTTTATGGGACCATTGGGGAGGAAAAGGGAGTTTATGTGAGGCATGCATTTGGTGGGAGTGTGAATGGGAGTCTTACCTATGGGGAGAGAAAAGGAATTCATGGTTTTGTTGCATGTTTGCAAGGGAGAGATAAGGATTTTATGTGATTATTTTGTGCACTTGGAGGCTTAGGGTAAGACTCCCACTTCACTGAGAGGCATAAGTAGGTGGTCTCTCATAACCCTTGCTCTATTTGGTTTGATCACGTTTGTGATGTGATGAAATATTTTAAACCTAATCATAGATTAAATTCTTTCTTTTATTTAATAATATTATTTAAGTCATTTTATGACGACCATTTGAAACCTACTGATTAATCTTATCGTTGCTTTCGTTCCTTTAAGAAAAAAAAATCAGTAATTTTTCTAGTATAACCTTTGTTTGGTTTTGGGTTTTGTGTTTGAAATTTTTGTGGGTGTTATAAAAATCAGGCTATTCCAACCCTAAGCGCCAAAACTAGAAGATTCCCGGCAATGAAAAATACTCCTTAATGCAAAATCCTCCTTCCCTTGGCGCCAAAACCTGGCCTGGATGCAAACTTCATCAAAAAGAATTAATTACTTCTCCTTTATGGTGTCTCATGCTTATATAGTCATCTGCATGTTATTTTTAATAATTGCCCTTCCCTATTTCTGGCAATTTAATTCATTAAAAGTCATGCCTCTTCATCTAATTTGGCGCCCAAGTTTGCATGCTTCGATTATTTGTATGAATTTATTTTATTTATTTTAGCATGCATCATTGACTTCTTTTAGCTCATCCACTTGCCTTGAATTTCCTTCTATTTATGGCACCAAACTTGGCTAGAAATAACATAATATCATTAAATGCATGTATTAATGCCAAGGTGAGTCGCTTTTTGGCAAGAGGAATTGTTAAAAATAGGAAGTCAAAGCAATGGGAATTTTTACCCTAGAAGGCAGCTAAGAAATTCTCGCTTTTCACTTAAGTGACTTGACTTTCATAATGAGAATTTTTACCCTACAAGGCAGGGAAATTCCTACTTTTCACTTAAGTGACTTGACTTTCATAATGGGAATTTTTACCTTGCTAGGCAGGCAAGAAATTCTCGCATGCCTGCCACCTCTAAAATTCCCATTGGTAGCTTAAGTGATTTGACTTGATGGGAAAAAGTAACTTGCTAGGCAAGCAAGAAATTCTTGCATGCCTGACACCTCTAAAATTCCCACTGGCAGCTTAAGTGATTCCTGCCAAAAAAAAATGTGACTTGCATTATGACTTCTATGTTTAAATTTAGTGAAAATCCGTCACTTAAGGCAACATAGAAATTAGACATGGAAGGCAGCTTTGAAAATTGTAATTGGCATGAAAACTCCATTTATTTCCTTTTTGGATTTTTGGTGAAGAAAACACAAGAATAGAATAAAATTTTCCATTTTTGGAAAGGGTCCGGAAGATGTAGCAACAAAACTTGCATGTGCCAAAACTTTCATTCAGTGGCTCCGTTTTAGGTGTCATTTTCTCTAAAAGTGCATATTTTCACGAGCTCTACGCATTGATGGAAATATTTCTTATTTTCATAAAATCCATTTTGCGCCTTTTTTGGACCAAGCGACTTCTTGCAATCTTCTGAAAGAATCTTGAGCTTTGATCACCTTTAGACATATTAGTAATTAAAAATACTGGATGGTTTTTCAAAACCCTAGGCCTAGGGAAAGGTCTAGTAAGGACAATGAATAGGCTATGGGAATTGCCGAAGAAAACAAACCAAAACACAAACAAAAAGAAATAAAACAAAACAAAAGAAGCTACGGGCAATTGCTCAAAAATTTCTCCAATTAGCTGATCTGCAAAAATTCTTCCCCCCAAGTGAATGTTCTATGGTAATAATGATGGGGTGAAGTGCTTTATATAACCTAAATCCTCTAATTTTAGCTCAATCTATTTTTAAAAGAACTTTATTTATTTAATAAATAAATAAATAAAATTCTCTCAGACAAAACCTAGCAAAGGGATAGAGTGAGTTTTAGCATGTGAGTATTTGTTGAATTTGATTTTTACGACTCTCTGGGGATATCTTTGAGTAATGCAAACAATCGGGCTAAACAAACACAAAACGACCCGTTACTTGAAAAGAACGAAAAAAATTTAAAAGGGGTAGTCCCAAATTTCAGGGTGAAATCTCGGGGACACCAATATTTTTAGGAATTAAATTAAATAATAAATTACACAAATTGCTCAATAAATATTCTTTTGTGAGCAATAATACAAAGTAGTGGAAAAACCACTTAGCATCCATGATTAAATGAGAACTAATAATTAAATGAATATTGTTTTATGATGACAAATGATTATAATCACTCTCCAGGCAATATCATTCAATTACTAGCATCGTTTTCCCCTTGCAACATCCCAAAAGCCCACAAGGAAAGATAGGCTAAGGGTCTTCAAATTACACACTCCTTAGAAAATACATATTCAAACTCATGTAGGATAGGGTGATCATCCAAAGATGGTCTTGAAGACTCCTCTATCTTGTCACTCACCATGATGGCAAACAAATGATATCCTTTCCGCATACTCCGCATAAGTTGAATAGCGAATATATTACGAGATGGATATGGGTCTCTGAATACCTATCACTACCCTCTCTAGTCCAGTGTTGTCTCTACACTTTACTTTATCACCTTATGATGGTAATATACTCTAGCTCGATGATTTGATATCTAGTCCATCCCCAAAAATCACATCGTAAGACCCCAATGGAAAAATGTGAAGGCCAATCAGTAGTACAAAAGTACACACTCCTTAACTAAGGAGTGCAATGGAAATTTCGGCACCCTATGCTACCTCAACACCCCATCTAAGACCTTGTCTCACTGCCACCAATCTACAACGATCCACTATCAAAGGAGATATAAACGAGTCCAAAGACCCGAGAATCAAACAACATGGAAATGGGGGTGCCTGCGGTACTGTGGTAGCTTAATGCTCTAATTAGTGGTTCTCAACCGCCACATAGATCATGTGTGTCTATCCTACATCACCAACTATAGCCTCTGATACAGGGGCTTTCCCTGCCTTAATTGCATCCGGATTCTACAAACATTTGTTCCAAAAATGACCTAGGTCACCACAACCATAACAAGTCGGAGTAGTCCTCCACTGCCTTGATATACCTCCAAGACCCCTAGTACTCATAGTATAAGATGTTGTCGGTCGTGCTCTAAATGGTTGTGGTGCTCTAGTTGAAAATTGTGTCATAGTTGTGCTCTACGTGGCGGTCTCACACTACGACCTCTCTATATGTCATGTCAAAGAAAGGGCCTTTGTTGTTGTAATGTCCCAAAATGGACATAATTTACCCTAGATGGATTTTAAGCAAATCCCACAATCAAATGCAAGCTATAGACAAATTGTCATTAAAATAACATGCAGATCTGAATAAAATATGGGAAAAAGTGACTAGGGTTTTGGCATAAAACTCATACCATCAACATCATTTGGTGATCTTTGCTCTCCCAATTTAATATGCAGATTTTAGAACCCCAAATCAGACCCTTAAGAAGGTATGAGAGACCCTGCAAACTCAGCTCTGACTGCTGCAATTAAATTACAGAAATGGCGACTAGGGTTTACTAGAAAACTTTATATCAATCCCTTGATTATTAACAGCCCATACATGCAATAAAATTCAGATTTTCAGAGATATAATATGCTGAAATATTACCCAGAAATCTGCAGATATGGATGACTGAAAACAGACACTATAAAACCCTCCAAAAATTCTGAAATTTATTTATTTCGATCCCCAAAATTCAGTACAATAAGCAGCAATAGATTTCAGACCTGGAATGTCTCAAATACACTACAAACCAGCCAAAACATGGGTCACTCTAGCTGGTACAAAGAACATACAACTACTGCAATTTTATTATTCAACAACACTGCTGGAAATAGTAGAAATCTTTCCAAGCTCTATGGAAAATCTTGTGTAGAAGTTCCCCAATTGCTCTAAGAGGGTTTTCGTCCTCTAGAGATATAAACTAAGTGTTTTCGTCCTTAATATTTCTGTAAAAGCTCGAAGCTTGAGACATAATTCAGAAAATTATCAAATGATCATAGAATAGAATGTCTTCCTCTCAAGTCAACTTTTCCTTCTAAGGGAAGAAGAGACCCAAAGTGACCTTCTTTCCATCCAATCAGCAACAATGATTCTTTCTATGCATTTTCTACTCTCCATTTCTTTCTAGGCCATGTCGCATTTTCCTTTAGAGGATACAAAAGACATTTAATACATATTTTTCCCTCCTAAATTTGGTCGCATTTCTCCCTAGGGAGAATACAAAATGTATTTGGACCACTAATAATTGCCCCCAAGGCTAGTAGCATCTTCCTATAAGGATTACAAATTTTATAAGTGCTTTTTCTACATTTATATAATTAAGTTAAATAAATTAATATAAGTGCTTTATTATTTTATTTTGGCACTTTATAATAATTTATTGTAACTTAATCCACCCTTGTGATCACCCTTTGGCCGTTGGGTTGACAAAATAGCCCAAAGGTATTCAATAGGAAGGGATATTACGATTGTGTATGTTGTTGTTATGGTTAACATGCACTTGTCTTTGAGGATATTGTGGTGGTTGAGGTAGAAAATACGGGCCTAACCATAAAGGGAGGTGGCGTACCTCGACCTACTAACATGTAACTATTCGTGTCGAGATCTCACCTTCTCCTAGCACTTTGTGAAACGCCGCATTGTTTCATCAAACGTCTTACATTCTTTGCACAATTAGGCCTTCTCCATGGCCTTAGCTTAGTGTCATGGGGTATGCATCATGATGGATCCTCCAATCTTTAAATTTAGGCCCTAATGAATCGATGTACCCTGACTAAAAAAGGAGTTGTGATTAACTCATCGTACATGTAATCCACATACTGTAATAGGTCAAAGAAGCGGCCTTATACTCCACCACTATTATATTTTGTTGCCTCGGGTCATGAAACTCATCGATGTAAAACTGTGAAAAGTGTCTTTCTTTTCGATACTGCACAAAATGTCTATATATATATATATTGGCCTAAATCTCTCATCAAACATGGCCCACAAGATAGACTCGGAATCCACCACGAGGTTCTACTCTCCTTAGATCTCCACCATACTCACGGTTGATCTCTTTCGAGTAAATGAATAAAGAACAAGCACCTTGGTGTTGCTCGAGAATGGACAACTTGAAACGACCAACTAAGCTTAACAAGCCATGTCTCCGCGTGAAAACATGTGATGTCCTCATAATAGGATGGTGGGTGTGACTTCGTGGATCTCCCCGAGATGTGCTTTGCATCCTTTCTATGGCGATCTGTGGGTCTCAAAGCCATTGTAGGCATATGTGCGAGATGACTCTAGATCTCTCCCTCTGACATGTGGATCCTTCTCTCTCCTCATGTGATGGTGCCTGCTCCTATGAGGCATGATGTGAAACCTCTCCTTGCTCTACTTGAGGAAAGATGAATCCTCTCTGCTCTCTCTCTAAGTACAGTGCTACCACCTTCCTCAGTAGAACATTAAGTTTCCTTGAATGCCTATAATATCTAAATTGAGAAATGCAAGTGGGGCTATATGTGTAGTGTCCACTACATGTGTAGTGTCCACTACATGTGGTGTGTCTGTCTACTACTCTCCTACTTGATCTTCTCGGTTAAAGTAATTATACATCGAACTCTTATTGACATGCTCTACATCTTTCAAGGATTGATCCCCTCAAGAACTGCTCTTGATCAAGGCTAACTCATCCTCCTTGAACTCCTACTCTAGTCCTATCACCACCTCGTCTACCCCTAGCTCCCACTCCAGTACGGCCTTCATGAGAACTCCTAGTCTCAACTCCAGTGGACACTCTCTTGGCCCCAACTTTAGTAACCTCGATCTGTTTGGAATTCCTCTGGTGATTGCAAACTTTCACAAATAAGTACTTATCATGCCTGGAGTTAGGAAATTGGCCAACTATTTACTAACAAGTTAAGATTACGAATTTCAACAATTAAAATTTAGCTAAAAGTTGTTTAACTGTGTTCCCAGTGGACTCTAGTCTCAACCGTAGCAAACCTACGCTCTAATACCAAAATCCAAGCAATTTTTTTAAATGTGTGTCACAAGGTTTCCATGTGGTGAATGTGGGATTAAATCACATCAACTATACAATGTGAGCCACTACGTGGCACTTCATTAGTTACTCGACTTATTTCAAACATAAAGCGGAACCAACCGACTCACCAAAACAACCAATGAGTTTGCGAGAGGGGACCAAGTATCAAACTCATTAAAACATGTGAGGAACGTATAATATTGGCCACCATGTCTAATGCCTAGGGAAATCCTTCATCCTTTTTCACATCTCGACACAAAACACTTATCCCCAAAGAAATTTATAGCAATATTGCGATACTCTATTGACTTACAAATAGATAAGAGATTTTTATGCAATCTAGGAACATACCTACCATTGCTTGATAATGGTTTTGAGAGCATTCTTAAACTCAATGTGTATATCTTTTATCCCCTCTACAAATGACATTCCTTAAACTAATACAACGAAATCTAAACGAGTTGTATTTGAAATAGACAATACTCATCGACGATACACATCAATCCCTACTGAACATGAAAAATGTCTAGATCGAGTCAATTGATGATCCAAAAAATCGCAATTTTTAGCACCGTCATTTGAGCATGATATCATAAGACCATTAAGTGCACACTTGAGCAAGGCGAAAAGAGCAACTTGAAGGAGCAATGCAAGAGGAACGTATAATATTGGCCACCATGTCTAATGCCTAGGGAAATCCTCATCCATGTTTCACATCTGACACAAGACACTTATCCCCAAAGAAATTTATAGCAATATTGTGATACTCTATTGACTTACGAATAGATAAGAGATTTTTATGCAATCTAGGAACATACCTACCATTGCTTAGTAATGGTTTTGAGCATTCTTAAACTCAATGTGTATATCTCTTATGCCCTCTACAAATGACATTCCTTCAACTAATACAACGGAATCTAAATGAGTTGTATTTGAAATAGACAATACTCATCGACGATACACATCAATCCCTACTGACATGAACAATGTCTAGATCAAAGTCAATGATATCATAAGAGCATTAAGTGCACACTCGAGCAAAGTGAAAAGAGAAACTTTAAGGAGGAGAAAAATCAGGTTTTTCTCTACCCTCAACCCCTAAATACCACAACAGCAAACACATTTAAAGCCTATTCTTAGCGGAAATACAAGACCATATGCCCAGGGAACCTATCATCGGCATTAAGTGCACACAACAAAGTTTGTTGGGGGAGATTCACCCACTCTACCTCTCTCACTAACTCCACTTCAAGTGGTTCGTCTCATGTCTCCCTCCCCACCGACTCGCAAGTCCATTCCATTATAGGTGTGACGACACAGAATTACAGGACAAAAAGAAAAGCAACTCGAAGGAAAAAAATTAGGTTTTTCTACCCTCGAGCCCTAAATACCACGATCGCAAACATATTTAAAGTTTGTTCTGAGCAGAAAAACAAGACCATATGCCCATGGCATCTATCATCGGTAACGGCGGTCTGTTGGGGGGTTCACCCAGTCTACCTCTCTCATTGACTCCACTTCAAGTGGTTCGTCCGATCTCTCCCTCCCCCATTAACTCGCGGATCCTTTCCATCACAGGTGAAACAAAGCAGGGTCAACATGACAAGGCTTTTCCCAACATACTTGAGGAATTTCCCTCCCTAACAATGTCTTCTTAGATGAAGACCTCACAAGACCTCAAGTTGCAGAACTCAAACAATCACGGGAAGTGGTGATGGCGGCAAAGATAACATAAGATAAGATAAATATATTAAATGTCCAACAAATGACCACAAAAGTAGGTCAATGGGACTACACCAATAAGAGAAAGCGAACAAGAACCCAGCCAAAGAACCAAAAGGTCCCTGAATACAACCAGAAAAGAGGAGGAGAAGATGAGAAGAATGGACAAAAAGAGAGAGAGGCCCAAAAAGTCTCAGGAGACTAGCAAAGACCAACTTGCGGAAGAGGAAAAGGAAGGAAAAGGGGCAGGAAGGAGATCCCCTCAACTAGCATCCAATGTCGAATGAAAGAAGCTAGTAATGTGTAATATCCTTGTGGATATTAATGATTTATTATTAATTACTTGTAAAACAAACAACTTAGAAGATAAACCCTCCTAGGTTTACCTCAACTAACCCTAGTGTCACTTCAATATAACCCAAATAAGGTTGGAGTGAGCCAAGGTGAGGGTTTAGATGGGCAATCAAGTCGGTATTTATACTCCTCTATCCAATATACTTTGCAGAAGTAAAATAATAAATAATACTGCTGAAAATTAACTGAAACTTTGAAAATCCATAACTTCCAAAATACTAACTCTTTTGAATTGAAACCAAGTGCAGTAGAAATGAAAAATTATGAACTTCTATTCACAATAAATATCAGATCTTTTCATGCACTAGAAACCCCTCAAAACAACCCCCAAAATCCTAAACCCAGTCGCTAGGGTTAGGGTAAAATTTGCAACATAATTCCAACACTTTTTTCTTCACTTTAAGAGTCAATAAATGTAGTTCCAAATCTGCAATTAATAAATCCAAAACAACAAATTTATAATTACTTCAAAATGCCTTCCAAAACTCTTAGCACATGCCCACACAAGTCGACTTCATTGAGTAAAAATCAGCAGCATATAATAAAAGATATTCATCATAAATCACACTCCAAACCCTTAAAGCAAGTTTATCTCTTCTCCCAAAAATGGTGCCTTATATATATAGAGAGAAATGAGTGCAAACACTTATTAATTCAAATTTATATGGGTACACACACTTCACAAATGGTGGTGTTAATAAACACCTTTTGTTTTGATCATAAGTGGGCATACATCCCTTCTTCAAGCATGAAGATAAGTTTTATAAACCGTCAACATGCCAAAAAGGAGTAACCACATCTTCTTTTATAGCTTTTGCTTGCACATCCTCCAAAGTTCTTCTCCATCTTTGGCGCCATCATCTAGGAGGAAATCTTATTTTAAAATGTGTCTAAAAGTCACCAACAACAAATATTAAATGCATAGGGATTTTAAAAAGATGCTCATATGGGTCGACCCATGCTTAGGAATAATCACTTTGTCTCAAATATTAATTATTAAATGCTTCTAGGAAAATGTGACTTGCCTAGTCACTTGATTTACCTTTTAAAAAGTATTTATTATCTCAAGGTGAAGTCGAACTTCCCCTTTTATTTCGATTTGCACAATTTATAAAATTTTATTTTAAAATTACATGTGCAAATCGATTTTATCTTCTTTTTAATTTTTTATAAAAAAGGGGGACATTACAGTCCTCCCTTCCCAAAATTGCTTGCCCTCAAGCAATTGCATACATGGCTGGTCCATTTCTTCTCCCATCCCATGGGGCCTTCTAGATAGTGCATCTGCAGCTACATTATTCTTCCCCTTTACATACTCGATGTCAAAATCGAAGGCCTGCACTTTACTTACCCATTTCTGTTGCCTGTCATTTAGTTCTCTTTGGTTAAGAAAAAACCGCAAGCTATTATGATCAGATTTAATGACAAACTTCCCACATACCAAATATTGTCTAAATTTACTCAAAGCATGCATGATTGCCAACATTTCTTTATCATACACACTATATCCTTTTTCATGCTCTTTTAATTTCCTACTCTCGAAAACAATGGGATGTCTTTCTTGCATTAGGACAGCCCCTATTCCTTCACCCGAAGCATCACATTCTACCACAAAAGGTCTAGAAAAATCTAGAATTGCAAGAACTGGACAAGAACACATTACCTCCTTTAATTTTTCAAATGCTTCTTGGGCTGGCTTGGACCATTTAAAAGCCCCTTTCTTAGTCAAATCTGTCAAAGGAGCTGCAAATCGTGAGAACCCTTTAACAAATCTCCTATAATAACTACATAGACCACAAAACCCTCTTAGTTGTGTGAGAGATGTGGGGGTAGGCCATTCCATAATCGCTGCAATTTTTGTTTGTCAACCTGCACACCATTAGCACCAATAACATGCCCCAAATATCCAATTTCTCTTAAACCAAACTCACATTTAGATTTCTTTGCAAAGAAAGAATGTTGTTCCAAGGTGGATAAAACCAGATCCAAATGTGTCAAATGCTCTTCCCAAGTTTTGCTATACACAAGGATGTCATCAAAGAACACTAGCACAAACTTTCTTAGATATTGGCTAAATACATGATTCATGCAAGATTGGAAAGTGGTTGGTGCATTAGTTAATCCAAAAGGCATAACCAGAAATTCAAAATGCCCAAAATGACATCTAAAAGTTGTTTTGTGCACATCTTCTTCTCTTACCTTTATCTGATGGTACCCGGATTTGAGATCTATTTTTGAAAAGAAAGAAGCACCATGTAATTCATCAAGTAATTCATCAATTCTAGGAATGGGGTACCTATTTTTGATAGTCCTTTTATTCAACATTCTATAATCAATGCACATCCTCATAGTACCATCTTTCTTTTTTACCAAAACAACAGAAGATGCGAATGGGCTAGAACTAGGCCTTATATGTCCCATCTCAAGAAGCTCCCTAATAGTCTTTTCAATTTCTTCCTTATAAACTCTAGGATGGCGGTAAGGAGTGATCATAATGGGCTTAGTATCCTTTTCCAACTCTATAATATGCTCAAACCCTCTATGGGGAGGCAACCCATGTGGTAAATCATCAAAAACATGAACATGCTTTTCTAAAAGAGCTTGTAACTCACCTTCTAATGACTGTTGTTCTGATTTTTCTGATTTTACTGTGATATAACAGCCAACTGCCCACTCAATTTGACCCCTTCTAAAAGCCCTTTCCATCCTCTTCATGGACACCTCTTGTGGTGCACCATTCGCCATGCCTTTTAGGATGATTTCCTTGCCATCTTTAGTGAATTTTAGCTCCATTGTTTTGTAGTTTTGTGTGAAATCACCTAAAGAATGCAACCATTGAACACCCAACACAAGATCAATATCCCCAATATCAACAACATAAAAATCATCGATTACCTTGTGCTTCCCAAGTATGAGGGGAAGTTGTGCAATCTTTGTAGAACATGGAAGAGTAGTCCCATCCGCAATGGTTACTTTGAAAGCCTTGCAATTTGTGGTTTCCAAACCCATTTTTCTTACTAGACTTCCATCAATGAAATTGTGGGTGGCCCCACTGTCAACCAAGGTAATCACTCTTTGCCCTTGAATGGTTCCCTTCACCCTGAATGCATGATACTTAGGCACACCCGAAAGAGAAGCAAGGGCACTTTCCATTTCCTCATTCTCTTGCACATGCTCAATCATTTCTTTATTAGTATCATGGTTAGCATCATCAAAATCAAATTCAAAATCTGAATCAATAATTTCAATGTAGTGGATTTGACCTTTACCTTTACAATTGTGACCTCTTACCCATGGAGTTTTGCAGTCAAAACATAGTCCCTTTCTTCTTAGTTCGTCCCTTTCCTCTTTTTGTGAATTGTTTTGAGGCTGATTTCTATAGGGCTGATTGACCCTTCTTGGGGCTTCTCTTGATGGCCCTAGGGGCTGCCCTCCTTGCATTTTAAGGGGCTGTTGTAAATCAGACCTTGGCTGTCCTCTGAATTCACTCTTGGGCAGCGTTTGTGAGGTATTAGAATGCTTGTCCTTTAGGCACATAAGCCCCTCTATAAGCTGCACATTCTAAATCAAGAGCCTTAGTAATACAATCTTGCAAAGTCATAGGGTTAAAAGCTCTTACCAAACCTTTTAGAGGCTCTATCAAACCCTCCGTAAAGAGGACAACCAACCTCTTTTCACTAACTTCGGAGACCATGACTGCAATTCTTTGGAAGTCTGTAACATACTCATCAACATTTCCCACTTGTTTGAGTTGGGCCAATTCTCTAAAATGAAGTTCCGGGTCCTTCCTTTCAAACCTCTCCATGATCCTTTGGCTAAATTCTTCCATTGTGTGAATCAAGTCATGACCTTGGGTGTGCATACCATGGAACCACCACTCATGTGCCATGCCTTCCAAATGGAGGGTAACAAATTTGAGGGCCTCTTCTTCTTGCATGGGATTGAGGGAGAAGTAAGTCTCCATCTTTTGCAACCAAGCTCTTATCGTAATCGTATTAGAACCATCAAAGTTGGGGAGTGAAACTTTTCCCAATCTTTGTTGAAGATTCTTATGTGGTTGCTTGTGGAGCCTTTTTGACTTCTTGCCCAACTTGAGGGCACAAAAATCATCAAATCCCAACATATCTCTTGTGGCTTGGCTCAAAGAACCGTACTCCAACCTTTGAGCATCTATGAGTTCGGCTAAGGTGGGTTCTTCTTCTTCCTCTCTCTCTCTAATGGTCTCTTTAGGTAAGAAGACATCTTTAAAAACTTAGAAGTAGAGCCTCCCTTATGTGAGCTCCTTCATTGGAGCTGGCATATTTATCTTTACCCATAGCCTCTTTGAGGAGCTGGGGCATTTGCTCACTCATGGATCTTTGTAGTTCTTGCCCACATCCTTGCATTAGTTCATGCAAGAATTTTACTTGATCCGATGTGAATGCTCCTTCATCCATGTTTCCCTTATCTCTCCTCTTATAAAACAACCACTTCTTATCACCCTGCATACACAAAACACCCACACGAAAAGAGGAAAGAAGCTCTGATACCACTGTAATATCCCCTTGTGGGATATTAATGATTTATTATTAATTACTTGCAAAAAAAACAACTTAGAAGATAAACCCTCCTAGGTTTACCTCAACTAACCCTAGTGTTAGCTTCAATACAACCCAAATAGGGTTGGAGTGAGCCAAGGTGAGGGTTTATGTAATGTCCCCATTTCAAGACCCTTAGCCTATACTTCTCCATGGGCTTCGGGATGTGTGCAGGGGAACGTTTTTTTAAATAATTAAATATTATTGCAAAGCAATCATTATTTAATTATTTGATTATGAAAGGTTATTTAATTTAATTCCCAAAATATAAAAATTAAATGGGGAATGAATTAAATAAATATTTAGGTGGCTTTTATTGATAAAATCACCCTTTGAAAATGGGACACCACACTTAGGGAAAACAAACTGCTTTTATTTAATAATTTCTCTCTCCTAGGGTTTTCGAATTTTGTGCCTCCTCGCTTATAAAAGAGTGCTAAGATCACTATTATGATTATGCTATGATGATTTTGATTTTGACTCCATGCTTAGGAGAAGGGATGTATGCTCTAATGTGATACTCTTGTTCTCTCTCTTCCATTGTTGAAGGATCTATTTGCATTGAAAGCTGATTTGGAGAATCAAATTGAAGAACTTATTTGTGCAAACTCAAGTGAGATCTATGCTTTTGGTTTTAGCAAGTTCTTTTAGAAATCTGCCTTTTCTACTATATTGACGTCATTGTAAGCGATTGGTTGTGATAAAAAAAAAAGAGTTTTTGGAGTGTTTGTGAATGGTAAATATTCAGATCTGTGTATGCTCATGTGCAGAACAATCTGGGCACGTTGTGATTAGGAGTATTTATTCTATCCTTGCAACTCGATTTGCTATGCATTTGTGAATGGTACGACTTGATATACATATATATACATGCTTGATTTGGTATGATTCACACTCTTATTTTGCAGCGACTTCTCCTTTATTTAAGTGGCTTGATGTGAGTGGTTCGAACTAGGAGTTGCATGTTTGTATGATGTTTGACAGTCCCCTTTTGACAGCGAACTGTGTAGTTCTTATTCATTGGCCTTAGCAATTCGTTTCAAGCCAATATCCCCTTGAGTGACCTTCCCTAAATCTGCATATTGGTTGGTACCAGGTTAAAGTGTTTTTAGTATGGATCGGTTGGTATTTGGCATGGTTTGAGAAGGGTTTTAGAGTCATGTATGACAGTGATCTGATCTGGGAAGTTCTGGGCAGACTTGTAGTGCATATTCCAAGTATTATGAATAGCGACCTCATCTCATAATGGTGGTGCAATGATTTCGCATAATTGTACTAGGTTGAACTCTCTTTCACATGGCTGTTTATGATCTAATCCATGGCAACTCAAATTGGTGTGTGATCTACAGTATTTAGCTCCCTTTTAGACAGCGATCTGGACTGAGGGTGTTTGGTATAACCAGTAAGTGCTTTCCATGCTTGATAAAGTAAACTACAGTGGTGTATATCTGAAGGGTAAGATCATATATATATATATATATATATATATATATATATATATATATCAACAACTTGTAGGAGGTTTGGATTTGAGTTTTAAAGAGTAATATCTATCTCTTCTTCATGACAATACAGCCATTATACAAATCTGAGTACTGTTGAAGTGAATCGATTAGGGCTTGGCATGTGTTTTGGAGGTTCTACATGTTTCATTACAGCTGAGTCATGCTTGTTTGAGTAGATCAATAGTAGTGGGGTTGATTTCATACAAGTTTGAATCTGATTTGTGAAGATCTCTGAGTTTATTTGCCTCAGCCGAGAATTGCCAATTTGTGCTATTTCGTTGGAAGCCATTAAACCCCTTCCTTGGGTTTATTGAGTGACATATTATTTGTTGATTGCCATTTTCCCATATATTCCATAAGAGGGATATTACAATTTAGATGGACAATTCAATCGGTATTTATACTCCTCTATCCAATATACTTTGCAAGTAAAATAATAAATAATACTACTGAAAATTAACTAAAACTTTGAAAATCCATAACTTCCAAAATACTAACTCTTTTGAATTGAAACCAAGTGCAGTAGAAAGGAAAAATTATGAGATTCTATTCACAATAAATATCAGATCTTATCATGCACTAGAAACCCCTCGAAACAGCCACCAAAATCTTAAACCGAGTCGCTAGGGTTAGGGTAAAATCTGCAACATAATTCCAACAGCTTTTCCTTCACTTTAAGAGTCAATAAATGTAGTTCCAAATCTGCAATTAATAAATCTAAAACAACATATTTATAATTACTTCAAAATCCATTCCAAACACTCTTAGCACATGCCCAAACAAGTCGATTTCATCAAGTAAAAACTAACAGCATATAATAAAAAATATTCATCATAAATCACACTCCAAACCCTCAAAGCAAACTTATATCTTCTCCCAAAAATGGCACCTTATATATATAGAGAAATGAGTGCAAAAATTTATTAGTTCAAGCTTATATTGGCACACACTTCACAAATGGTGGTGTTAATAAACATATTTTATTTTGATCATAAGTGGGCATACATCCCTTCTTCAAGCATGAAGATAAGTTTTATAAACCGTCAACATATCAAAAAAGGAGTAACCACATCTTCTTTTATAGTTTTACTTGCACATCCTCCAAAATTCTTCTCCATCTTTGGCACCATCATCTAGGAGGAGTTCTTATTTAAAAATGTGTCTGAAAGTCACCAACAACAAATATTAAATGCATGAGTTTTAAAAAATGTTCACATGGGTCGACCCATGCTTAGGTATAATTACTTTGTCTCAAATATTAATTATTAAATGCTTCCAGGAAAATGCGACTTGCCTAGTCACTTGATTTACCTTTACAAAAGTATTTATTATCTCAAGGTGAAGTCGAACTTCCCCCTTTTATTTCGATTTGCACAATTTATAAAATTTTATTTTAAAATTACATGTGCAAATCAATTTTGTTTTCTTTTTATTTTTTTATAAAAAGGGGGACATTACATAATGTGTTCTCGAACCCCAATATCGGAGGCTCTGGAAGATCTGGGGTGCCAAATCCCAATGGGGGAAGAACTCTCTAGGTACGTCTGGTGGATCTAAAAGGCCATCTATGAGAGGATAATCTCAACCTCGTATGTGTCATGGCCACCCTAGTCTCTGTGAGATAAGGCTCGAGTCTAGAGTGATCTAGTTTGGTCATCAAAGTTGGTATCATTCTCAAAGTTGAAGCCCCGGCTGCAGGGTTGAAATGACTTAGTACCCACCTCCCATGGGACTTCAAAGATCACTTTGGGCTAAAGAAGGAAGTGGTTTGTTGAGTAGTCATCATGCGCCTCGGAGGTTGAAGGGTCTCCTCCCGAAGCCTAAGAGCCTCATGTAGATAGAGAGCAAAGCACCTCTACTCATAATATCTGAAGAAGTTGGTGAAATTCAGACGCTCTCTGAATAGGCAATGAAGTATCCCTCTGATCTCGTGTAGATGGGGCACTGGAAAATGAAGTGCTCTTCCATTTAGATATCCTCGAGGAACAAAGCTAGCAAATCAAGCTTCACTAGAAATGATCAATCTTATCCATGTAGGCCCTATTGGCTAGATGGGGAAAGTGCTTTGGATTACATGATGATCACTTTCAACTTAGAGCCTATGAGAGCCAACCCATCCTCTCCTTTTTATCTATCCGACCACTAACTAGGGATATGCGGCGCCCACCTTCGTAAACTTCCCATCCAATGTCGGGAAATATAATCATTACACTCTTACCGAGAAATAATGTCATTATTGACCTCAAGAAAATGTCCAAAGACTAGAAAGCCATCTTCGAACCACGTAGCCCATTGTATTCCTCTTGCAACAAGTCACTTCACCCATGGGTTGGTCCCAGTGTGCTAAATGAAAATGTGTAGATATCATCTCTAATGATATTGTTCAAATCCAAAGTTCTCGCAACAAGTAATGGCTTGCTTAAGAAAGGAGATGGGCAGGTATCAAAGAGAAGCATCCATGGAAAAATTATATGGAGGGGTGATGCGTCGAATACCAATAGACCCAAGAAGGTAAATGGGTTGTGTCTGTAACCTCGACATGTTGTTCGAGTTTCCTTCCCCTCAGGTTGGAAGCCCCGGGCCGGAGGGTTGAAATGACAGTCTCGTTGGGAGAGACGATAGAGCAAGGGTATCTCCATCACCTATTGGGATGGTAATGGGTCCTTCCCATGACTTCGGGTCATATTCAAGCTTACATAGAAAATAGAAGAAGAAATAATAGAAGAAGTCATGCCAAATATGACACTCTTGGGCTTTAAGATCTCCTCTTTGTCACGGAGACCCATGCGAGCCCTGTTCGTCCTCTCCCAGATATTAGAGGATACCACTGGCTTTCACAATTTGCATGCAAGAGACAACGAGTCCTTGTGGTGTCGAGGTTTTGGTGTAGAAAGATTGTTTGCCGCTACTTAGGGAGTCTCTCTGCAAATACATCTCCTACAAAGATTTAGAAGGATCTTTGTGGTTGTCGAGGATGAGTTCGCTCGTTCTTATGGATTTCGGATCGACATACTACACATGAGGTGGACCCTATGATCTCACTCTACTCCATAGGGCTTTGGAGAGAGTAAGTGGATATTTCCGCACTTCTCGACATCTTATGGCCGACATCTTTTACGGTTGGGGGAATCACAAGAATCATGTTGATCTTGAATGGGATCCTCGTGCTTTCCCGATTCCCACTTCTTTACCTGTAGGCCCCATTGCGGTGGGGCAAGCATGGTGGATTACGTCATGTCTACTCCCAACTTGCTCCCTTTTATCTTCCATTTTCTTCCCAATCTCCCCATCCCCTTGCGCTCACGCTGCATCCTCTCCTTTTCCCATGCAGGGATATTCCCCAGCGGTATTCCCCCACCCACAATCCACTCCACACTATACTTAAGTCCCCGATGAAGACGACCATCTTTAAACCTTCTCTTCCCACCTTCGTAAACTTCTTCCACACGATACCCCTTTGACCTCACTGTTAGCTTGAACCGACCACCGTGACCCAAATACAACCTCCTCTTCCACTTCCACTACCTGTAAGCTAAATTGCTCTTTATCCCCATTACACTCTTACTCCCCCAAGTAAGAGGACATGCCCCATGAACCAATGGTATGACGAGGAATGCAAGGCCCTTCACCGGCAGCTTCATGTCGCCTTCACCCATGCTCACCCTCTTTACATGTAGGCTTCCCATTGCGGTGATAAAATCTAATAGCACTCGGATTACATCATGGGAGATGAAATCATTACTTTTGACAATCTTCGTCTTTTGTTAACCTCAAATCATAGTAGATTGACGGGATTCCACCTCTCATGTCTACTCCTATGTTACGAATGGGGTTGTTCATTATGCTCTTTCACGAATTGCCATGTACACTTTATCTACTTAACCCCCATCCCCCTGTAAATCACTCCATCCTCTCTTTTCCCTACAAGATATTCCACCCCCATGAAATCCACTCCACACTATACTTAAGTGGTCCTGATCAAGATGACCCCAAACCTTCTCTCTTCCATCTTCGTAAACTTCTTCCACTTTCTCCTTCCCTTTCACCTCACTTGTTATATACCACTCACTGAATACAACCTCCTTTTCTCTCTTCCACTATCCATGAAGTGAATAGCAATTGCTAAATTATCCCCATTACACTCTTACTCCCCCAAGTAAGAGGACATAAAGACATGAGAATGCACCTAAGCCCTTTTTGCTGTGAAAACAACTATGAAGCTTCATGTTGCCTTCACCTTTGCCCACCTTCCTCTAATGGGGGCGCACTTTTCTCCTAAACAACACCTCCGAATCAAATACAACCTCCTCTTATATAACTTCCGCTATCCATGAAAGCTTAATTAATTACCTCTTATCCTCATTACACTAAATTACTTTAATCCCAAGTAAGAGGACATGCCCCATGAACCAGAAATTGGTATGATGAGGAAATAATACCCAAATGCAAGGCTTTATTTTCATTTAATGCATTTGCACCCCTTTCTTTTATTTCATCTTTGACCTTCACCCATGCTCACTTTTTGAGAAGAAAGATTAATAAAAGATAATCCTCTTATCCTCACTCAAAACCTTTTAGCACTGTATCACCACTTCGCCACAAGAAACGTGACCAATATCTCCTGCAGACAGGGAGCTTCGTGCCTCCTCCCATCGCCTCGATTCATTCCCTAAACATTTTCCTGGCGTATTATCCTCCCTCGCCACTCCTATGCCATATGAAATACAAATTAACAATCTCCCCACAAGACTTAGACCCTAACTCTATGTATACCCACACTTCCAATCTTTATGATATCTTAGGAAAATCTCAAATTCGTGTCTTCTCTCCACCGTTTCGTGGGTGTTTGGCTCTCGAAATGACCTTATTTTAAAAGCGACCTCTTCCTTACATGAATATCTCCCCGCAAAGATGTTATTTCAGCTTTTCGATGAACAGCTTAGTAAAGCCCAAAGGATGAGGAAGGCTTCCAAGAAAAGTTCTTCAAGCATGGTCTTCACGTCCTGAACAACTACTTAGTGGATCTTTTTAACCAGGTGGTTTGTACAGCTTTCTGAGTACTTGGTCCCATCATATTATTCACCCGATCCATAAGTCGGGCCCCACCTCAAATCCCAATAACTACAAAACGATTATGGTGGGTCACACATTTTCTAAGCTTTATGCGACAATGCTTCACATGCAGCTTTCTGAGTTTTTAGAGCACAACCTTAGAGCCAGGGGACAAGTGGGTTTTCGTCCGTTGTACCAGACCACTGATCACATCTTCACCCTTTGGGCCATCATTGAGGAAGCACGCCACCGCTCTTCCAAAGTCTTCTGCTACTTTGTTGATTTTTAGAAAGCCTTTGACTCTATTCCGTGAGAAGCCCTTTTCTCGTATACGCAGAGACATTGGCATTTCCAAAATCCTTCTTGCTACCCATTATGCGCCTTTATGAGGAGGTCCTTGGCCGCCTCCGCACCGCCACTGGGTTGTCAGACTTCATCAGGAGCACCATTGGGGTCAAACAGTTTGCCCTTGTCCCTGACTTTGTTTGGGATTTACATTGATGAGTTGGAGAATTTTCTCCATGATCATATCCAGGAGGGTGACGGTTGTCTTCTTCACCAAGTTCTGATATCCATTCTCCTCTTTGCTAATGATGTGGTACTCCTCGCCTCTTCCCCAGAAGGATTACAAGAGACAACTGGATGCTTTAGCTCTTTTTTGTGACCATAAGCAGTTGACGGTCAACCTTGGCAAGACCAAGGTTATGCTCTTCAATGGGTTGAAGACATCTGATTTCCATTTCTTCTTCAGAGGGGAGGAGCTCGAGATCACCAGCTCATACACCTACTTGGGAGTGTTATTCTTTGGACCTCACTTCGGTATGCGGTCAGCCTTCTTCAACCCCGGGTCAATAAAGGGTATGGATCTTTAGCTCTCTTGGAAAGACAGTGCTTCAGACACCACTTTCAGGATACCTTGTCTAAGATGTCCCTCACGGACTCCCTCATTAGGCCCATGATCCTCTATGGCTCGAGATCCGGGGCCATCCTTACTTGAGCCGATTGGGCAACCGTTGAGAGGATTCAAACTCTTTTGCTCTAGCGCATCATTAGATGCAAAGAGACCATACGCCACAATATCATCCTAGTCCAAAGCTTGATGATCATCCATTTTGACTAGAAGCAATCTTTGGCCTCATCTCACTCTTGCATCGCCTCTGGAGACATGTTGATTGTGTTACGAAAAAGACAACTACCCACATTTAGCATGTTGCTTCTCGGATGCCATAGCCTTATTGAACCACCTGGTCGCTCTCGTTGTTGGTATGCAAGAGTCTTAAGCCTACTAGGATCTGTTGGCATTCAGATGCACCCCTTTCCTCCATTCAGTTACTCCTTGGACACTTTAGCCCGCCTCTTACCGAGCAAGAAAAAACATTGAACAGAATCATCTCGAGACGACATTTATAGACAGTTTGTCCAGATCACATGGACTAACCCTCAGGGAGGGCTACGTCCTAAGATGGCTTTCTATGCTATGCACTTCCTAGTGGTTAACAATGGTCTTATCGCTCGACCCCAATACATCTCCCATCACTAGATGCATGCCCGCTACGCTCCTCTTGGCCAATTCAAAATAGGCTCCCACCGCTTCAAGTTGAAAGTGATCATCAATTGCCATGTTCTGATAGGATCTATCAGCTTTGCTCCCTTCAGGAGGTCGAGACGAAGGACCATTTCATTTTCCGGTGTCCCATCTATTACGAGATCAGAGGGAGATTCCACTGTCTTTTCAAAGAGCATCCAACCCTTACCAATTTCTTTAAATATTACGATTAGGGGTGCCTAGCTTTATATATGCAGGAGATGCTAAGACTTTTTGAGACCCTTCACCCCGTCTGTGATAGTCGACAACTCAACATGTCACCTCCTTCGCAATGATCCCTTCAAGGAGGGGCACCAAGTGGCAATATGACACCAATACAGGCCCCCGCACTAGATCGGTGCAGTAACCGGGTACCTTCCTCCAATCCAGGAGCTTCCAAACACACACGAGGCCAGATCTTCCCTTCACTAACGCCCATGGAGATCCACAAGACCTGCTCAAAGAGCTTCTCACTTCGGACATCAACGTTTTATACCTTCCACTACGTCCTCCACTGGACATCAGCGCATTACTAGCTTCTTTCAGCCGGCCTTGGATGCTAGATGAGAGAGTTCTTGTTCGGATTCTCTCCCCTCCTTCTGGCTCTTCTTCTCTCTCTTCTACATTGTATTCCCCATGTCTCCCAACTCTTTCTGGATTGTGGGTCGTACACTTCTTGGCCATTGGCCCTCGCTTCATTTCTCTCTTCTCTTTCTTTCTTTTTGTTCTTGTTTTTCGTGGAAACCCATCTTGGTTTCCCGGCTGGTTTTTGGTCCCTTTGTATGGTGCAGTCCCTTTGACCTACTTTTGTGGTCACCTATTGGACATTTAATATATTTATCTTATCTTCTCGTAATCCCTTTCATTTCGCAACTATTGCCACAATTTTGTTGTCTCGTGGCTTTTTATTTTGTTGGGAATGATTATACTATTGATTCTAGAAATATTTTTGTGATGCCCAACCTTACGACCGTAATGGCATTTCACCTAGTATCTCGAAGATTCATCAATATCGTTTCCACTTCCCCTTTGACTATGAAATCAATGCGCTCTCTATTAATTGATGAACAAATAAGAGATTTTTAAGCAAGCTAGGAACATACCTAACATTCCTTACTAATAGTTTTGAGCATTATTCAACAAAGTGCATATAACTTCTATTCCCTCTATTTCAAGTGACTTTAAAACAATTTGTATTTACAAGAATGACACATATCAGTCCCTTCAACATGAAAAACATTTGGAAGCACCGAATTTAATGATACAATAATTGGTAGCATTGTCATTCGAGCATGATGTTGTAATAGTTTTGAGCATTATTCAACACACTACGTATATCTCTTATCCCCTCTATTGCAAGTGACTCTCCATCAGCTAATACAACAGAATCAAAACAATTTGTATTTACAGTAAATAAGACATATCAGTCCTTTGAACATGAAAAACATTTGGATGCACTGGATTCAATGATCCAACAATTAATAGCACTTTCATTCAAGCATGATGTTGTAATAGTTTTGAGCATTATTCAACACAACAGAATGTGTGTATCTCTTATCCCCTCTATCATTGCAAGTGAATCTCCATCGGCGAATACAACAGAATCAAAACAATTCGTATTTACATGTAAATAACACATATCAACATGAAAAACATTTGGATGCATTGGATTCATGATCCAACAATTGGTAGCACTTTCATTCGAGTATGATGTTGTAATAGTTTTGAGCATTATTCAACACAATGTGTATATCTCTTATCCCCTCTATTGCAAGTGACTCTCCATCGGCTAATACAACTGAATCAAAACAATTTGTATTCACAGTAAATAAGACATATCAGCCCCTTCACCTTGAAATACATTTGATGCACCAGATTCAATGATCTAACAACTTATAGCACAGTCATTCGAGCATGACGTTGTAAGAGTAAGATTAAGGATTCAAATAGGAACTCGCCTAAAGAAATTTTGCCATTAAATGTAAGGCCTCCACGAATGTTTCATAAGAGGGTGATAAACCTTTCAAAACAAATGCAACCACCATTTTATTGATGCACCGAGCTGGTCTCGAGATACTTTCATCTAAAGGTGTTCCAACATGGACCTACCCTCTTGTATCTTTGATAAAAATAGAAAACGTTTCATGTGAAAAGCTCGAATTTTCTCTAAATTTTGACACTTTTTTTCAAATTGGTTCATAACACACTTTTCTCAATGGCACTCTTGACCCCGGTATCAAATCATCTCGATACAAACAACTTTAACAAAAGAAAGGCCTCCTTATGATGCTTGTCATAATCCATGAAGCCTAGACACGCCTACTTTCACTACCAAGGATGATCTTATTACAATCCTAAAAATCTGCAGGTTGTAAAATTTTTGTGACTCCAAACATCATAATTCTAACCCATCAATTTTTGCACCTTCGACATGTCTCCATCGAATGATGTTTTGAATGTTTGACATTATTCACACTATTTGATGACCCACAAAATTAAAGCACCAAATAAAGAACTCTGTTGATATTTCGAATTTCTAACGTCTAATGCGGATATCAATGCAATGAAAAAGTTTTGTATTTTTGATTGTCTAACTTCATCATGTAAATAGGTGCATGGTACAGTGTCCGATCCGAAAATAAATCCAAATACGCAAAAGTATAGTTCCATTTTTCTTACTACTAAGATGTAAACCAATGTAATGAAAATTCAATTTATAAAATAATAAATCATAAATACTGAAAATAGTGGAAAAATACACCAAAATGCATTTTCCATTTGACTACAAAATAACTTTATCCTTTCACGTTGTCTGCAAACTTAAAGTAGGTGTTATGTATGCCCTAGAAACATGTTTTGTGTGCACTAAAGCAAGGCGTCCCATATCTTCAACCTCGTAACCTTCAAAAATGACACTTGTGTGACAAGCATTTATTTTTATCATGAACTTAAAGTTTGCACATTTGAAAATCATACTTTCTCCTAAAAATGACTTATGCAACTCATGTCTCCAATCTCATGCCCTAACGCTCTTAAGATGACTTTAAATTAAACAAGGTTTTCCTTCTTTGACCAAGATGTTTCTTCTTTGGCAAGCCCTCGCGACTCCTCTTTCTCCCCCATAGTTCATACCCAATGTGTGGGCTTCCTCGAACTATGAACTTCTCAAGCACAAATGGCTCGATACCAATGTTAGGAGATGTGAAGAGAGAAAGAACGAAGAGAAACCGAAAAGCACACTTAGGAGTTTGTGTGTCCGTCATTTTATCATGCTAGAAGTAGTTACAATATGGTTGAGTAGGTTGCACCAAACGTTAGTAGTAGATAACTAATAGTTCGTTAAGCATTAACCGATAAGTAGTTACTAATATATTTGAATAGATACTACCTTCTATTACAATACGGATTGAAAAGACCAAAGGCATCACATTATTCCATCACACATCAAATTAAATCGCTCCAAGAGCTCCACTTCCAAATATTCCTCTCTAACATAGGTCAATTTCACATAACAATGAGATTCAAAGAGAAATCATAAGTACTCGTTGGGTAAGGGTAAATTTGACCAAATTATGCACCTTTTGTTGTCCAACCGTCCATACACGTAAGAAAGGTAGTTTGTTATCCCGCAAGCATCGCATTGCTCCACATGGATGCATCCCCCACCTAAACTATGATGTCTCTAGAGATGGGGATGTCCCGAAGACTTGGGGATGCCTGGGAAACATCTCGTACCCCCTCAATCCCCCATTGTACCCTAGGAAATGTTCCCCTTTCGTACCACCACAAGAGACGAAACCTCTTCGAGACATTTCACTAAAGAGGGAAAGTTTCTATAAAAGAGGGGACCTTTGGTGTCCCCGAAACTTCAAATAAACTAACCCAAGTTTCTCGACAATCTTGAAACCTGCGCAATGTCTCCTACACCAAAAATGGGAAATTTTGATTTTTTAATTAAAAACAAAAGAATTTATGTTTGTGCCCCCAACCCTAATCTTGATAGTTTCTATCGGAGGGGACCTTTGTGTCCCTCAAACTTCAAAGAAACTAACCCAAGTCTCACGATAACCCTAGAAACCTAGCCATCTCCTACATCAAAATAGGAAATTTTGATTTTTTTAACTAAAAACAATAATTTATGTTTGTGCCCCCAACCCTAATCCTAATAGTTTCTATCAGAGAGGGGACCTTTGGTGTCCCCGAAACTTCAAAGAAACTAGCCCAAGTCTCTCGACAATCCTGGAAACCTACACCAAAAACGGGAAAAAATTTTATTTTTTTAATTAAAAACAAAAGAATTTGTGTGTGCCCCCAACCCTAATCCTAATAGTTTATGGGCCCCACCCACACTGAAAACATTGAGCAAGGCCACCACCACGAGACAAGGACGTCCTGGGCGTTTTGTTAAAGAGGGTATGTTTCATTAGAGAGGGGACCTTCTTCGAGACGCCTCAAAACTTCAAAGAAACCACCCACACTTCTAAGCACTCGAAAAAACTATATAACCCACCCCCTAGTTTCGTACGAATTGAATTTTGATGGGGCCTCCAAAGGGAACCCTGGTCTTTCAGGGGCGGGGTGTCTTCTTCGAAATGAGTTAGGTAAGTTGATTTGCGCAAGCTCCTTCCACCTGTCAAATGGAACCTGTAATCAAGCCGAAGCACAAGCACTTCTCTCTGGTATCAAATTAGCAGTGCAAAATGGCATATCTCATCTTCTCATTGAAGGGGATTCAATGGTCATCATTCAAGCCATTAAAAAGGTAATACCCAAAACTGGACACTCGATTACTTCATATCCAATGCAATCCACTTTGGTTATCCAAATTGGAATCGTGGGAAATCCAACACACTTTCCGAGAAGGTAATAAAGTGGCGGATTTTCTCACCAACTTTGGTGTATCTCAAATCCCCCTTTCCCTTTCAGCCAATGATTGCAGCGAGTGGCGATTTGGCCACCATTCTGGATAATGATGCCACCTCTCACGTGGCAAGGCAAACGACAAAGACACCTAAAGCGACCTCGCTTTAATTCTATCCCTCATTTGCTTCATTTTGTTCATTCGTCTATTGTCACTGCGGGTTTTGCTTCCCAATTCAAGATGGAATTTGGCCCATTTCCTGGTCTGTATTTGAGGGAGAAATGCAAGAGATGGATTTTATGGGCTCACGCCCACACTGGATGAAAAATGTTTTTCAGTTCGAATCCCCTCGGATTCGCAGGGCTATTGAGGCCATTATCGGGACTGATTATCTACAGAGCTCTGGGCGCCCTCGGGTCAATGCTGAAATCACGTCTCTTTTTGTGACCCATCTGTTGTTGATTAGCAAAGATAAAAAAGAAGCAATTCTCATCGCCCGTCGTTTCATCCTTCCCCACCACTTGGTTGGGCTGGAAGAGGCGGTTTGGGGCTTTTGCATGCCTTCATGTTTCATGTTTGTTGGAGATAACGTGGGTTCAAGAGGGGTGGACAAGGAACTGGTCCAAGAATTACAGAGAAATAAGGTGTTGTGGAGGTTCGCGGTAGCAATCCATGTGAAATGCAGCTCTAAAGCGATGGAGGGCGCTTCAATCTCACAGCTCGACCTGGAGGATTTGGACAAGCCCATAGGTCCAATTCCCCGCGCGTGGAGCTTCAAAGCATGGATACTCTCCTACTCCTTCAAGTCGCCCAACAAAGAAACCCAGTTCGACATAGCGGCACATGGCTTCATCAAGTGGCTCCTGTGGAGGAGGAAATCCTCAGTCCCAAACCTAAGATGGTAGATGCTTCTGTTTAACGCCAAGAAGGCCTCGCTATTATAGATATTACATATAGTTTTTTGGTTTTTGGCCTAGGGTGACATTGCTTCAAAATGTCATATCCAATCACCTTGTTTTCTCTTTAGGCTCTGGTTTTTGTATTTAGGGTGGTATGTTCTCATGGCTACCTGTTTAGCCACCTGTCATTTTCTGATATTATATACATAATGTAAAAGGGAGGGGACCCAAGAACCCCCGGTTCATAGCTCCGGTCAAAAGCGTTTACCTTATCAAAAAAACTATACTGAACCTCACACGCGCACTCCAAATCACTATCAAAGCTTGAAAACATTGAGGAAGGCCGCCACCACGAGATAGGGGACGTCCCTGAACATTTTGTTGAAGAGGTTATGTTTCTCTTAAAGAGGGGACCTTTGGGAGACTTCGAGACGTCCTCGAAACTTCAAAGAATCTCACCCCAAGTCCCTCGATAGTCCTAGATTCCTACGGCCATCTAATGCACCAATAATGGAAAGAAGTGATTTTTTTAATAGAAACCATCTTTTTAGGATGTTTGTGCTCCCAACCTAATCCACCCACACTTTAAGCACTCAAAAACTATAAATGAACCTCACTCCAAATCACTATCAAAGCTTGAAAACATTGAGGAAGGCCGCCACCACGAGATAGGGGACATCCCAGGAACATTTTGTTGAAGAGGGTACATTTATCTTAAAGAGGGGACCTTTGGGGGACTTCGAGACGTCCTCGAAACTTCAAAGAATCTCGCCCAAAGTCCTCAATAGTCCTAGATTCCTACGGCCATCCACTACACCAATAGTCCTAGATTCCTATGGGCATTATTTTGATGCATTTGGATGATTTAGTGTCTTTTATTCATCATATGTTTTCATTGAGCACATCTTGGAGAAGAAAAACACAACTCTTATCATTCTTGCTATAGATAGTGCTAACACATGCTATAACATGTCTTTTCGTTTGAAGAACTAAGTGAATGGTAGGGGACTTATTTTATTTTTTTGAATTCATCCACACTTTCTTCATTTACCTCAAATTTGATTGCATGAGGTAGGTATTTATGGTTGAGAATAGGATTGGAGAATGCCGCATGTAGCCTAATTTTCTTTACCGGGCATTATTTTGATGCATTTGGAGTATTTAGTGTCTTTTATTTATCATATGTTGTCACTTGAGCACATCTTGGAGAAGAAAAACACGACACTTCTTTGTTATGTTATAGATAGTGCTAACACATGCTAAATGATCATTGGTCTCCTTAATGGAGACTACAATTTTCCTACAACTCAAGGCATTTACTATCTGTTTGTCGAGAAAGCTGTGGGTTATGCTTCTTTGGATTGCCATGTTTCAAAAGTCTAGAAAGACACCTTTTAAAAATGCAAAAACCTTTTCATTTTGATTTGGTTTCATAATTAAGAATTTTAGGTTGATCTTCCTATGTATATACTTAACAAGTGTATATATGTTTTAAAATCTCATATTAATACCACGGAAAACTCTCTTAAAGACTCTACAATGTTTTAGATAGAATTTATCTAGCTCTTGACTTTTCTTTATGCTTTCTAAAGTGAAACTATGCTTCATAATTGATATTGAGTAAACTAGTTATAGAAATGGAGCCTAAATATTTGAAACTACCACTATTTTTCCAGCCATGGTTATAAGAAATTAAAGATGGGATTTTAGGGTCCATCATTTAATTTCTAGTGAATGAAAGAAAGCTTTATATGGAAAGGTGGGCTATAAGACCCGAGTCAAGTATTTTTCTAACCATGTAAGATGTTGGTGATTTCTACTTGAGTTGCCTTGATTGCAAGTAGAATGGCCGGAGTGGGCTATTTCCACCCAAAAATTTGGAACTCGCATTTGCCAACATCCACGGTATATCAAGAATAGGCAACCCATTCTTGACTCAAATGTTTTTTCTTAAAAGCAAGATAGTTGCAGCTCTATCAATCACTTGGTGTGGGTTTCTGCATTTGTCGTTCCATCCTGGTTTTATTTTGTCTTGGTTTCTTGACTATAAATGTTTTTTCTTATAAGGAAGATAGTTGCAGCTCTATCAATCACTTGGTGTGGGTTTCTTGCATTAGTTGTTACATCTGGTTTTATCTTGTCTTGGTTTCTCGACTACAAATGTTTTTTTCTTAAAAGCAAGATAGTTGCGCTCTATCAATCACTTGGTGTGGGTTCCCTGCATTAGTTGTTCCATCCTGGTTTTATCTTGTCTTGGTTTCTAAAGGGATGATTTTATCTTGTCTTGGTTTCTAAAGGGATGATTTTATCTTTGAATTTTTCAGCAGAAGTTGTTGCAACTCAACATGTATGAGATTCAACAACAACTTGGGCTTGTTCTTCTTGTGAAGCTCCACAACTTTGAACTATATTTTCTAAAACGACACCCTTTTGTAGAAGACAATCTTGTTCATCATAGTGAGTTTCAGTCAGTAGATTTACTAAGCCTTCACAAACCTTGGTGTTGCCATTAGTTTGCAGATGAAATGAACTGGGAAAGCGCAATTGAGCATGAAAAAGTGTTTTCAAAAGTGAGTTAAGAAGTGTGTTGTGATAAAATATGATAGCAATTGGGAACACAAAATTGCTCAAAACATACTTCAAGAAAAAATTGGTAGCCTTTAGAGCATCAAATATCTCGTGAATGACCTCGAAGTTTGCCACTTTTGAAAAATTGACACAAGCACAAAGATGCAGCCACATTTATGTTGAGTATCAAGTAGACTATCATGAGGTCAACCAAATCCTATATTAGGATATAGGACACGAAGTTTATAAACTTGAAGGTGGAATAGGGTACAAAGGGATTTTGGAGCAGTGGGGACCAAGGGCCTAGGTTTGGGGGCGGTGATAGGTTGGCGGTGCAATATATATAGTACTTGAAAAATAGTTATAAAAAAATGGATAAGGAATAACAAATGAACCTTTGAAATACTACACACATTGCATTGAACAATGAAAATGTTGAATATTAGTGTCAATATTTATATTCAAAATGACGATTGCATTCAAAATTTAAATATGATTGGCCATAGCCCAATGCCTCTAAGATTGAGCGGTTAATCAATGAAGATTTAACACTTGGTCTTCCTCATATTGTTGCTTTCTCTCTTTGGTAATGCTCTCAGCCTCACTCTTGCAGCCTTGCCTTCTCTCACTCTTGCACTTGCTCTCACTCTTGCACTCATTCACACTCTTGCACTTGCTGACCTTGCCGATGTTTTCAAGTTTTGATAGTGATTTGGAGTGAGGTTCATTTATAGTTTTTTGAGTGCTTAAAGTGTGGGTGGATTAGGTTGGGAGCACAAATATCCAAAAAAGATGGTTTCTATTAAAAAAATCACTTCTTTCCATTATTGGTGCAGTGGATGGCCGTAGGAATCTAGGACTATTGAGTACATTTATCTTAAAGAGGGACCTTTGGGGGACTTCGAGACGTCCTCGAAACTTCAAAGAATCTTGCCCAGTACATTTATCTTAAAGAGGGGACCTTTGGGGGACTTCGAGACGTCCTCGAAACTTCAAAGAATCTTGCCCCAAGTCCCTCAATAGTCCTAGATTCCTACGGCCATCCATCCGCACCAATAATGGAAAGAAGTGATTTTTTTAATAGAAACCATTTTTTATGGATATTTGTGCTCCCAACCTAATCCACCCACACTTTAAGCACTCAAAAACTATAAATGAACCTCACTCCAAATCACTATCAAAACTTGAAAACATCCAAAAGGCATGCGAAGTGCAAGAAGTGTGAATGAGTGCAAGAGTGAGAGCAAGTGCAATAGTGAGAGAAGGCAAGGCTCGAAGAGTGAGGTGAGAGCATTACCAAAGAGAGAAAGCAACAATATGAGGAAGACCAAGTGTTAAATCTTCATTGATTAACCGCCTCAATCTTAGAGGCATTGGGCCATTGGCCAATCATATTTAAATTTTGAATGCAATCATCATTTTGAATATAAATATTGACACTAATATTCGACATTTTCATTGTTCAATGCAATGTGTGTAGTATTTCAAAGGTTCATTTGTTTTTCCTTATGCATTTTTTTATAACTATTTTTTCAAGTACTATATATATTTGCACACCGCCAACCTATCATCGTCCCCAAACCTAGGCCCTTGGTCCCCACTGTTCCAAAATCCTCTTTGTACTTCTATTCCACCTTCAAGTTTATAAACTTTGTGTCCTATATCCTAATATAGGATTTGGTTGACCTCATGAGGTTTCTTTGGCTTTGCACCTCTAACCACTTGTATCTAAATTCTAAGCGAGCCATGGAAAGGTTGTGCAGGTGTGACTTAACAAACCTAGCGAGCTGAGTGAACTTGGATGCATTTAAGATGAGATATAAATAGGTGTGCCTTAAACAAAACAAAATAGCCTAAAATTTTAGGCATTGCATCATTGGTAGTCTACTTGATAGTCTACTTGATACTCAGATATTTGATGCATAAATGTGGTATGCATCTTTGTGTTCTTGTGTCAATTTTTCAAAAGTGGCAAACTTCAGGTCATTCACGAGATATTTGATGCTCTAAAGGCTACCAATTTTTTCTTCAAGTATGTTTCGAGCAATTTTGTGTTGCCAATTACTATCATATTTTATCACAACACACTTCTTAACTCACTTTTGAAAACACTTTTTCATGCTCAAATGCAATTTTCGAGGATTCATTTCATCTGCAAATTTATTTGCTAATGGCAACACCAAGGTTTGTGAAGGCTTAGTAAATCTATGTAGAAGAAGGAGGGCGAATGTCCACCTTTAGAAACTCACTATGATGAACAAGATTGTCTTCTAAAAATTATGGTGTCGTTTTAGAAAATATAGTTCAAAGTTGTGGAGCTTCAAGAGAAGAACAAGCCCAGAGTTGTTGTTGAATCTCATACATGTTGAGTTGCAACAACTTCCTGCTGAAAAATTCAAAGATAAAATCATCCTTTAGAAACCAAGACAAGATAAAATCATCCCTTTAGAAACCAAGACAAGATAAAACCAGGAGATGGAACAACTAATGCGGGAACCCACACCAAGTGATTGATAGAGCTGCAACTATCTTGCTTTTAAGAAAAAAACATTTGTAGTCGAGAAACCAAGACAAGATAAAACCAGGATGTAACAACTAATGCAAGAAACCCACACCAAGTGATTGATAGAGCTGCAACTATCTTCCTTCTAAGAAAAAGCATTTATAGTCAAGAAACCAAGACAAAATAAAACCAGGATGGAACGACAAATGCAGAAACCCACACCAAGTGATTGATAGAGCTGCAAATCTATCTTTTTTTAAGAAAAAAGCATTTGTAGTCAAGAATGGGTTGCCTATTCTTGATATACCCAGGATGTTGACAGCTGCAAGTTCCAGATTGGGTGGAAATAGCCCAGCTCTGGCCATTCTACTTGCAATCAAGGCAACTCAAGTAGAAATCACCAACATCTTACATGGTTAGAAAAATACTTGACTCGGGTCTTATAGCCCACCTTTCCATATAAAGCTTTCTTTCATTCACTAGAAATTAAATGATGGACCCAGCCTAAAATCCCATCTTTAATTTCTTATAACCATGGCTAGAAAAATAGTGGTAGTTTCAAATATTTAGGCTTCATTTCTATAACTAGTTTACTCAATATCAATTATTGAAGCATAGTTTCACTTTAGAAAGCATAAAGAAAAGTCAAGAGCTAGATAAATTCTATCTAAAACATTGTAGAGTCTTTAAGAGAGTTTTCCGTGGTATTAATATGAGATTTTAAAACATATATACACCTGTTAAGTATATACATAGGAAGATCAACCTAAAATTCTTAATTATGAAACCAAATCAAAATGAAAAGGTTTTTGTATTTTTAAAAAGGTGTCTTTCTAGACTTTTGAAACATGGCAATCCAAAGAAGCATAACCCACAATTAGGTTCCTGACAAACAGATAGTAAATGCCTTGAGTTGTAGGAAAATTGTAGTCTCCATTCAGGAGACCAATGATCATTTAGCATGTGTTAGCACTATCTATAACATAAGAAAGAAGTGTTGTGTGTTTTTCTTCTCCAAGATGTGCTCAGTGACAACATATGATAAATAAAAGACACTAAATACTCCAAATGCATCAAAATAATGCCCCGGTAAGAAAATTAGATTACATGTGGCATTCTCCAATCCTATTCTCAACCATAAATACCTACCTCATGCAATCAAATTTGAGGTAAATGAAGAAGGTGTGGATAAATTCAAATAAATAAAACAAGCCCCCTACCATTCACTTAGTTGTTCAAATGAAAAGACATGTTATAGCATGTGTTAGCACTATCTATAGCAAGAATGATAAGAGTTGTGTTTTTCTTCTCCAAGATGTGCTCAATGAAAACATATGATGAATAAAAGACACTAAATCATCCAAATGCATCAAAATAATGCCCTGGTAAAGAAAATTATATTACATGTGGCATTCTCCAATCCTATTCTCAACCATTAATACCTACCGCATGTAATCAAATTTTCGGTAAACAAAGAAGATGTGGATAAATTCAAAAAAATAAAACAAGCACCCTACCATTCACTTAGTTAATCAAATTAAAAGACGTGTTATAGACAGGCGGGTGGATTCATAAACAATGATGAGATAGTATGTTTTGCAATTGAGTACAAACAATACTATAGCAAGAATGATAAGAGTTGTGTTTTTCTTATCCAAGATGTGCTCAATGACAACATATGATGAATAAAAGACACTAAATCATCCAAATGCATCAAAATAATGCCCCGGTAAAGAAAATTATATTACGTGTGGCATTTTCCAATCCTAATCTCAACCATAAATACCTACCACATGCAATCAAATTTTAGGTAAACGAAGAAGATGTGGATAAATTCAAAAAAATAAAACAAGCACCCTACCATTCATTAGTTGATCAAATTAAAAGACATGTTATAGACAGGCAGGTGGATTCATAAACAATGATGAGAAAGTATGGTTTGCAATTGAGTACAAACAATACAGCAAATATTATCATCCTTGAATTACATAAATTTATTTCAACAACAAACTTCTTCACTTAGTTGTTCAAATGAAAAGACATGTTATAGATAGGCAGCTGGATTCATAAACAATGATGAGATAGTATGTCATGCACTCTCTAAGTGTCCAAAACTAGACTCTATGGCTTGTGTCTTCCTGTGCTCCTTCTACAGCAAATAGGAACTCGCCTAAAGAAATTTCGCCATTAAATGTAAGGCCTCCATGAATGTTTCATAAGAGGGTGATAAACCTTTCAAAACAAATGCAACCACCATTTTATTAATGCACCGAGCCGGTCTCGGAGATACTTTAATTTGAAGGTGTTCCAACATGGACCTACCCTCTTGTATCTTTGATAAAAATAGAAAACGTTTCATGTAAAAAGCTCGACTTTTCTCTGAAGTTTGACACTTGTTTTTCAAATTGGTTCATAGCACACTTGTCTCGGCACTCTTGACCCCGGATATCAAATCATCTGATATAGACAGCTTTAACAAAAGCAAGGCCTCCTTATGACACTTGTCATAATCCATGGAATCTAGACACAGCCTACTTTCACTACCAAGGATGATCTTATTACAATCCTAAAAATCTGCAGTTGTCAAAATTTTGTGACTCCATACATCATAATTCTAACCCATCAAATTTTGCACCTCAGACATGTCTCCATCGGAATGATGTTTTGAATGTTTGACATTATTCACACTATTTGATGACCCACAAAATTAAAGCAGCAAATAAAGAATTGTTTATATTTCAAATTTCTAACGTCTGACGCAGATATCAATGCAACAAAAAAAAGTTTTGTATTTCTGATTGTCTAACTTCCATCAAGTAAATAGATGCACGGTACAGGTCTGATCCGGAAATAAATCCAAATAGGCAGAAGTATAGTTCCATTTTTCTTACTGCTAAGATGAAAACCAATGTAATGAAAATTCAGTTTATAAAATAGTAAATGGAAAATACTAAAAATAGTGGAAAAATACACCAAAATGCATTTTCCATTTGACTACAAAATAACTTTATCCTTTCATGTTGTCTGCAAACTTAAAGCAGGTGTTATGTATGCCCTATGCAACAAAAAGTTTTGTATTCCTGATTGTCTAACTACCGTCATGTAAATAGATGCACGGTATAGGTCTGATCCGGAAATAAATCCAAATAAGCAGAAGTATAGTTCCATTTTTCTTACTGCTAAGATGTAAACCAATGTAATGAAAATTCAGTTTATAAAGTAGTAAATGGCAAATACTGAAAATAGTGGAAAATTACGCCAAAATGCATTTTCCATTTGACTACAAAATAACTTTATCCTTTCACATTGTCTGCAAACTTAAAGCAGGTGTTATGTATGCCCTAGCGACATGTTTTGTGTGCACTAGAAGGGCGTCCCAAATCTCTTCAACCTCGTAACCTTCAAAAATGACACTGTGACACGCATTTATTTTATCATGAACTTACAGTTTGCACATTCGAAAATCATACTTTCTCCTTAAAAATGACTTATGCAACTCAGGTCTCCAGTCTCATGCCCTAATGCTCTTAAGATGACTTTAAATTAAACAAGGTTTTCCTTCTTTGACCAAGATGTTTCTTCTTTGACAAGCCCTCACGACCTCCTCTTTCTCCCCCATAGTTCGTAACCCAATGTGTGGGCTTCCTCAAACTTTGAACTTCTCAAGCATAGATGGCTCTGATACCAATGTTAGGAGATGTGAAGAGAGAGAACAAGAGAAACCGGAAAGCACACTTAGGAGTTTGTGTGTCCGTCATTTTATCATGCTAGAATTAGTTACATTATGGTTGAGTAGGTTACACCAAACGTTAGTTAGTAGATAACTAATAGTTCGTTAAGCATTAACTGATAAGTAATTACTAATATATTTGAATAAATACTACCTTCTATTACAACACGGATTGAAAAGACCAAAGGCATCACATTGTTCCATCACACATCAAATTGATCTCGTTCCAAGAGCTCCACTTCCAAATATTCCTCTCTAGCATAGGTACATAACAATGAGATTCAAAGAGAAATCATAAGTACTCGTTGGGTAAGGGTAAATTTGACCAAATTATGCACCTTTTTGTTGTCCAACCGTCCATACACGTAAGAAAGGTAGTTTGTTATCCTTCAAGCATTGCTCCACAGGATGCATCCCCCTAAACTTTGACGTTTCTAGAGATGTGGACGTCCTAAGACTTGGGGATGCCCGAGAAACGTCTCGTACCCCCTCATACCTCCCCGTTGTACCCTAGAAACGTTCCCCTTTCGTACCACCACAAGAGACGAAACCTCTCCAAGACATTTCACTAAAAAGGGAACGTTTCTATCAAAGAGGGGACCTTTGGTGACCCCAAACTTTAAATAAATTAACCCAAGTTTCTCGCCAATCTTGGAAGCTGCAATCGTCTCCTACACCAAAAATGGGAAAAATTGATTTTTTAAATTAAAAACAAAAGAATTTATGTTTGTGCCCCCTAACCCTAATCCTAGTAGTTCCTATTAGAGAGTGTACCTTTGGTGTCCCCAACACTTCAAATAAACTAACCCAAGGCTCTCAATAACCCTGAAACCTAATGTCTCTTACACCAAAAATGGAAAAAAGCTGATTTTTTTAATTAAAAACAAAAGAATTTATGTTTGTGCCCCCCAACCCTAATCCTAATAGTTTCTATCGAGAGGGGACCTTTTGTGTCCCCGAAACTTCAAAGAAACTAATCCAAGTCTCTTGAAGAACCTAGAAACCCAGTCGTCTCCTAAACCAAAAATGGGTAAATTTGATTTTTAAATTAAAAACAAAAGAATTTATGTTTGTGCCCCCCAACCCTAATCTTAATAGTTTATGGACCCCACCTACACTCAAAACAAGTGAGCAAGGCCACCACCTAGAAACCCAGCGTCTCCTACACCAAATATGGAAAATTTTGATTTTTTTAATTAAAAACAAAATAATTTATGTTTGTGCCCCCAAACCCTAATCTTAATAGTTTCTATCGGAGGGGGCCTTTGGTGTCGCCGAAACTCCAAAGAAACTAATCCAAGTCTCTTGACGATCCCGGAAACCCAGTCGTCTCCCAAACCAAAAACGGAAAATTTGATTTTTTTAATTAAAAACAAAATAATTTATGTTTATGCTCCCAACCCTAATCATAATAGTTTATGGACCCCACCCACAATGAAAACATTGAGCAAGGCCACCACCATGATATAGGGGACGTCCCAAACGTTTTGTTGAAGAGGGTATGTTTTCTTCAAGAGGAGACCTTCTTTGAGATGATAGACTTAGACTTAATGCGGGTTACAACATATTTGAGCATTGCAGAGATCTACATAGTAATTCTCACCAGACCAAGGTTACTATTTGCTTTTGAAAGATGCACAGTAGGGCTTTTGACCACCTAAAGCACAAATTGTGGTTATAAGTAACTAAAATTTGTTTGAGCTCATCAATAATTGGCTCAATGGAAAAGTATGGCAACCTTGTATGCTTCGATAGAACAGCTCTTCATCTTCCTTGATTGTTGTACCTTCTTTCTTATATTAGGGTTCGTCTTATTGGTTTCTATGGATTTTAATGGGCCTTATTGTTAACACCCTTGTCCTAAGTGTTTTCATGGGATTGCTTACGAGAATTTGATTATTACTATTGTTTTTCATCTGTTGGCTAGATTTTCTACATTGTTGAAAACCGAGGCGATCATGAGATAAATCTCCCTCATTTACCGGTGAGGCTCCGTGTAATATTTGTCAATAAAATATGTTAGTATCTATTTAGGGGTTTTACTTTAACCATGCGGCTTGTGAACCATAGTCAGAGAGTTTTGCAAAATGTAAGCACTTTATTAAAGAAAGGAAATATCTAATGAAGAAGGAAAAAAATAAAAATGGGAAAGAAAGAGGGAAGATGTGCAACCCAATCAATAGATAACAGAGTTGATTGCATGCACATAGATAGGACCAATAAATATTAACACACAGAATTATAAGAAAAGGCGGCTTTCATATCTAGATCTAAAATAACACAAAATTTATAAGTAGATCTAAGACAAAAGCTAGAAACAAAATGCACCGTGACACAAAGTTCTCCTGAAATCTGCTCCTTTCTATTCCTTTGCTTCAAATAGCTATCAAGGATTTCAACACAAAGTCTGGAACACAAGAATGTTGCTTACAAATTCTCCTCAATATGGATCGCACTTTTTGACATGAGAGGGGGCTGCATTAAATAAATTACATTTATTTAATTTTAGAATTATATTTCTAATTTCCTTTATCCTCTTCTTCCTTGTTGACTTTTCCTCATGCTTCGCGCTAAATTTGGATATAGAATTAGTTAATAAATGCATTTAAAGTTGTCTTATTCCAAAAGGGTCGCACTTTTTGACATAGCCAATTTCTATTTTTAAAAGTCAATTTCCAATGGGATTATTCACGCTGCATCGCAGCTCCAAAAATCCCATGATCCACTTAAGTTGTTTGACTTTTATAATGAGATTATTTACCCTACAAGGCAGGTAAGAAATTCCCATCAATGCCTTAAGTGATTTTCTTTTATTTCACAATGGGAATTTTCACCCTGCAAGGCAGGTAAGAAATTCCCGCCTGCCTTTGCCTCTAATTTTCCCATTATGACTTAAGTGGCTTTGCTTTCATGGGAAAAAGTACCTGCCAAGCAGGTACAAAATTTCCACCTGCCTACTGCTACCAAAAATCCCATTGTAGCTTAAAACCTTCCTTTCCCAAAAATGCAACTTGCCCAGAAGAGGCCTTTTCTGTGCACGACTTCGTCTTTTTAGAGAGAACCAAACCTCATGTGGCAAATTCCTTCTGGCATAACGTCCATAGATGATCTTCGATACTCTAGGCAAGAAAACAGACTAAACCGGCAAAGGAATTGACCTAGAGAAATTTCACAGAAAACAAAACAAGAAAACACAAAAACGCAAAATGTTGCCAAAAGTCACAGATAAAGCCCAAGATTCATTCCTGGTGGAAACCCTACTGGTATATGGGAATATTGACATGTAAGACCACAACAGGGTTAAACCAGAGCACAATTTGCCTCAAATGGGGCTCAGAATAATTAAATAAAAATTTCCCGCAAGCAAACCCCAACGACAGAATATAACGATTTTGGGCATCTGGGTATTTGGCGAAATTGGCTTATATGACTCTCTGGGAATATCTTGACACAATACAGACACTTTCTGGCAATTAAAACACAAAACGACCCATTATTTTAAAAGTACGAAAATTTTTACATGGGGTAGTCTCGGTTTCAGGGTGAAATGGGACACCACGTCTGGGTGTAATTTAAGACAGTGACCATACCATGTGCTTGTCATTTTTGGGTTATGGTGGAGGTAGAGCATAAGCTATACATGGGTGCTATAATGATTGACTATTTTTTTCTATTGGGTAAAGGCACAAGTGTAGGAATATAAGGCTTATAGTTTATTATTAAGTCACTATTAATTATGTATTAACTAATGAACAGTTGTAACCACTTCAACCATTTTGTAACTATCTCTTGCATAATAAAATGATGGACACACAACTTACAATGTGTGCATTATGATTTCTCTTCATTATTTCTTTGTTCACATCTTCTAACATTGGTATGATAGTCATTGGTGCTTGAAAGGGTTTGTAATTCAAAAACAAGATTGCAAATCATGAACAGAAGGCTGTGACTTGCAGAAAAGCGTCATTTCATTGGCAGTCACCATTGATATATTGAAGGCATCAAAAAACATTGTTTGCAGAGGCTGTTTTGACAGTTGCTGTTGATGCATGAAAAAATCAAATCGTGAAGGTCAAAAACATGACATAACAGTGATTTTGCAAAGATGATATACACTCGTACAGCACGACGAAAACAAGATCTGACAAGGAATACAAACAACAAGAGATCATAGGAACAACAATTTGAGGAGATAAACGACAGAATAGTCACCATTTTAAAGACCCGTCGCCATGTTCGGGTCCAACACACCAGATCTCTAGGGCACAAGAGTCTGTGCACAACATTCTACTCGAAAATGATGTGTTGACAGGACGAGTTTCAAGTTCCAACAATTCTGAATTACCAGAATTCTATACAGTTTGTGTGAGATAGAGTTCATGTGGGACACACAACTCATCATTATTGACTTCTAAAACAAACTCAAGGGCACATTCGTAGACCAAAACAGACAAAATCGTGACAGAAGAAGTTTCAAACTAGAAAGAAGTTGTTTTGTGGCACAAAAGTACAGTCAAAGGTGATACTGTGCACATACAATTTTTTTGGTATTTTCTCTTGAAATATTTTCTTATAGATGACTGTGACATTCCTTTACTGTACAAATTCAGACATTAAATATTCCTTGCATTAATTTCAGATACAAAATCAGAATACAGAATTGTGTTTCTCTTTGTTGAATTTATTTCCATTAGAATATAGACTATCACTTTCATTTTGTTGCATTAATTTGTGGTTCAGAAATTAAAATTGTTGTGTGAAATGGATGATAAAGTCACAATATCTAGCCACATAAACAATCTTAGGTCTCTCATCAGATAATTGGCATACATCAATGCTATGATAGAAGACCCAAATGTCAAAGCTATTTTGTTAAATAGTCTAGCTTCTAAATATAGCAAGGGAAAGTTCAAAGACAAACCAAATGGGTGGAAATTTTTCTAATGAAGGATACATATTTTAAAGAAGCCCATACTTTGAAGATGAGAAGGGATCTAGTGTAGATGAAGCTCAACATGGATGGTTGCCTAGTTAGTTTGGGAGTTTGTGATCTTGGGAATTATACCCTTATGAGGATCATGAGACAACTTGATGGAGCACTATGGATGTCGCTCGATAAGGATGGTTGACCAATAATTAGGGAGGTGGAATTGGGAACTCGGGAATTCGACTCATGAACAGAGTTGTACCTAGTCAAAGCACTATGTTTCAGAGAGGAAACTTTTGAAGAATGTGGGACTCTATTTAGTTCTAATCTTTTGTCAATATGTTTTTGCTTACTTTTTGTAGTGTAAACCTTAAGAGTGGGTGTAGGAATATAAGGCTTATAGTTTATTATTAAGTCACTATTAGTTATGTATTAACTAATGGACTCTATTTAGTTTTAATCTTCTATCACTATGTTTTTGCTCACTTTTGTAGTGTAAACCTTAAGAGGGGGTGTAGGAATATAAGGCTTATAGTTTAATATTAAGTCATTATTAGTTATGTATTAACTAATAGACGGTTATAACCGCTTCAACCATTTTGTGACTATCTCTTGCATAATAAAATGACAGACCCAGAACTTATAATGTGTGAATTCTGATTCCTCTTCATTATTTCTCTCTTCACATCTTTTAACAATAGGGACTTAACATAACGAAACCCTGTAGTCCTCGAACCCTTTTATTGTGCATTGATAATTCAAGGAGGATTAATGCAGCTTTATGTTGGCTTGTTAAACCCATGAGCATCATTGAGAATTTATCTTACGTGTTGAGCTAAGGTGTCGTTATGTTTTTGCTCACTTTCAGTGAGTAAACCTTAAGAGGGGGTTTAGGAATATTAGGCTTAATATTTATTATAAACTATTAGTTATGTATTAACTAATAGATGGTTGTAACCACTTCAACCATTTTGTGACTATCTCTTGCATAATAAAATGACGGACCCAAAACTTATTATGTGTGAATTCCGATTCCTCTTCATTATTTCTCTCTTCACATCTTTTAACAGCGGGGACCTAACAGAACCCTATAGTCCTTGCAACCCCTTATGTTATGCATCGATAATTCAAAGGAGGATTAATGCAGCTTTATGTTGGCTTGTTAAACCAATGGGCATCGTTGAGAATTTATCTTACATGTTGAGCTAGGGTGTTACAACACACCTTTGAAATCATTGAGATTTTAGCCAGTTTGAAATCATGCAATAATTGCGAATGGAAAACTATGGGAACCTTGAATGCGTTGATAAAACTCTTCCTCTTCCTTGATTGTTGTATCTTCTTTCTTATATGAGGGTTTGTCTTATTGCTTTCTATGGGTTTTAATGTGCCCTAGTGATAATACCCTAATCCTAACTGTTATCATGGGATTGTTTACAAAATTTAGCTATTGGTATTGTTTTTCCCTAGTGTAACTTCAAAAAAATTTGCTTTACCTTGTCATTATCGTTCTTATAGCTTGAACTATATGTCCCTTTTGGCTTATGGTGGAGTTATATGCATAAGCTAGACACGGGTGCTCTAATGTTGATTGTTGTTTCTTTATTGGATCAAGGAATGGGGATCTAATAGAACTTTGTAGTCCTTGCATCCCTTTTTGTAATGCACTAGAAATCCAAAGGAGGATTAGTGCAGCTTGATGTTGGCTTGTTAAACCAATGGGCATCATTGCGATTTAGCCCATGTGTCAAGCTAAAGTGGTACAAAGACACCTTTTCTACTTCCACCACAATGTTATTATGTTTTCCCCTTGTTTAAATGATTGAGCTTTGAATGGTTGAGCTGATCCTAGCATGTCTTGTATGTTTACCAAACCATGTTGTGGTAGGACTTAAATACATGTGCATTCACTATAATCTCATTGGTTTCCTAATGGTATAATGGGTAGTGGCACGTGCGGATGGTTGGGGTGGAATAGGCAATTGTGGTGGGATCATTACACCCATTTAGCCACAATTTGTATCTCGCTGCAAAAATACAAATGGACACCCAAAACTTAAATGCTAGTGGAACAATTGCCCTTAGTACAACAGACCTTTTTCCTGCTTCCACCACAATGTTATTATGTTTTCCCCTTGTTTGAATGATTGAGCTTTGAGCGATTGAACCGAGCCTAGCAAGTCTTGTATGTTTACCAAACCATGTTGTGGTAGGTCTTAAATACATGTGCATTCACTGTAATTTCATTGGTTTTATCATGTATAATGGGTAGAGGCACGAGCAAATGGTTGGGGTGGATGGGCAATTGTGGTGGGATCATTACACCTATTCAGCCACAATTTGTATCTTGCTGCAAAAATACAAATGGACACCCAAAACTTAAATGCTAGTGGAGCAATTGCCCTTGGTCACCTATTTTGGTGCTCATATAGAAACATCACTGAATGAAATGATGCAACATGGTAGAGACAATAGACTTTGATTCATATCCATGGGCATAAACACAATAATGAGGGTTACAGCATGTTTAAGCATTGGAAAGATCTACAAAGCAATTCTCGCCAGGCCAAAGTCAATTGTTTGCTTTTAACAGATGTATAGTAGAGTTTATAATCACCTTAAAGCACAAATAGTCATTATAAGTAACTAAAACTTGTTTGAAATCATACAATAATTGGCTGAATGGAAAACTACATGAACTTTAAATGCATTGATAAAATAGCTCTTCATCTTCCTTGATCGTTGTACCTTATTTTTCCCCTTTTCCATGGCAACGAAGTAGAAGAGTTGGAAAAGGAATTGAGCTTCCTTTGCATTTGTTTTCTAATTTTTAATGTTTCTTTTTAGTGTGTTTTGCTTTTAGCAGGTCGGTTGGGTTTGTGCTTTTAAAGAGGCATAATAAAAGATTATAATGACTTTATATGGGTCGGCCATGTTCTTCTAAGCCTTGGCACCAAAGTTAGAGGTATATAAGGAGGTGAAGGCTTCATTTGCACTCATACATCTTTGGCGCATTTACTCTACTTGGACTTGTGGGCTGATTGCTCATTGTTCTTCCACTCTTGGGCGAAAATCCAAGTGTGTGGCATCTTCCAAGAAGGACGAAACCCTTCTTGTGGTTGGTAGGGGGATGGAAACCCTCCTTCCTTGTGTGGCTTGAAGGAATATTGCAGATTTGTGAAGAAGTCATAATCAGATTTTTATATGCATTGATTGGTCTCTCCTAGGTGGAGCGACTTACCCTAGTGTGGAGTTTGGTGTCTTCAAGGGCACGAATTTGATATTTCATTTCATATTCAGATTTGCCTCTATTTATAAAGTCGGAATCTACTTTTCTTTGTGAAGTTTGGGGTCTCTAAACCCTTATTTCATAATTTTTATTGCAGTTGTACTTTCGTTGGTTTTTAATTAATTTCCAGCAGTGTTTTGGGTCATATTTCTTATTGAATATTGGTTTGGTGGATGCCTAAAATACTTATATACATTTTGGCAAAGTTGTTTGAAGAGTTTCAAGTGTTTTGCATGCATTTTTGTACTTGTTGTTCCAAAAATCTGATCGTTGTTCAAATCTGGGTTTTATTTTCAGTTTGTTGGTTTAGAAATCAGATTTGATAATCTTTGGGTTTGTGCTAATTTCCTACTTTTCAGTTTCAGCCCTTGAAAGGGATATTACAGTGGTATCGAGCATCGGATCTTCAAAGGCCTAGGGTTTCAATGGAAGAAGGCAACAAGGGTTTTCTATACTACCAAAGAAGAAGAAAGCGGATCAGCCAAGGAAGAAGAGACAATATGGCTAATCAAGATCCTCAAGAAGCCAAATTTGATAGATTGATTGCAGGTCAAGAGAGATTAGCGAATACACAATGGACTTCCTTGCCCTATCTCTTCAAAAGATAATTGAACCTAGGGTTCATAACGGTGATGGTAGCTCATCTAGAGCTAATAATGCACGGCGACCTATGGGATCAGCCCACGGATCAGCCACAAGGCCCACTTTTCTTCCAAGGGAAGAAGCTATTCCGATGTTGAAGCAAGGCCCTCTACAAGGGCAAAACATTGCCTCAAGTTATGAAGAGTATATGGCTCTTCCAAGAGAGATTCGTGAAGCTATTTCACTTGCCGAATTCATTGGAGTGAATAGAGGAAGACCTAGGCCCAAGCCTAGACATCATATGCCACAAAAGGAGGTACAAATGTGTTGGGGAAGATGACCTTCTCCACATTTGATGGATCAGCCAAAGGGACAGCTAGGGCTTGGATTTAGAAGTTGGATACATATTTGTCTTTGAAGCCCATGATGAGAGGATGCTATCAAGTTTGCTACCTTGCATCTTGAAGGAATTGCTCATGAATGGTGGTTTCATGGGTTAGTGACACAAGGGCATAATGAGATTCATTCCTATGATGATTTTTGTCAAAGACTCATTGATCGATTTGATAGAATTGATCCGGAAGTTCACTTTCGTGAGCTTGCTCATTTGAGACAACAAGGCATGGTGGAGGAATATGTGACAAAGTTTCAGAGGCTTTCCGTTATGATCACGGATGTTTCAGAAAGAAGGCTTGTAGTGCTTTTCATTGAAGGTTTGATTGAGCCCCTCAAGGGTTTGGTTCGAGCCTTTGATCCCTTGTCTCTTCAAGAGGCAATCAAGAAGGCTTTAGATCTTGAAGGTGCTGCTCCAAAAACAGCAGCAAACAACAGTCTTCACAAGGGAAATTCGAGTGGTGGACAGCCCACTAGGCAACCTAGAAACCCTCCCTTGGACCAGCCAAGGAGGCCACCCCAAAAGTTGCCAAGTACTCACATGGAGCTGCCCAAAACCAGCAATGAAAAGAATCTAGAAACGAGCTTCAAAAGAAGAATTTGTGCTTCTCATGCAAGGATCCATGGACTCCAGGGCATCGTTGTTTGGGAAAAGGTAAAGTGCATTATATTGAAGTATTTTCAGATTGTGATGATGATGAAAACAATGTTGATGAAGCTAAGCATGATAGTGTTCCGGAGGAAGAAGATCCAAAGAAATTAGATGGCACTCTTGCTACATTGTCTGGAGCACCTAGATATCACCCATTCTGTCAAGTAAAGGGTGATCTTCAAGGACAAAGGTCACCATTTTAATTGATAGTGGAGCCACACATAATTTTGTGGATGAGAGCTTGATAAAGAAATTGAAGTTGAAGGCTGAAAATTTCAAGGGTTTCAATGTCACGGTGGTGATGGTTTCATACTTCCATGCACTAAAAGAATACCTCAGCTCACACTCACCTTAGAAGGGCATATGGTAAGAGATGATTTCTATGTTATTAGTATTGGTGAATCTGATTTGGTGTTGGTGTGCAATGGTTGCATTCTTTAGGTGAGTTTTCTCAAAACTATCAAAATATGGAGCTGAAATTTAAAGTGGAAGGCAAGGAGGTGGTGTTGCATGGAATGAAAGGTGGAATTCCTCAAGTTGTGACTGCTAAGAGCATGGAAAGAACCTTCAAAAAGGGCAGGTTGCTTGGGCTGCTCATTGTTTGGTAAGAAATGACTTTCTAATTCTTCTATTTCATTCAATCTACTTTTCATGATGATATTCAGCCCATACTTGATAAGCATGCCAAAGTTTTCAATGAATTACCTCATGGGCTGCCACCGGATAGGGATTCCAACATGTTATTGAGTTAGAACCGGGTACCAAACCGGTAATAACCACTCCTTACTATATCGTCATCACCCACGGATCTACAAGGAAGAGATTGAAAGAACCATCAAGGAATTGTTAGAAATGGGGCTGATTAGGCCTAGTTCCAGCCCCTATGCTTCTTCCGTAGTGCTGGTTAAGAAGAAGGATGGCACTCTAAGAATGTGTGTGGACTACCGAATACTAAATAAGAAGACAATCAAGAACAAGTATCCAATACCGAGGATTGATGAGCTAATGGATGAACTACATGGAGCGGTCTACTTCTCCAAAATTGATTTAAGATCCGGGTATCATCAAATAAGAGTAAGAGAGGAAGATGTTCACAAAACCACATTTAGGTGTCACTTTGGGCATTTTGAGTTCCTTGTCATGCCATTTGGGTTAACCAATGCCCCACCACCTTCCAATCATGCATGAATCATATTTTGGTAAGCATTTTGAGGAAATTTGTGTTGGTTTTCTTTGATGACATTTTGATTTATAGTAGATCATGGGAGGAGCACCTCCAACACTTGGATAAGGTGCTGGAAATTTTAGAACAACAGTCATTATATGCAAAAAAATCTAAATGTGAGTTTGGTATGGATGAAATTTTGTACTTGGGGCATGTTATCAATGCACGTGGAGTTCATGTGGATCAAAACAAGATCCAAGCCATCATGGATTGGCCAACTCCAACCAGCATTACTCACTTGAAAGGATTTTTGGGTTTGTGTTCATATTATCGAAAATTTGTGAAGGGATTCTCCCAACTTGCAGCCCCATTGACTTCTCTAACGAAGAAAGGAGCTTTCAGCTGGTCAAAAACAGCCCATATAGCTTTTGAAGAGTTAAAAAAGGTGATGTGTTCTTGTCCAGTTCTCGTTGTTCCAGATTTCTCTATACCATTTGTGCTTGAATGTGATGCTTCCGGTGAAGGTATAGGAGTTGTTTTGATGCAAAACAAGCACCCCATTGCTTATGAGAGTCGGAAATTGAAGGATCATGAGAAAAGGTTCTCCATTTATGACAAAGAAATGTTAGCCATCATGCATGCATTAATCAAGTTCAAATACTTAATTTGTGGAAGGTTTGTGGTCAAAACCGACCACAATAGCTTGAGATTCTTTCTCCATCAAAGGGATTTGAATGACCGGAACAAAAAAATGGTGAGTAAGCTCCAAGCATTTGATTTTGATATTGAGTATGTTAAGGGAAAGCATAATGTGGTTGTGGATGCTTTATCAAGGATGCCACCTCCTACTTCATTAGAGGATGTGGAACTTCATAGTGAGGAGAATGAAGAGCACATGACAACAGATCCATTGAGTTTGCAATTGCTTGGGGACAAGCAATTTTGGGAAGGGAGGACTGTAATGTCCCTTTTTCCCACTTAAGGACCTGATTTTGGACTTCTTGCCATCCCCTTTTCCATGGCAACGAAGTAGAAGAGTTGGGAAAAGGAATTGAGCTTCCTTTGCATTTGTTTTCTAATTTTTAATGTTTCTTTTTAGTGTGTTTTTGCTTTTAGCAGGTCAGCTGGGTTTAGTGCTTTTAAAGAGGCATAATAAAAGATTATAATGACTTATATGGGTCGGCCATGTTCTTCTAAGCCTTGGCGCCAAAGTTAGAGGTATATAAGGAGGTGAAGGCTTCATTTGCACTCATACATCTTTGGCGCATTTACTCTACTTGGACTTGTGGGCTGATTGCTCATTGTTCTTCCACTCTTGGGCGAAAATCCAAGTGTGTGGCATCTTCCAAGAAGGACGAAAACCCTTCTTGTGGTTGGTAGGGGGACGGAAACCCTCCTTCCTTGTGTGGCTTGAAGGAATATTGCAGATTTGTGAAGAAGTCATAATCAGATTTTTATATGCATTGATTGGTCTCTCCTAGGTGGAGCGACTTACCCTAGTGTGAGTTTGGTGTCTTCAAGGGCATGAATTTGATATTTCATTTCATATTCAGATTTGCCTCTATTTATAAAGCCGAAATCTTTTTTCTTGTGAAGTTTGGGGTCTCTAAACCCTTATTTCATAATTTTTATTGCAGTTGTACTTCACTGGTTTTAATTAATTTCCAGCAGTGTTTTGGGTCATATTTCTTATTGAATATTGGTTTGGTGGATGCCTAAAATACTTATACACATTTTGGCAAAGTTGTTTGAAGAATTTCAAGTGTTTTGCATGCATTTTTGTACTACCGCTGTTCCTAAAATCTGATCACTGTTCAAATCTGGGTTTTATTTTCAGTCTGCTGGTTTAGAAATCAGATTTGATATCTTTGGGATTTGTGCTAATTTGGAGGATAAGTGCACAATTAATGTTGGCATGTTAAACCAATGGGCATCATTCAAATTTGACTTATCAAAACCCTATAGTTCTTGCATCCTTTGTTGTTATGCGTTGGTAATATGAAGGAGGATTAGTACAACTTAATGTTGGCATGTTAAACCAATGGGCATCATTCAAATTTGACTTAACAAAACCCTATAGTCCTTGCATCCCTTGTTGTCATGCATTGGTAATATGAAGGAAGATTAGTGCAACTTAATGTTGGCATGTTAAACCAATGGGCATCATTCAGATTTTTGCCCATGTGTCGCGCTAGGGTGTTATAGCACACATTTGAAATCATTTAGATTTTAGCTCGTTTGAAGTCATGCAATAATTAGCTGAATGGAAAACTATGGGAAAATTGAATGCTTTGATGATACAACTTTTCATCTTCCTTGATTGGTGTACCTTCTTTCTTATATTAGGGTTTGTCTTATTGCTTTATGTGGGTTTTAGTGGGCCTTAGTGATGATGAGGTCCCATTGTTGTCATGGGATTGCTTATAGAATTTGGTGGTTGGTATTGTTTTCTCCCAAGAGTAATTTTAGACAACTAGTATACCCTATCATTGTCGTTCTTTTGGCATAAACTTGTCTTTTTGAGTTATGATGGAGGTAGGGTATAAGGTGCACATGGGTGATCTAATGATTGAATGTGCCGATAACAAAGACAACATAAACTGACACCTGAATCCATGTTGATGACATTGTGGTAGGAGGCATCCGTAGCTTCTTCATCGTCATCTGATCCTCAGTAAGGCTAGAGCTCAACCTTTTCATAACCTGCAGAAGAACTTTGAATCAATAAAGGAAACATATCGCTGGAAATGTTTAGAGGTTCAGAATGCTAGTGTAACATCTTTATTCTAATGTCTTTAGCATATGTACAAGGTTTCATCCAATGATGTCAATACAAATCTAACGCATTGCCTTTCCAGTAATCACATGTTTAGCTTGCAATCAAAGATGTAAAGAACATGGACAAAATTGAATTTGCAAAAGCATTGGTTGGAATTTAGAGATGAACATCAAGTGCCATGGCATAGAGAGATGAAATCTATTGCCATTGGTTGGCGATGAAGTGAACATTGAATGGCATACGAAAGTGCTAAATGATTTCAATTAGCTATATAAGTTCCCACCTTTTCTTGGTAAAGTGATGGCTCATCTTGGCCAATAAGGAAAGCTTTCACCAATCATCACTTATTAGTGGCGTAGAAGCATCAATACAGTTGTCCAAACAGCGAGAATATGGGTACCGTGAGCAGTTGGTGAGTAACTAATTTAATAGTTGGGTGAAGGTTTGAATGATTAGTGAAGTGCATAACAACTAATTGAATGCGTCCAATCTCTATATGTTTTATACAATTCAAGACTAGTTAAAGTTGCTTTATTATATTTTCGCCCTCAATATGAAAGATCAATTTAATTTAAACTTTGGAACGGATAAATCATGATACAACCTCACCGAAAAAGATGAAATGGGATAGTCTTTAAGGTACTTTTGTAACCTAAGTCACAAAATTCGCTGGATTTCAACCAAAAAGTTCGAAATTCGGCGATTTCCAAAAAAAAATTGTTAAAATTTGGCGAAATTCGAATATTCGGATATTATTCTTTTTTTTGGAACCCTGCAAAAAAACGCAGGCAGTCAAAGTAGGTGGAGCTGTTTTCTGATTTTTTTGGATTCGCATTAATGGCCGCTAGGGTTTCGTTTGCTATATATGCAAGTTGGCTAGGATAATGTTACTACTACAAACTGAAACGTGATTCTGCGAACTGCACCATCGTGGAGTCGTTTTGTGTTGCGAACTGCACCATTCGTGGAGAGCTGGTTTGTTTGTTTTGTGGAGTGGAGTGCCCACAGTTGCCCTCAATTCTTTGCTGCTCAGAGCTAGACAGTCGTGGAAAGGAGCTTCTAGCAGGAGAGGAGGAGCTCACGGGCACACGTTCAATACATTGCTACCCGATCGGCAATGGAGAGGAGCTCACAACGACACATCCGTGGAGATGAGCTCATGTGACAGAACACATCCTCGACTCCATATCCAGGTATTTCCTATTCGCATGAAATAAAAACAAATAAAACTTTACATGTACATAGTAAATAAATTAGGTTTAGGTTTTTTATTTGTTTATTGAAGTTTAAACATTTAAAAACATACTAAATAAATTAGGTTTAGGCTGTTTTATAAAAATAAAGAAAACTTTAAAGGTACATAAATAGAAGTATTTTATTTGTTTAGTGACGTTTAAAGCCATAGTAAATAAATAAATAAAACAAACCTAAATTTAAAGTTATAAATTTTTGTTATTGAAAATATAATATTAAACTTAAATTTGTTATTAGAATTTTTATATTTAGGTTTATTAATATATTATTATTATTATTTATTAATAGTTAGAAATTTAATTTTTAGATTTAGGTTTATTAATATATTTATATTATTTTTTAATAGTTAGAATTTAGAAATTAATTAATAATTAGATAATCGAAATTATAAATTTAGATGTATAATTTATTATTTAATATTTATCAATTAATTTTAGGTTAATATATTTTTATTATTTATTGATAGTTAGAAACTACTTAATAATTACATCATAGAAAATTAGAAGTTTAGATTCGTAATTTATTATTTATCAATTAATTATATGTTTTTAATATATTTTTGAGCTTAAGATATAAATTATGAAATTATTTAAATTGTATAATATGTATTTATAATTCTTTTGGAAACGCCATGCTTAATGCAGGGATACATGGTGTTTACGAGCCTATAAACGACTTTGTAATGAATAAAGCATGACAAGCACCAGACGCATATTGAGACCTGTAGTAGCCAAATGTAATTTTAAGACGTCTTGCAGAAGATCGTCTTTTGTCGAGAGACAGGGGTAATTGGGATATACCTCAAAGGAAATAGGTCCGAGATGTAGACCGATCTCAATTGCTTTGCTGAAGCGAGAGAATCTTTAAAATTATTGAGTCGAAGATCCATTAGACAACATAGGATGACGCACTTAGACCACGCCTAAACAGAGGGGTGATTCCTGTTTGGACACAACCTATATGGACAAATGATAAGTATTTTGTCTCTTAAGAGACTTAATATCGGCACGATCTATTAAAGGAATATTATACTCACATTGACGCCATTGTGTGACTGATTACAAACTCACGGGTTTTAAACACATCTTGCTAACAAATGAAACTTATTTATCTTTGCATAAACTTGGTCATATGAAATCTTGGGTAATTTCCAAGCTAGCAAAAGATCGATTCTTCTAAGAGCAGATATGTCAAATTTACTGAGCCATACATCGAAAAGACTTACGAGATCTTGATCTTCAATGTCTAGGGAAGACAGGACTTGGACAAGCTTCATGACCATTTTAACTGTCTTCTTTGAGCAACTTTTTGGAGTCGGGACTTACGGTATCGGGTTAACCTTTAGCTGCGCACAACACGGCGACTTACTTGACGGGACCTACGCCTCTTTGCCTGGAAGGTGCTATATAAACTCAGGTTCACAGATGACAACGAGATGAATCTGAATCAAAGTGCTTCCTTGACAATAAACAACAAGTAGAAATACCGGACTTTCTTGATGCAAACAATTACATCAAAATATTAGACTTGGGTCTTAGAATCTTTTACTCGGCTCTAAACATATAAACGATAAAGAAACTTTTACTCGGCTCTGAGAATCTTTTACTCGGCTCTGATACCACTTTAAACACAAAACATAACAAAACTCAAAACTCAAAAGCTCTAAAGCTCGATACCACTTTTAAACACACAACAAAAGATAAACAAAGATCGATACCAATTCTAAAACACAACAAGCTTTCTCCACACAAATGATAGATAAATAGAATTCTTCTATTAAAAAATATCACACTTACAGACTTGATATCACAAGACTAGATATTACAACTAAAATCTTTGACTCCTTCGCAAAAGCTATTACACTTCAGTTGTTGCTTCCACGGTGTAGTGAATGAGATGAGAAAACCCATATTTATAGGATTTCTCAAGGCTTTTCACCGGAAAGAAAGACAACCGGAAGACCTAAACCGTAACCCCAGTAACCCAAAAGATTCTGCTTTTAGAAAAACAAAGAACCGACAGACACGGACCATGGGTACATGCCACCCATGATAACACCTTTTTAAAGTGGAGCGGTCCACCACGCTTTCAGATAAGACATAAAGAGAATCTTATCTTACTTTTATTATGACACGATCGGCAACAGGCCTGCCGACATAGCAAAAGCAAACATGATAGTGACAAGCCCACTATCATAGCACTAAGCACTATCATATAATACAGAAGGACCAGGAATGTCATCATCTGATGAGGAAGATGTCTCATCAGTCCTTAAAGGTGCTGGCTCTAGATTCCTCGTGACTCTTTCCAGCCATGGTCTTGAAGTTGATGTTGTACCATCAGTATCTGGTCGAAGATGTGGCCTTGTTGGAAACATGTAATGATCTGGGATACGAAGAGCGTATCCTGGAGCAGGTGGATGAATGTTCATCGTATGATGTAATATGATTCTCCTCCAAAGTTGTCCATTCGATTAGAATGGTGACCCCTGAAAGGATTAGTCTTAACATAATATTGGATTTTAACAAACCAAGGAATTTTACATTGTATTAAAATATTCCTTGCAGTATCAGGTGAAACATCCAATAATGGAGAATCAGAGATTTTAGTAGGGAGATACTTAGCCAAAAATATTTGAAATGTTGGCTGATGTATTTTCTATCTCCTTGAGTACTGGCCTGTTCCAAAGATCAAAATTCAAAGGATGTTCCTCTGTCCACAATCTTGAAAAGCTGAATTTCCACAAAGTGTTTGGTCTGGGCACAAGCTGTCTCAAGCTGATGTCCTTCAAAAGGCAATGGGTCAGGTTGCTCAACATGTCTGGTATGGCGCCAAGGCCATTTCAAAGTACAAAGAACCATAGGTTCTTGTAAAGAATGAAATTCAGTGTGAGGTATCTCAGGATCAACAAACCTTACAGCAACCTCTGACATGTTATATTCAGATACAGAGATATAGTCTCTGTATATCAACAAAGCTTGAGCTTCTCTTGATTTTCTGCCATCATTTCTTTTAATGGTATCAATATGACCTTTACAATTATTGAAACGTCCCATATAGCACCATGGAACTCATGAAACACTTGTGTAACATTTACATTTTTAACCAGATTTAATTCCCTACTAGCAAAATCAGCAAGGGAATTTTCTTTACCTTTGATGTGTTCAACTTCAAAATCAAAGTTATCAAACCAGAGACCCCATCTCTGAAGACGATTAAAAGCAGTCTTATGTGCTGGGTCTCCATTGCTTAGCCTGGCTTTGAAATCTTTCAAATCACTTCTGATAATGAAGTGATCATTCTGTATGAAGAACAAAAAAGCTTTGATAGCCTTTTTTGCTGCCAGGATTCCTTTTGTGTGGAATGGTATTTGGTTTCTGAACCTTGAAATGATCCAGAAGCATATCTGCACACTTTCTCTTTACCATTCTCTAATTTTTCTTTTAATACAGCTCCCCAAATATATCACTAGCATCACATTCTATAATCTTCAAACCAGATCCAGGAAGGGACATAGGTGGAAGATTTAATACCTGCTGCTTGATGCGTTTGACAGCTGAAGTCATTTCTGAACTCCAGGCGGGAGCATTCTTTTTAACCTCTTGTTTAAAAGAATTCTATCTGCTGCAATATTCTTATAAAAACCTGCAACATAATTCACACAGCCAAGAAATCTTTGAAGTTGCTCCTTTTCTTTGAGTTCATCAGGGAACTCCTGTATCTTGGAGACAACATGCTTCTGCATCTCAATACTGCCATCTTTAATCTTTATTCCCAGAAAATCTATCTCATCTTTAAAAACTTCTATCTTACTAGGAGATAGACATAATCCATTTCATAGACAGTATCATAGAACTTTTGAAGATGTTCTATGTGTTCTTTTGGAGATTTACTGAATATCAAAATATCATCAATATAAACTATTAAAAATTCAGCTAAATCTCTGAAAATACTATCCATCTTTTTCTGGAATATTGATGGAGCAGCTTAAGGCCAAAAGGTAATACCTTCCATTCGAACTGACCTCCTGGAACTACAAAAGTAGTTTTGTAGCAATCTTGGGGCTGCAAGAATATCTGCCAGAAACCACTTTTAAGATCAAACTTTGAATATACCTTTGATCCTTTTATTCTGTCAGAAGATCATCCTGGCAGGATAGGATGTTGCACCGCAGATATGAATTTATTCAATGGCTTGTAATCAACAACAAGCCTCTTCTTTTGTCAACTTGCTCACTTCTTTTATTGACATAGAAGGCTGCACAGACCATGGAGAATTGGATTCTTGAATGAATCCTCCTTTTAGCAATTTCTGTATTTCTTCATGGCATTCCTTCCTTTCGGAAGGAATCATTCCTCTGTGATGAGCTCTGAATTTTGGAGTGAGCTCCTTTCCTTCTTTATCCTTGACAATCTGTAATTCAAGTGAACAGACATGTTTCTTTCTATCCACAAAAGCATGTGGATTATCATTACAAAGATCTTTCTTGATCTTTTCTACAATATCATCTATATTAGATTTACAAGTAGCAATGGATTTATGTATCCACTCATGATTTGGTTTTTTGGCTGGTTTTGAGAGTGGAACTATTGTCTGATATGTGTATCTCCTGGGATTCGAACTCAGGGGATTAAACAGAGAGATATAATCTTTGGATATACTAAAGGTTCCACAATCCTGAAGGAATTCTACACCTAGCAGACAATCATATGCTTCCATATCATGTTTATAGAACTTAACATGCCTGGAAAATCCTTCTATTACTATAGGGATAAGAGCAACGAATTTGAGATGACTTCTTTTTTGTCAAACCTGATCTTAAGATGGGTTTGTTCCCAACAATCAGGTGGAATGGCAAGGATCTGATCATACTTATATCAGCACCGGTATCTATCATAGCATCTAATGAATAAGGCTTTATATTTGGAATACTTATAGAGATAGCTATGAATGGATTCTGTGTACATGAAATTGTACATACCTCTGCTTTGGCTTTTGGGTTGATCAGAAGATCCTTCTTGAGGTTCTTGTGCCATGATTTCTTGATAGGCACTTTCCATGTCTTCGTCATCTTTTCATCTTGCTCTTCTTCAGATATGAGTCTGGAGTATTCTTCTGTGGCCTTATCAATAACCTTTTCAAGGAACTGAATTCTGTTCCTTCTCCAAACTTTATATGTTTAGGATCAGTACTTCTCTGATCCATTTGTTCAACAATGTTCTCTTCTGGGAAGAGAAACGGAATAGAATTGTGAGGATTACGGAATCCTCTGCCTCTTTCTCCACGACCTCTCCATGGACCACCTCTTCCTCTGATGGGAATTTGTCTTTGCCTGATCCTTCCTTGAAATGGAGGGCGATAGTGCAGGGTGAATATTGAGATTCCGCAGAGATTCTTCTCTTCTTCTTCTTGAGCTCTTCTCAACTTTTCTTGCTCAAGTCTGTTCTGCTGGATATATTTATCCTGTGCTTCACGAACTTTCTTTTGAAGATAGGCTCTTTTAGTTGTATCCCATGGGGGACACGATTCATATTCACTCTGATAGAGTTCCATTTGTCTGCGGAGAATATCTGCATTGGGAGGCACCAAAGGATGAATGAAACTGGCATTCATATTAATCCTTACCATATTTACAAAACTTGGCAAGGTGTCATAACCACTATCACTCTGCTATCCGTCAATGCTACTATCGAAATGTTAGCTATATTACATCAAATATCCTCAGACTGATATGAGATATCAGAAGAAAAGCTTTCATCATCACTTACAAGTATATATTTTTCTTATGTAATACCTCTGGAAGCTAAAGCATTTACCTTAGCTTTTCCTTTATCTGAATCCTTCTGAGGACATCTGTTAGCATAGTGAGGACCTTTACAATAAAACATGTAGGTTTATCTCTTTTTCCTTTTCCTACATATTTCTTTTTCCTGAAAACAAAAGGTCTTCTGAAAGAATTGTTAAATTCTGATTTAAACTTTCTATCATACTGCTTCTTATACTTCTTATATTTCTTATACTTCCCCTTCCCCTTTTTGAAAGATGTACAGTCAGTACATTTGGACTTGACTGGACCATCTAAATTTTCACAACCAAAGGGATCTATAGCATACATATCACAGAATGATTGTCCTAGAGACTTGGCATTCTTGATAGCTTGTTTCCTTTCCCATTTTCTTTACATAACTTAGCATGGGTTTGGTCAATAATTTGATTTATTGCACCAAAACTTAATTCAAGTATTTATACCATGCATAGCCTTTTTATATTCTAGTAGCAAAATAGGAGGAAAAGATTCTATGTACCTTAAGCGCATAGTCTCATCATTGATGTTTCCAGAGTTATAGTAGAGCTTCTGCATGAAGCACTGGTACTCCTTGATTCTGGACATATCACAGAGTCTGGCTCTGAGGAAGATAGCAGTATTCTTCATCTTATCATCATCTATATTACCTATAAACTCTTTAATAATAGAATTGTTAGTCCCATATAACCACTTTCTAAAATAGCTTCTTTATCGGGAAGAACATCCCACCATTCTTTTATAATACCTACAAACCCATTAGCAATTGAAGATGCAATGGTGCTGTGGATCTTTTCTATACATTTCTAACTGGGAATTTCCCCAACCAATCATCCCATGCACCATCTCTTTTATCTCTTCTAGAGTTCTGCACTCTAGCTTATACCAATTGGTCAGTAATGTTGGACTCCCTAGCCATTCCATGTAACGGCTCGCTCAATGTTGGTATTAGATGTTTCTCCCAAAATCATTCCTTCTGCCTGTTGATGTTGTTCAATCTTAACCATGCCAACAGACTTTTTATCTTTATCAAAAAATAATGGCTTATACTGGGAAAGAATTTCTTTATGCGGTCACTACTTCACGGATGGATTTGCAAGATCGCTGACTTGTTTCCATAAAATTGCACTAGACCAATCTCCTTCTTCCTTCTTGACTGTATTGTCCCAGATCTGTTCTATCTTAGGGACTATCTGAGGAATATCATCAACTGCATCTAGAACTTGTTCAATTTTCTGATCTGCTTTCTCCAAAGAATCATGCACATGAGATAAACTACTTTCTACAAGCTCATGTGTATGTGTTAGTTGACTAGCAACATTACTTTTAATACTAACACTATGATCAATTAGTGGCTGAACCACATCTACAACATTCTGAGTAATAACTTTAGGTACTTCTTCTACAACAACCTTATGACTATGTTGTACCAAAGTTTCTACTCTTTTTACAGACTTTTCAATAACTTCTACTCTAGAATTTAAAAGTTTTAGGGCACCAGCTGTGTCACCTTTTCTTCTGAGCTCAATGGCTTTGAGCGTCTTTTCCATTGCTCTGCAAGCCTTGTATCATAATGAGATACTTTGTCATGAATCGCTTTATCGCTTGTTGGTCCAGTTCAACATCTTAGAGCTTTCTGAAGGCTCGATCTGCTTATCAACTGTTCTCTGGTACCAAAATACGGCTTTCTGTTTCTCATCTGGAGATATTAGTTCATAACTATCTGTAGGAGGAAAAGAATTTGAACTGCCTGACGCCATGTTAATGGTTGGGCCATTAGAAGGGACATACTTCTGGTTTACTAACTTTTGACAGTCATCACACCATAGGAAATCTGTATTGGGATCATGGACTAGGGAACTATGACTGCACAAAAAGGTTTTCTCCTTGGCAGGAGTCTGAGTAGACTAACTATTAGAAGACTCACCTACTGAAAAATATGAACTGTTAGATCATCTGCATTAGATCTAGGCAAACTTAACCTAGAGTTAGATCTAAAAGACAACTTTACATTATCTTTACATTCTTCTACTGCTGTAGCATTCTGCAACTTGGGCTGAGAAGACTGGATGAATTTTTTGGAAAGGGTCCATTCTTTAGGCACTCCGATCTGAGACCAGGAAATGAGTTCAGCTCAATCTGTTGGCTTTCAATGTTGACATGACTCACCACGTTCTTTATTATGAATAACATTAATATTTTTAAAATTAAGTTTAATCTTTCATTATGACTTAATTATAATTTAGTTGTTTATTATTATTTTTAGAAGGCTTTTAAGTTTTAATAATTTAATTAGATTATTATTATTTTGGATGTTTACTTGGTATTAGAGTTATATAGGTATTATAATCTCATCGTCTTTAAAACATGTAGGTTCCTAACATAATTCAATGGCACCCCGAAATCGAAAGCTGAGGGATGGAAACACGTAACATGCGATGGTAGTCATATCAAATGTAATTTGTGTGGTCATTCATTTGTCGGGAGTATCACAAGGGTAGTGGACCACCTACTTGGCATCTCAGCTGGTGCAGGAGGGGGTGTTATTGCATGCCCAAATGTAACTCCAAGCATCAGAGCTGCTTTAGAGAAAGACCAAGCCTCTTCGTCTGCAGGAAAGCGAAATCAGCGCAAAAAAAAAAGAATTCAAGCAGAAATATCTAGGTTCACTACAAGTTTTATGTCTTCTACTTCAAACATTCCTGCGTCCGGTGATGCAACAAGGGGATCAAAGAGTGGAACTTTGAACAGCCTTTGGAAACCAGTGGAGAAACAACATGTGGACGATGCATTTGCTGATTTGTTTTATTCAAGTGCAATTCCATTCAATGTTGCAAGAAATCCGCATTTTAAGAATGCAATTCAAAAAGTTGCAGAGTTTGGCAAAGGGTATACACCTCCTACTTCAGAGGCTCTTCGAACAACTCTTTTGAAGAAATCAAAAGAAAGGGTGACTGAAAAACTGGCAGTGGTCAAAGCCTCTTGGAGTGTAACAGGGTGCACCATATTGAGTGATGGATGGTCAGACATGTGTCAGAGGCCATTGATTAATGTTTTGGTGGCTTGCCCTCTGGGCGTAGTGTTTTTGAAAGTAGTTGATGCCATGAACCACAAGAAGACCTCTGAGTATATTTTCAAAATATTAGAGGAAGCCATTCTTGAAGTGGGTATAGAGAACGTGGTTCAAGTTGTGACTGATAGTGCTGCAAATCTGTGTGGGCGCTGGGAAGTTGATTATGGATAAGTACCCACATATATTTTGGAGTCCATGTGCAGCACATTGTCTTGATTTGTTGCTTCATGACTTGGCTAAATTTCCATGGGTGCATGAAGCAATTCACAGAGGGAGAGCAATTGCAAATTTCATCAGAACCATCGGCTCACATTGAACATTTATAGGCAGCATGCATCCAAAGAGTTGTTGAGGCCTTGTGAATTTACAGCCATCAAAGTAGAATGTGCATTTACAACCATCAACAAGATGTAAATGTCATTTCATTCTATATAGCCACCATATCATTCTATGTTTAAAATATTGTTTTTCCTTGGGGTTCTATGTAGTAAGCGAGAATGTGCATTTACAGCCATCAAAGCATAATGATTCCTCAGATGTAGTTGCAAGTGCTCTAGTAGACATCTATATAAAATGTCGAGGCATGCCTAATGCACATGAACTATTTGAAAGAATGCCTGAAAAAGATGTGGTATCACCATTGCCATGATTGCAGTATATGTAGCAGATGGATTTTGCACGGATGCTCCCACTCTTTGACGTACTAAAACACTTTAGAACATGACCTGAGCATTTAAGCTTCATTTCTGTTTTATTAGCATGCAACCATGCAGGTTTAGAGGATGAGGGTTGTAGATACTTTTAAATTGGAAAGTGCATAAAAACACAATATCAATTTCATGAACTATAATTTAAAAAATTCATTTGACATGGGACATGTTAAGTTGAGTCTGCCATTGGACTTTTCTTTTCCCATCCGCAGCAGTATATGAATAGTTTAAAAAAACATGCGATGTAAAACACATATAGCTTCTGGTCAAATGCTTTGCAACTCCATTAGAATTATCAAAAAGTATTTAAAATCAGAATTATAAGGTCTCAAATATAGTCGTGGATTCACAGAACTTTAAAAATCTGGTTGCTGATTTTTATCAGTATATGTTGTTGCTTGTGTGAAATTGGCCATACCCTATTGCAAAGCTCCCATTTTGCCACAGGCTGCGAGTATGTTGGCAAATGTAAACCGATCTAGTCGAAGACTTGTTTATTGCATATGGTGAAACAGTGTGACTACCTTGTGAGGATAACCATGTCTAGGTCTTAAGTATCTAAGATTCTTGAGTTAATTTGTTTTAAAATTATCACTTGGGAGAATCTATGATTGTTCCTATAGTCTACTTTAAGAAAAATTCCCATATATGAAAACGAACTTTATCTGAAAATCAATAATTATTATTAAGTGCCAATTTACCATCTGTCGGGTCATATTTGCTTACTGAAGACTTGTTTGTTGCATATGGTGAAACAATGTGGACTGTTAAGAATAATCTAAACAATACTTGCTCCAAGACCTAATCAATCTATGTCTGATCAAAGAACACTTACTATTGTCTTCTTGTTTGCATGTTTACTATCTGTTTGGCTCATATTTGCTTACTTTGAAATCCAAAAGTTGGGTAAATTTTCGAGTTTACGTATATAGTTTGTCTACTATAAGATGAGAAGAAAACTATAAGGTCTGCTAGGTTTTTGACCTTCTAAGCTTTATTTTTGCTCCATACCACACATATCCCACAAGCACTCATACAACCAATGATAACCCTTACATCTAGCATCTAATTATCTTATGATTTATATGCAAAAATAGAAATTGAATGACATTGTTCTACATCATTGTGCTTGGCACTCGATTCTATTGGAATTCGTTCCATTTATATTGAATTACACAGATCACAGTAGCTCACGTATGTTAGTTCTTTTTTAAATTGTATGGACTGTCATTTTATTGCGACCTGGGTATATGAGTGGGGGATATATAGACTCCCTTGTGCTTTCCTACTTCCAACATGTGCTTATAACAATACTGCACTCTGGAGGAAGTGGAGTATAACTGTATATGCAGTTCATATCATCACTATCATGAAATCTCAGTTTTCCAACAATATGGAAATGTGTTTAACTGTTAGCAATGACTAAGTCGGTTTTTTGCTTCCTGAGGATATCAGTGGGATATAGAGAATCCTTCTCCACTTTCCTACTTCCAGCACATGCTTATATCAATAATGTTATATGTAATCCATATCATGACTAACATGGAATCCTAGTTTTCCTACAACATAGAAATGCTTCATGTAACAGGCTCATTGCTTACCAATGATTAAGTCATTTTATTACCTCATAGAGTTACAAGTTAGACAATAGAATTTAACTCTATCACAACATGTTGTGTTTCAATCTGTGAAAATTATGCAAATAAATTAAACGTAGATGTTCTTATTCTACTAATATCTTATTTACATTTACATACATGTTGACCATATAGATCAACGCTTGGCAATATATACCAACATACAATTAAAGTAGATTATTAATTCGAGTTGCAATTTTTTTGTTTATCTCAATAGGACCATGTAGATGTTCTTATTCTTCCAATATCTTATTTACATGGAAACTATTCATCATTTTATACTCAATATATTAATTGATTCTACCTTACTTGCTCATACATATCACTTGTTTGGCTATGCCTGCCTTTGGATGGGCTTCGCTTTTCAGAAAATTTGTGATAGAAACTCACATTACTTTTACGGTTACATTTGTGAAGGTATGTAACAACATCTACAATATCTTCTCGATTTGATTTAGCTTATTCAACTTAAGGTTACGTAAGTCGTTACAAAAATGGGTACAATTGCAAATCATATAGAAACAAATAGGCTAATGTTATATTTTTATGTACTTTGTGTCATATTCAGGTACAATTATCAGAACATTTGCAATTGTTGTTACCTTTACATTGGTAATTGCATCATAAGAATAGCATCATCTTAAAGGTTAGTAGTTTCGAATTTGCTATATGCCTATATATGGTTTCCGCATCGATTTGTATTAACGTTGTTCCATTTCTTCCATGCATAGACCTACATATACATCTTCAAAATGTGTCTTTATAATCATCCTCATTTTCTTATGTTCTATGCAATATATTTGGACACAGGTATCAAATTCTCATAACACCCCAACAAAACTGTAAGAAACTCACATTCCTTTTATGGTTACATTTGTGAAGGTATGTAACAACGCCTACAATATCTTTTCGATTTGATGTAGCTTTGTATAATACATGCACATTTGAATTTTATAAAAAATTACATTGGTTACTATAGCTATTCAACTTAAGGTTACGTAAGTCGTTACAAAAATGGGTAAACTTGCAAATCATATAGAAATAAAGTTTAATAATTTGCATGTACTCAAAAAAATTGCGCAAGAGAAAACAAAGTCACAATAATATAGAAAAACACATTAGGAAATACAAACAACAACTTGTGAAGCCACTTTGGTTTCCAAAATAGTAACAAGACTTCCCAGTAATAAAGACGCAAATGAAAAGGAAGTAATTAATGCTGAAACATATATACCACAAAATATGCCATCATTTGTTGACATTGAAAGTGCATTGCAATATGATCATCTATTTCAAAGTACATCATTCAACTACAATGCAGGTGATTGTCTTTTTGACACAATTCAAGTATTGTTGCATTTTCAGTATACGTCAATTGAATTGCGTATGGGTACAATAGACTATTTTAGATCATGCTTAAACAATAGGGACCCAACAACAATATCATCGTATGAAAATGAATTGCATGTTGATATGCTTTTTGATTTGCATAGAATATATGAAAAGACACTTACTTGCGTAGGATGCGGCTTTCTGCAAATGAAAATAGAGATGGCATTGAAATAGGTCTATGGGGTGATACATTTTGTATCCATTGGTTGTCTAAATGGCTAAACATTTCAATTTGTATATGGTCAGTTACCCACAAAAGAAAATACCTTCACTTTAACAAAGAATCATTGACACCACCATATTCAATATTATTTCACGATAGAAACCCAACTTGTGGCCACTATGAACCTTTGTTCTGTACCATAATAATCCCACGACAAATTGTAGATATCCATACAAAGTTATCGCATACTTGTAATGATCTACCTCCTATTTGGAATGCCATTGCTCCTGAAATAGAAAGCTATGGCCTTTTAAAAACACATGCATTTAGTAATGACTATGGCGAGAGCATGTTTACTGCAATTAGTCTTTTGACAATAGAAAATTTTAATGCAATAGTTCTTCACAATATATATGGCACAATCTTTGACTAATGCAATTTTAGGAAAAGGTACATACACAATCGAATGCTTACAACTATGCAGCCCAAACTTTGGCGTTTTCACCAATGTAAAATCAAGTTTTCAACCCACAAATATATCTTTCTTTAGTTGGACTACCATACGAAAAAAAAATTGTGGAGGGTTCCACATCAGCCTCCTAGCTCGGGAAAAGCTATCCCCTTCACTGCCTCGATGGATCTTTTTCCCCGCGCATCCTCTCTCACATCACGGAGGTTGCCGCTCCTCTTCTCGTGATCTTTTTCCTGCGTCCTCGTGGGTACACCGATGGGCCCTAGACTCTATCGAAGATATAAAAAATGGGCTCGTTAAAATGGCAACCATGTGGAGCGCTAGAAATAGCGGCTATATGCCTAATGGTTTCATATTATTTTCCTTCAGCATGAAAGAAGACTTTGCTAGAGCACTGTTAGGTGGTCCGTGGTTTTTGGCCAGGCGGGGCTTCTATCTCAGGAAATGGTCTCCTGGTTTCAACCCACACACGGAATCCATGACCCAAGCCCCATTTGGGTTCGCCTCCCGGGGCTCCCTCTGGAGTTCTGGCATCCGGCGGTTATTGAAGGTATTGCTCTCTCAATAGGATCTTTAATTGCTATAGATCAAGCAACAAAAGCTAAAACTAGATTCATTCATGCTCGTTTCTGTGTTAATGCTGATGTCAGTTGTCCCTTACCAAAAGAAATAGAGCTTCTTTCGACTTGGGGAACTGGAAACAACCCATTGACTATGAATATATTCCTCATGCTTGCTCCTTCTGCAAAAAACTGGGTCATCGGGCCTCTAGTTGCCCATCTAAACCTCAACCAAAACCCAAGTCCCAAATCCTCTCCCCAAAAATCAAAAAAATCTTTATCCCTAAACCGTCTTCTATTGAGATCCCGATCATCCCCACTTCTAATCCCTTCGCTCTCCTTGAAGATGGAGAAATCAACACCTCTTCTGATCCTGTTTCCGAGATCGTCCCCTCCATGCCCTTTCAACCTCTCATCACCCCTCTGCCTCCCTCGGCTCTCCCCACCTCTTCCTCTAAAGGAGTTGACCTATCCTTGGCTGCCTCCTCCCCTCCCCTTCTCCCACTGTCCTCTCCTCTTCCCTTCCCTCCCCTTCCCTCGATCCCCTCTTCTTTGAATCTTTCCCCCCTGCCTCCCCTCTGTCCACCTGTTTTAGACTCTGTCCCCTCCCCCTCGGGACATTCCTCTGATGATAGTTTCAATCATCGTTTTACTAGAAGTAGCAGCAAGAAACCCGATATAGGCATGGAAAAAGCTCGGGGGAGAATTCCGAGCAATATCAAACTTCAAAGAAGCAGCTATAAATGTCGCGCAAGGAACTCAAAGCACAATCCCCATGGTGGTGGGGAGCAAACCCAAACCAAAGAAATGAAGATAATTTCTTGGAATATAAGAGGACTTAACTCTCTACAAAAGCAAAGAGTTATCAAAGACATCAAATTCCAGAACTCTCCTGATATCATAATGCACAGAAACCAAACTAAAAATGAGGATCGCCTCCTAAAAATCTGGCCTGCGGCATCTTTTGAATCTCAACCATCAACAGGGAACTCAGGGGGACTTTGTACCTTTGGGATCCCAGAAGTCTCAAAGGGGAATGCCTGTTCAAGCACCCCAACTTTTTATGCATGCTCTTCCAAGAGATCGAGCGACTCTCTCGATTGCTATCAATGTGTATGCCCCAACTGGAGACTCATCGTGGTAAATTATGGAAAGATATCACTAACTTCATCATCACTTGTGGTAAAATTCCCATTCTAATAATGGGAGATTTTAATTGCCCACTTTATCCTTCGAAAAACAGGGAGGTATGCCTGCCATGACGGTCAGCATGGAGGCTCTGGCTGACTTCATCAGGGTGAATTCACTTCTGGATATGGACTCCACGGCTCATCTTATACATGGTCAAACCGCAGATTGGGCAGGAACCACATTCAAAGCAGATTGGATAGATCTCTAGGCTCTCTGGACTGGATCTCTCTCTTTCCTGACTTCTACCTCAACTCCTCCCCTGGGCCGCCTCTCCACCACACCTCTTTCGTTGAGTGCAAATCACAAATCAATGCCAAGAATCCTCCTTCAGTTTTGAGCTTGCTTGGCTTGAAAACAACCACCGATCCCCCCTGTCAGCAAACTGGTGGAATATCAATATTGAGGGCTCTAGTATGTTTAGATTTTCCAGCAAGCTCAAAGAAATTAAAAAACAACTCAAGATATGGAAGTCGACGGTCTTTGGCAACATCAAGCTTCGCAAACAGGAGCTAACTCAGAGTTTGGCAAAAGTCTCAGAACAAATAGAGATTGTTGGAAGATTGGATCATCTTCACCAACATGAAATCTCCCTCCTCAGTGATTATCACAACACCCTTAAAGAAGAAGAGACCTATTGGAGGCAACGTTCTCGAGCCCTTTGGCTCGAACAAGGAGATCGTAATACTAAATTTTTTCACATCACTGCTTGCAAGCATAAAGCTAGAGATAAGATCCGTGAGTTGGTGTCGTCCTCGGGTTCCTTGCTAACTGCTGAGGCTGATATATCCAACGAGCTTGTCTCCTTCTATTCAAATCTTCTCCAGCCGACTTGCCCCTCCGAGCAATCAATGAATGACATGCTCCAACATATTCCGCATCTGGTGTCTCCTGAGATGAACAACAATCTGATCAAGCCTTTTGCTATGGAGGAAATTCACAAAGCAGTCTTTGCAATGAAGAGGGACAAAGCTCCGGTCCGGATGGCTTTCCTGCTGCCTTCTTCCAAGTCTTTTGGGAAATCATCAAGCAGGACCTCTTCCAAGCAGTGAATGAGTTTCAGGTGAACAACAATCTGCTAAAGGAATGGAATACCACTTTCGTTGCACTTGCCCCAAAAGTGCATAGTTCTAAAGATGTATCCAATTTTAGGCCAATCAGTTTATGTAACACGTCTTATAAGATTATCACTAAGATGTTGGCCTCCAGACTTAAACCTCTAATGCAGGATCTCATCTCGCACAATCAGAACGGCTTCATAAAAGGTCGGCTCATCCAAGGTGGTATAATTACAGTTCATGAAGCCATTCACTCGGCCTTTCTTTCGAAGTCCCCAGGAATGATCTTAAAATTGGATATGCAAAAAGCTTTTGACAGAGTCAGCTGGCCTTTCTTAATTAAGGTCCTGGAAAAATTTGGTTTCGACAAAAAGTGGTGTAGCTGGGTCTTCTCTTGTATCGCGACCCCTTGCTTCTCTATTCTTATCAATGGCATTCCAGCTGGGTTTCTTCAAAAGCAGCAGAGGTATCAGGCAAGGGGACCCCCTGTCACCTTTTCTTTTTGTCCTAATGGCGGACTCCCTTAGCAGAGCTCTGGAAGCGGCTAAAAGTCAATCTATCATTTCTGGTATGAAAATCACCTCAAATTGCCCTTCTGCCACACATAGCCAGTTCACTGATGACACTTTGCTGCTCAGTTTAGCCTCTGTAATTGAGGCCCGGGCTATAATGGATATCCTTTCTCTTTACCAATCAGCTTCTCAACAAACTGTCAATTTCAACAAGAGCAACATCTCCTTCATCAACACGGCCCCTAGGACTCAGAGAAAGATTGCTGATATCTTTGGTTGCAATATCAGGATCTCCCGCCTCATATCTTGCATCCCCTCTTCCATGGGAAGCAATCTAAAACTCTATGGAATCCTCACATCAAAGGTATCAAAAAAGTCAGGGCCGCATGGAAAGGGGCTCTCGCTCACCAGCCGGGTAAGCTCCACCGTGAAAGCCACCCTTCAAAGCCTCCCTACTTACTTCATGTCCCTGCTCAAGATTCCTGGGCCTCAAAGAGGGAGGTCAGGAAAAATTCAAAGGAACTTTCTGTGGTCGTGACTGAGGAAAAGAAGAGGATCCATCTTGTGGCATGGAAGGAAGTGTGTAAGCCAACTTCTCATGGTGGGCTTGGTCTTCAAAAATGGCTGACATGAATGGGGCCCTCCTGGCCAAACTTGCTTGGGAAGTGGCTAAAGGTGACTCTAATTGGGCCCATCTGCTCAGAGCTAAATATCTGGCAAATAACGAAGATCTGCTCACTTCCAATCCAATTAGAGGCTCTGCCATCTGAATTTCGTTATTAGCTCCCTCCCCATTATACGCGCTGGCACTAAATGGAGATTTGGGAATGGTCATCTTATTGATTTCTGGAGGGATTTTTGGATCGGGGACGAACCTCTTGATCTTAATCCTGCATGGGACCCTGTGAAGAGAAGCATCATTAATAAGCAAGGAAGATTAGCTTCGGGCTATTGGAAGATTGTGAACTCCATTCCCTCATGGGATATAAAGGCCTGGGATGATATCAGCGATCTGCAGAGTAGGCTCCTGTCATCGCTCAGAGCGGTGCTCTCTTCCATCTACATCCCTTTCTCCCAAAATGAGGACGAGATTATTTGGCCCCTCTCCCCGTCGGGTTCTTTCTCGGTTAAGGCTGCTTATCTTTCGATGCATAGTGCTGACTCTGGCCCCCCCCTTTCCAAAGTCTGGCCAAATGAGATCATTCCCAAAATTGGTTTTTTCTCTTGGCTCTCTTCTAAGAATGCTTTCCTCTCTGGGGAGAATCTGAAAAGAAGGGGTTTCTCTCTCCCCACTAAATGTGTGTTATGTGCTAAAGAGGCGGAGTCCTCTGCCCATCTTTTGATCCATTGTTCTTTTCGCAAGTTATCTCAGCAAAGGGCTTTTATCGAGGTCGGGAGTGTTTTGACCTTCCCGAGTCCATTCAGGACACCCTCTCTCAATGGAGCTCTCCTTTCACTCATCCGATTCTGAATTTGGCTTGGAAACTCCTCCTCCTCACGGATTATGGGGCATCTGAAAGAAAGAAACAAGAATCTTCAAAGAAAAAGTCTTGAACTCGCTCAGTGGCTACTCGATTGCTCTCGCTTTCCAAGAAAATCTCAACTCGATCATGTGGGCCAAATATCAAAGCAAAAATCCAAATCAGAACTCCCAGAGTGGCGTGTTGTTGGCCATTCAAAGTAAAGGCACTTCCACTACTCGATTTAGTCCGCTGGCTTCCTCCAAGGGGCTGGAAAAAACTGAACACGGATGGGGCCTCGAAAGGCAATCCTGGTAATTCTGGGAGGAGCCATTCTTCGTTGCTCTTCGGGATATATTGTTGTTGCCTCTGCTCATAACTTCAAATTTGGTACCAACCATCGTGCGGAAGCCTTGCCGTCCTCAAAGGCCTTGAGCTTGCTATCAAATTTGGTGATGATCCCCTTCAAGTTGAAAGTGACTCCCTCAACATCATCAAGCTCCTGCAATCTAATGATTCTGGTCATTGGTCGATACAGAACATCATTGCTGATATCAGAATTATTCAAAGATCTTTCCAACAAATCCAGTTCCAGCATGTCCTCCGGGAGGGAAATAAAGCGGCGGACCTCCTTGCTAATATTGGTGTTCTCATCGAGAATCAGCAAAGCTGGACAGACAACTTCCCGATGATCTCTGCCAAATCACTCAAAATGATATACCCCATTGCTGACTGGTGGAATGGAGGGCTGATTCGGGTTTCGCAAACTCGCTATGGCCTTCTCAAAGGGCGGCGGCATTTATGTCGAAGTTAATTGATTTGACTCTTAACGATGGACATTTTGATTACGGTGCTATGTAATGATGCGGGGGATCTCCGCACGAATGGGAATTATATTCACATTAATCATTTGAGGATGTGGCGGGAGGGCAATGATAACTTGGCCGACGGCTTCCCATCCTGTCTAAGCTGTTAAATGACCCCTTTTGCTCTCACTTCTGCAATTATTCAAACATTCATACCATGGGGGGTCAGTTGAAGCGTCTTGAGCCTGATAACTGTGATTCGGTTAAAAATGATGGGGAGGTGTGGAATATAATGCTGGAGAATGGAATTGCCACCTTCCTGGAGAAAATGGCGGGTTATTCAGCGCTTGTTTCGTATGCGGTCACGGCTTCCTGGTCGAAGGGTCGGGTTCAGATCGGCAACACTCGCTTTACCATCTCCACAAATGCAATAGCTGACGCCACTGGCCTTCCTGCTGCCGGAGACATCTACTACAAGCGTTCGCTGCATGCGGAAATTCAGGACTTTAACGCCCCTAGGGACAGACCGGTGAAATACCTCTCTGGTTACACTCGGGACTCCCTGCCTTCTCCTTGGGACAGAGTCGCGGAGGTCATAATGCGGTATTTTACCATCGACGGTAGATATCGGCTTGTTTTTGGTCCCCACCTTTTCATCCTCTCTCATCTTCGATGGGGGAAGAAAATCAATCTGGCGGCCTTTCTGTTTCAGTTTTAGAACACTCGGTCCAGTTAGCTCGTGAGGGCGAAGGTGTCATTCTTCACCAGGGTTTGTTATATCTGCTCTTCTCTGTTGCTGCTTCTCATTCCGACCTTCTTCGCTTCCCCCAAATCGGTCGCCGCCGCCGCTCCCCCTCGCCTTCCCCTCGCCCCTCCTCCTCCTCCTCCGCCTCCTCTCGCCGCCGCCGCTCCTTCTCTTCTTCGATTCCGACTGATGTGGCTATTGTGAGTCCCCCTCGCCGCCTCTATGCCCCGCCACCCCTTCTTTCCCCACGCCCCTCTCTTGCTTGTTCTCGAAGGCACAGACGCCAATGGTCACGCTGTTTCCCTGTTTCCAGCCCCGATTCCTCTCTCGGCCGCCGACCTCTGGCCTCGGCTCACTCTCTACCTGCACTCCCTGACTCTGAGCAGCTTAGATAACAACCAACCAGTGGTTGATCCCATCACTCAGTCTGAGGGAAACAATACTCTCTTCGATGACAAAGTTCTTACTGCTGACACCTCTCATTCCTCGCCGATTCTGACTCGAAACCTGCTGAACCTGAGTCTGCTGACACTAATAGGGATAATTGCAGAGTCGACATGGTTTCTTCTATTTTAAACAAGCTTCAGCGCGCATTCAAGGCTTTGAAAGCATGGGAGGCTTTCACTGAATCTACCAAGATTGCTATCATAATGACTGCTCGGAGCTTATCAAACTGGCTGAACATCTTGCTAATGACTCAGGCTCTCCTAGAGCAAAAAATGCAGTCTCTGAGCTGAAAAAGCTCTTATGATGTATCTCTTCTTTCTTTCTGTTTGTTTTTTCGTCCTCCTTTTTTGGAATCTTCTTGGGTATTTTTGCTTTGCTACTTTTATCATTAAATGCCTTATGGGCTCACAGTATAAGGTCAGGGACCTTCTAAAACCCTCCTTTTACCCTATATATTCCAAAAGCATGTGCTCTTTGCGAATGTTTCCATTTTAAAAAGACATAACCACGATTACCAACAATACTATCAATGCTTTTTTGTCTATATCTAGTGACATATCAATAAAAAAGCTTACATTAGGGGACAACATATGTAAGCAATGCAATAATGCCATTCAACATCAATTGCTTCCTAAATTTGTTTGCTCCTTTCAACATAAGAAGAAATGGGAAAATAACTTCAGTTCATAGATTAAGCCTTTTAGAAGAAAGACTTGTTGCTTTACGTATGCCATTTGCACAAATAAGGCAACTTGGATACAAAAGACCGCAATTTGGTCTTAGTGGAACACTTATTAATGTGCCTGTTGATTTTAACCAGGCACAAGAGGCATTGCCAAAGAAAATAAATGAAACCGAAACAATTGCAATTCAGATAAAAAGAAAGTTGGAATACAAAAGTGCATATCTAATAGGAAATGTTAGGCCTAACTATGTCATGCAGGCATTAATAGAACTATGTAAATGTCCCCTGTATATTGACAATCACGTAGTTGTTAATAATGATTGGCAAAGTAGCTTCGAAACACAAGTTGCAAATGTAGTAGACAACATTGAAATATAGAAGAAATAGATTACAATCCTAATGACATTGAGGTTGAACCCATCACAGAATCAGTTGTACATGCTTATGAAAATGCTCATTCAATAAGAGACCTTCAGGAAAATGTTCTTGCAATTGCACCATCAGAAGGATTCAAACCCTTAGGCCTTTTTGAGGACAAATTTTGTGAAGAAATGAGTTTCCCTACTTTATACTATGGAATGCATCATGACAATGATATTACAAAAAGATTCCATTACCAAAAAATAGCAAAATGGGAGCTACTGCATTGTAGAAATGATTTTGCAACTCACACTACCAATCTTTTCTTCAAAGCAATTAAAGTTATCTTGCAACAAGTCTCAAGTTGTGCATGGATATGCATACGCAAAGGCCAATTACAAGGGGAAAAAATATGCCAAAGATCTTAAAAGCAAATCAGGGTGTCCAACATCCTTAAATCGTCAATAGGATTTACAAGTTTAAAAACCATCCAAACTTCACCTGATTATTTAGCAAAGACCAGGAAGAACATATTTGCAATGATAAGACAACTAGGTGCACCAACTTTTTTATTACGCTAACAAGTGTTGATCACCTATGGACACCACTATGCAACGCACTATATGCTCTATCTGCTAAAAACAAAAGGCATAGCGAAAACATTGACGATGATAACATCGATGCAATTATAAGGAAAAACCCAGTAATTTGTAGCCGTTACTTTAATCATAAGATAAATGCATTTAAAAATTGATGTTGACTAACGATACTCTATTTGGAAAAGTCTTGGACTTCTTCTTTGTAACAAAATTCCAAAACCGTGGAAATGAGCATGTGCATTTTATGCTTTGGGTAAAGGATGCTCCTGTTTATGGAAAAAGTTCACATGAAGAAATACAAACATTTATAGACAAATATATCTCTACAAATTCATCACTACTTGACACGAATTTGGCAAAAATGCAAACCCACCATCATACGGAAACATGTACAAAACACACAAACTCACATTGCAGATTTAATTTCCCATTACCACCTATGGATAAGACCACAATACTAGAACCTTTAGAAAATACAGATGCCATAACTAGAAACATAGCAAAACAATTTTTCCAAAGCCTACAAACAAAGAAATATAGCCACTGCATAACATTTACTGCATTTCTTGAAGCTCATAACTTAAGTAGGCAAACATATCTTACACTATTACAATCTCTTCTCACTCGTCCTGCCATAATCTTAAAGAGGCATCCACATGATATGTGGACAAATGCATTTTCCAGTAAAGTACCAAGCATATGGTATGCAAATACAAATGCACAGTTCATTTTAGATGCTTATTCAGCTGCAACTTACTATACATCGTACATGACTAAATTGGACCGGAAATTAACAACTGCTTTTCACAAAATCCGTGAACAAGCAACACAAAATAATGAAAGTGAAATGCAATTCATACGCCATCTAGGAAGTAGTTTACTTAACTACCAACAAATGTCTACACGTCAAGCAGTGCACATTGTGCTTTCACTGCCATTGCATTATGGATCTAGGAAAACTATTTTCATAAACACATCTCCAATTACGAATAGGACATTCATTTTAAAACCTCCTAAGTTGATTGCTAAAGAACATGACAATTCTGAAAATGTTTTATGTGCTTCAATTAGTGACAAATACAATGCAAGGCCTATATCATTAGAAAACATTTGCCTAGCAGAATTTGCTGTATACTATACAAAAACAACAGAAAATATGAAACGTCGTAAAAAACCCAAAATCATACGTTACGTAAGATACAATAAACATGTCGATGCTAGAAAACTATTACAGAGAAAAATTGATGTTGTTTATGCCATTTCGTGAACCAGAAGAATCATTGAAAAATAATTTCGACACATGGTGCTCAGCATTTATTGTCAATCAAACATTGGTAGAAGAGAATGAAAACCAATTCATTGCAAAAGCAGATTCTCAATGGGGAAACATAGACAATGCTGCTTACAACATTGAAAACAAACCCAACTTGACATTCGACTATGAAAATGTAAATGAACCTAATGGTCCTAAGCACTTTGAGCAATATGACATTGAAATGACCTTCAATATGCCACCAAAAAAATAACAGTTCATAACCAACCAAACAACAGATTCAACATAAGCAAAATTCCTTTCTTAATAGATACTGAAGAGTACTTTGCTCTGCAACAACAATTAAATGAAGAACAACAAATTATAGTAAAGGATATTACCACAAAAAAGTTGTTAGCTCCAAATGATCCATTCCATTTATTCTTAATAGGAGGCGCAGGCACAGGCAAAAACGTACACTGCAAAAGTAATATACCAAGCAATCTATCGGTTTTACAATAGGCAATTAAATAGCGACCCTCTAAAAGTGAAAGGCAGCATATAACGTGGAAAGCAAACGTATAATGTCAATGGTGCAACTACTCATTTTGTTTTCCAATTACCTTATCGAATGTCAAAGATGTTGCCATTAAACGCAAATACTCTAGATACAATGAGCAAACACTATAGTGAGTTACAAATACTACTAATTGATGAAGTATCATTAATTGGAAGCCGCATGTTATTTAACATAGACAAACGTCTATGTGAATTTATGCATAAGCCAACCAAACCCTTTGGAAATGTAAACACTATTTTCTGTGGGGACTTATACCAAGCCCAACCGATTCTAGATTCATGGTTATTCAAAAAACCAATCATGCACAATGAAACAATACAATATACATTTTGGCAAGACTATGTCAAATGCTTTCAATTGGACCACGTAATGCGGCAACAAAATTGCATGTTCATATCAATCCTTAACCATATTAGGACTTGCACACAAACAAATGCAAATATTCAATACTTAAACCACCATTGCTATAGACCCCCACCACTAGATCCAAGTTTCCCATACTTATTCCACAAAAACATCGATGTTGACCACCACAACAAGAACATGCTTATGCTTCTACCAGGAGAAATGTGCACACTAAATGCAATTGACTACATAGAAGCTAACCTCATTGACAATGACTTAGTAACTACCAAAAAACCAGTGCTACCAAAAACTATAACACTAAAACAAGACATTCGAATAGAATTGATTGGCGGCAACTACAACATAAATGATGGCTTAGTCAATGGCGCAGATGGAATATTCAAAGCTTTTACAACTGGAACACCAAGTTTAATTTGGATAGAATTTAGCAATATTGACATTGGTAAATGCAAACGTGCCAAAATGGAAACCATGTACACAGAAAAAATCAATAAGCACTTCACTCCTATAACAAGAATTACAAAACAAATACGAATTAGCAAACAAACTATTACCCGCCATCAATTCCCATACAAATAGCCTGTGCCAGAACCATACATAGAGCCCAAGGCCTGACAATGAATGCACTAGCTTTCGACCCTCACAAAGTAAATTTCCATGGCCTTGTATACATAGCACTTTCGCGTGTAAAAAACATTGAATCATTGTATCTTATACATAAACTACAACAAACCAACTTCATATTTGTCACTGACGTAGAAACTAAAATGCATAGGCTTGTACATTCTTCAAAATGGGCACCATTATACAATTTCACACAAGCAAGCCCCAAACACTTGTGCATTTGCTCACTCAATACCAGAAGTTTAGCACTACACATTCAACACATAACACATGACTTTGCAATAATGCAATCAGACATAGTCTGTTTACAAGAAACACAAACTGCCAAAATGCCAACCGATACAACTCTCTTGCAAATATTCAACGTTGTTCCTATCATGAATATCCATGGACTTCTTACGTGCTACAATAAAAATTCAATGGACACAACATTAAAACATTTAGTACACCCCACATTGAAAGTACTACAATTGATATTTGCTATTTGAATATGCATATACGAATAAGCAAACATATATTTGAAGCCATTAAGCCCACTAATAAACATTACAAGATTCTTAGAAGTCATCACCTCTACTTTACCAATGGATATGCAACTCATAATAGTTGGTGACTTCAACAACATTCAAAACAATGAAAATGCAACAACAAAACCTCTTCCTTGTACCAACCATTGCAACAACCGATAACAACACACAAATAGACCAATGTTGGATGAATATGAATATTACAAAAATCACCACTAAAGTTAGCCATGCATATTGGACTGACCATAACGCACTTTTAATTTCATTCCCAGTTTTGTAACAAAGCAAAATACATCTTTGCAAAAAGCAATTGCAAATACAAAATACACCTCAAAATGCATTGGAAAAGGTATTTGTTACTTGCACTTGTACTATGTATACAACTGAAACCATAGCCTATTTTTCGTAGTTGTTACTTACTATGAAACTTTTGTAATTGCAGACACCATGTCAGATGCAACTTCAATCTGCCCAGGCTGATCTTCCATCACAACAACCACCAAAGAGGTATGTTGTTTACAGATTTCATTCTCTATTGACATTATTATTATCCACTCCTAATTGATTTCCTCCTACTAATAATGTGCAGGCCAAGGAATGAAAACCCAACACTAATATCTATTGACGATGTAAATAACTACAAATTTGGAGAAATATTTGAGGCGACATCATGGCTGCGTATAAAACAGTCCTCGACAAGCAACAAGGAAAAGAACTGTTGCGAGTGGACCTCATGGATAAAAAAGGCGAGCTGACAATAACTGTCAACATTATGGCACCTTTCATTAAAACCCATGAACATAGCATAATCCCAAAAATCCATCCGCATAACAAACTTTACCATAGCTCCAAAAAGTGACTATGACCACTGTGACTATGACTTCATATTGCTAATCACTGAAACCACAACCATAGAATCTATTGATTCTATTTGCCCTCAGCACATGTTTATCCCAAATTCAAGCATCCATCAACTACTCTCCACTACTTGACCATTACGCAACTGCAACCATAGCTGCCATTTGTACATCATGCCAAAAATAGGAAACCAATTCATCATTAACATTACAGATGGTAACTCGCCCAATGACAAAGCTCGTGTAAGCCTCACACTCTCTATAACAATTATTAAATAGCATTCTCATTACAAAATAAATCAATTGTTATTTCACTTAATGGATGGCAGGTATATATTTTCCAGACACTTGCAGCAGAATTCCATATCATTGAAAATAAAATCCGAAGGAAAGAACCAGCAATATACCTTTTCAAAAACCTAGCAAAATGGAGCGAAAGCATAGACAAGAGCTTGCGGAGCACCCAATCCACGTTTGTGACCACTGTAAAAGCAAAAAGATCTTTGGAATGCCTACAACTACTTCTAGCCACAACAATGAAGGTATCAAATCCATTCTTAAATCAGCCTTATACTTTTCAAATGCTTTAACACTTGCAAAACTTACAAGCAATTTACTATAAGTCTATTTTCAATTACCTGCCTCAGTTACTTACCTCACTTGCTACTGCTAATGTACTTTTCCTCCAAGTTACAATCAATAGTATACTCATTCATGCCTACACATCCACATTTTTGCACTCAATTGCATTTGATAGGTTACTATTTTCATGCCAACCCCTCACCCATCTTCTAATCTGCCAGTTGCATACGAACCATCCTTGCTTGGAAATGAACTTGTTTTTAGCCTGCTCTATATACCTAATCTTACTCCAAGGAGACCAGCATTTGAATGGGAGATTCTTACTCTTCATCTGCTCTTTCAAAAAGTGATTCAACAGATTAAATTGCATTGTAGTATGGTGGTGAGATTGTTCACTGTAACTTCTTTCTTTAAATGAATTGGTAGGCATAGTTATCCGTGACCCAACAACCACAGGTCAAGCCTATGACCTACTGTAGAGTGTAGGCAACAGCCCTCAGGTCGATAAATTCCATCTTCAATTTTAGGACAAATTTTAATGTTATTACAGGTTGCTCCTGCTCAACTAGAAGTTGCATTAATACCGTAAGTAACATCAGCCTTTCCAACAAAAACAACATCAAAAGTAATAAATAATGCATTTTTCCTCACTTTCGGATTTCTGCACTTTTCGGATATGCTCAGAAACAGCAAAAAATGACCAAAAATTGCCAAACCTGCTCTTTTGTGGGCAGCAGATATCACCTGTTTTCCTAAAGTTTTATTAACCTCTTATAATTTGCCACATACTCTCTTGCTGTTATGTCCTTGTGTCTCCAGCTAGTTTGCTCGGTATATATATTCCTTCATACAGTCCCGTCAAGAAAAAACAATTCATTGTTCCTGCCTTTTAACTTATTACTCCTCACCCTGCCGCATTAGTTTTCCACATGAATGAATTCCAATGCGATATGATGTTCTCGTATCAGATATGATGGGCCAATTGCATTTGACCAACCAGCAAATAACTTATGTCAATCAATGGCTTTGCTGTATATTTGGTAATGTATCCACCGACGGCATAGTCACATAAATGTTTCTTTACGTATGTAACGTGATAGCTCTTTACAGAACAGATGCCAAATTCTTCTATTTTTAAAAGGACTAAAATTATGAGGCTGACGAATTCAGGTCTTATTGTAGTTTTCTTCAAATTTCTTCTTCATTTTAATCGCTATTACATATTTAAATATTAACAACTATTGGCTAATCAAAGAGCTGGTTCTTCGTTTGGAAATTCCATCATTACAATTTCAATTCCAAAAATAGTTTTTGCTCTTGCTCGCTCCATGGCATCCCTGTCATATGCATAATCAGTATGCATTTCTAAACTGTACAGTTCATGGGCCTTTTCAACAAGCCCATTTTGTGCATATCCTGCAACCATGGCATTTTATCAAAGAATCCACATCCATTGTCTACACTTCCACATTTTGCATACATGTCTACTAGGCAGTTGCAACTACATTAATTTAAAAGCTCAAGTCGAGATCAGCATTTCCTTCTTTATCCACTAATCAAAATTCGTCTATCCATAATGCTTTGACGGATGTCCATACACTGTTCCAAAGCTCCCATTTTGGCACAGGCAGCCACGATACTGACACATCTGCCAATTGCAATTGCATGGATGTTTCTAAATAATTATAACACATTTTCAACAAATCCATTTTGGGCATATCCTGCAATCATTACTGTCCACGATACCACATTTCTTTCATGCATACTGTCAAACAGTTCCCGTGCCTTGTCTACGGTTCCACATTTTGCATACATGTCTACCAGGACATTTGCAACCACATCTGACAAAACTCCTCTATCCTAAGGGTTTTTTTATGTGCGTTGGGTTTGCTGCTGGGGCCTGCGCTTTTCAACATACCATTTTTGTTTTGTTTTGAATCTGTGTCCACAAATACGGCTGGAACTGGAAGGTGCGGCTTATATTTACATATGCTTATCTTTATGCCTGTGATAGATATTGCTGGTGATTAATAGCTATGCAGAACAGAAATAGAGTTTAATGATGATCTTGAATTAGGAGATTATCTGTGTATTTATCCTCTATTAATAAGAACTTTAGAAGCATTGAAGATGAAATCATTTACAATAAGGGTGTTGCATTTATATTTTGTTACAGTTTTTGAATGGAAAGGAAGCTCTTTCTCAGGTTTAATCAACATATTCATCCAAGTTTCATAATGCAATATAACATGAGGCAACAGATTTCAGTCATCTTTTAGTTCAGGCTACATAGCTTCCTTAATACCCCCATTCTTATTCTCATTTTTAGATTTTTGGAAAGGGTTGTATACGGTAAAGGAGTGGAAACACTTTTTCATCACTCAGCGTTGCAAAAAACTTATCATCTCTGCAACTAGGTAAATGAGAAATTTGCTATTTCTGATGTGAAGACATGAATAAGTAAATTAATATTTGTGATCCCCTCTATGTATCTTTGATTAGGGAAATTATCAGACCTGCTATCTTCTTTGTGCCTGCTCTTTTGGGCTCTAGTGCACTCAATTATTCTTGAGAAGGAATTTTCCGATTGTCTTAAACATTCTGTTAAAGACATAGCTAGACTTTGTAGGATTAGGGTGTCAGTTCAGTCTCCTTGCCAAAATTATTACACGGAATTGCTGGAGGAATATGTGCCTCCTGATTCTGCTGATACCGGAATTTATCACAATGTGCAGGTGATGGCATAGAGCATTGTTATAGGATATCTTCCCTTTGACAGTACCAACTGTGAACAAGGGCTGAGGGATTATAATCTGTAGCTTTAGTTGTTTCCCCTGTATGGAGATCTGACCCACTAGCATCAGAAACTTACAAACAACAGAGACTGTGGAAAAGCCAAAAAGAAGAGAGTATGTAGTATGTAGCCAAGACTAGAGGAAGAGCAGCAACTAGGTTAACCATAATCACGCTAATATCTGTAAAGGTTATTCATGACAATTTTCATATCTAGTTAATACTAGAGGAAGAGCAGCAACTAGGTTAACCATAATCACGCTAATATCTGTAAAGGTTATTCATGACAATTTTCATATGTAGTTAATACAACTGAAACAAAGAGGCTGCATTGAGCACCAGATAACAAAGTGTAAGAATATTGAAGATGACAGAAAACTTTAGAAGTGAATAATACAATTACAGAAACAAAAATCCAAATTAAGTAACTTTGTAAATCAGTAACCCGACTATTTTGAGTAAAAGGAGGTGTTGGTGTTTCTTAAGCCATACATAAGCTTGTTTCTATACAAACAGACTTGGATATACTTTATAGTAATCTAATAAAGCTGGTAACCTTGTTTGTATTTTCTTTTGAAGGGAGAAATTGGATTAGTTATATCACAAAAATTGAATAAGCATACTGCACAAAGGTCGTCTTAGGTCTGGATTCAGTGGCATAGTCATACGTAAAGGCTTAAAGACTGTATCAGATGGTCATGGTCACTGCAAGGTTTTGAATACTTACAAATCAGATGCTCTTTTATGGGTTTGGCAAAGTGTCATGACAATATATGGAAAAACCATCAAATGCTCAGTCACAGCGCCAAGGTAAATATATTTAAGGCTAACTGCGAATGACAACCGCTACGAAGCAAAGAGGTTAGGTTGAGGACTAGACTTGTATTTCGCTCCAAGTGTTTGGAACAGGTATACTTTTTTATACAAATAAACAGTAATTGGCCAGCTTTAACAAGACAATACTGCAGGTAGAATATATTCTACGGAGGCCGCTCATCCTTGCGAGTTGCCCACCTCATTGACCTATACCACACACAAGAGTGGCGAGTTATTCTGCTGTGTTTGGAATTTCTATACACTGCTGAAATTAGTGGTGAGATATAAAGCACGATGTTTTTATTCAGGATAATGTCCTCAGAAAGGAAACAACTGTTGAGCTGTTTAAAATTGTGTACACTTACGAATTGGAAAGAATAAATAAGTCTTTAAGAACATAGTTGCAAGTGATCCAGGCGATGACCTCATTAATCTACCAGTGAAGGAGCTGGAAGAACATTCATGGATGTTCAGAGACTTCTCCAACTTCATAATGACCTGGTTGAAGGGCCATGTCTACTCTAATAAATAAATGAAGTTTCCTATAATATGCATCTTGCGGATAAATATGCTTTTGTTATGGAATATAAGCCATACTGATTCATTCTACTAGATAGGAATTTTACATAGTAATTTTAATAAAACTGAGACAGAATTTGGAATTTTAGAAGTCTGCCTTTACTTATTATCTATGTTGGAATGAAGTTTTCATTGGAATGGGATTAGAACGTAATGTTATAGCTGATTGAATTGGATATTTAATTCTTGTATCTTCTTCTACAGAATCAAATGTTCTGCTATTTTTTTCTCATTTTTAATTATTGCACATAGCCATCAATACAACCCAGTATTTCTCTGCTTACTCTACAGCTCCATATGCAGTAGTTGTATACACATGTATGTCAATGTATATGTGTACTGAAATTAGAAGTGTATTAATTCCAAAAAAACTTACACCAAAACTTGTTTTTGTTGTTGCACAGGTTGAAGGAACATTGACCGTCGCAAAGGCCTATTCCAGCCCATTTGAACCAATTTGTAAAAAATGCAACTTGACTATTGACCGTCTACCACCATTGCATGCAGACATAGCATATTGCAGTAACTGTGAATAGGAATGCCCATATGCATATTGCCACCGTCTTCTATGCACCATTAAAAGCACAGACAAAACATCCATCCAATGCATAGCTAAAAACAAGTTTCTAACTGAATTGATACCTTCTCTTACTGCTACAACATATCCGCAATACATAGAAGACAAAGAAGTTGTTATAGAACAGCTATCACACTTTACATTGCATGACATCTTCACAATAGACAAAAACAATATCATCAGACAAATGACAACTACTCCAGATGAAAGTATGTTGCCTTCACCTACTTTTCAATAATCAGCAATATTGCAAATACTATATGCTCTACTCATACTAATACTCACATTCATTTCCTGCAGCATTCCATCGCAATTTCAGTCACAAGAAAGCAGCTATGCATCTTCAAGCCATACACTGTCAGCGCCATCATTTTAAGGTAAACCAACTACCCCATGCACACATATGTTTCACCTATTTCATTTGAAATACAAATGAAAAACAATTTCTAATACTACTCCATATTTCTTTTGCAGATCTAAAACTGGAGCTCCACTTCCTACACCGCAACATTTTTGAAAATCAAATTTGTAATAGCATAAATTGTTACTTCTCATCATTTTGTATATACTTCAAACACATTCTGCTTAATATGCATGGATTAACAGACTTTTACATTGCATCCTAAATTACAATACAATTGTTTTTGGCCTTGATAGTTAATTTGAAAAGCCCTTTACAAAACCAACTACTTCATTAAAACTACCCATTCCTTGTTATGCATTGTTGATTGATTACTTGATTGCAAAGTTATTTCAGAAGTCTATAAAAAAACAGAGTTACGTCATTTTCTGCATATCCTGCAATCATGGAATTCCATGAGACCACATTTCATTTGAGGCATTCTATCAAATAGTTCATGGACCATTTCAACAAATCCATTTTGTGCCTATCCTGCAATCATGGCACTCCTTCACATCATATCTCTTTGACCCATTCTATCTTTCACCAAGCAGTTCACATGCCTTCTCTACGCTTTCGCAATTTGCATACCAGCTCTCATGGCAGGTACTCTAGCTGCACCGCAGCACTTGTATGCAAATTGCAATGCAAGGTTTCATCCAATGATGTCAATACAAATCTAACGCATTGCCTTTCCAGTAATCACATGTTCAGCTTGCATTCAAAGATGTAAAGAACATGGACAAAATTGAATTTACAAAAGCATTGGTTGGCAATTTAGAGATGAACATCAAGTGCCATGGCAATAGAGAGATGAAATCTATTGCCATTGGTTGGCAGTAGAGAGTGAACATTGAATGGCATACGGAAGTGCTAAATGATTTCAGTTAGCTATATAAGTTTCCACCTTTTCTTCAGCCAAAGTGATGGCTCATCTTGGCCAATAAGGAAAGCTTTCACCAATCATCACTTATTAGTGGCGTAGAAGCATCAGTACAGTTGTCCAAACAGAGTATGGGTACTGTGAACAGATTGGTGAGTAACTAATTTAATAGTTGGGTGAAGGCTGAATGATTAGTGAAGTGCATAACAACTAATTGAATGCCTCCAGTCTCTATATGTTTTATACAATTCAAGACTAGTTAAAGTTGTTATTATATTTTCATCCTCAATTTGAAAGATCAATTTAATTTAAACTTTGGAATGGATAAATCATGATACAACTGTCACCGGAAAAGATAAAATGGGATAATCTTTAAGGTACTTTTGTAACTACAAGAAGTTCAGATAGCATAAGGCTAAATGGCGAAGGCCAAAAACAATAGTATTGCTATTTAGGATGCAATGTAAAAGTTTGTTAATCCATGCATATTAAACAGAATGACTATTACAAATTTGATTTTCAGAAATGTTGCGGTGTACGAAGTGGAGCTCTAGTTTTAGATCTGCAAAATAAATATGGAGTAGTATTAGAAATTGTCTTTCATTTGTATTTGAAATGAAATAGCTGAAACATATGTGGGAATGGGGTAACTGGTTTACCTTAAAATGATGGTGTTGATAGTGTATGGCTTGAAGATGCATAGCTGCTTTCTTGTGACTGAAATTGGGATGGAATGCCTGCAGGGAATGAAAGTGAGTATTAGTATGAGTAGAGCATATAGTATTCGAATGTTGTTGATTATTGAAAAATAGGTGAAGGCAACATACTTTCGTCTAGAGTAGTTGTCATTTGTCTGATGATATTATTTTTGTCTATTGTAAAGATGCCATGCAATGTAAAGTGTGATAGTTGTTCTATAACAACTTCTTTGTCTTCTATGTATTGTGGATATGTTGTAGCAGTAAGAGAAGGTATCAATTCAGTTAGAAACTTGTTTTTAGCTATGCATTGGATGGATGTTTTGTCTGTGCTTTTAATGTTGCATAGAAGATGGTGGCAATATGCATATGGGCATACCTGTTCACAGTTACTGCAATATGCTATGTCTGCATGCAATGGTGGTAGACGGTCAATAGTCAAGTTGCATTTTTTACAAATTGGTTCAAATGGGCTGGAATAGGCCTTTGCGACGGTCAATGTTCCTTCAACCTGTGCAACAGCAAAAAAAGTTTTGGTGTAAGTTTTTTTGAATTGATACACTTCTAATTTCAGTACACATATACATTCACATACATGTGTATATAACTACTGCATATGGAGCTGTAGAGTAAGCAGAGAAATAGTGGGTTGTATTGATGACTATGTGCAATAACTAATTTGTATTTGAGATGCAGCCAAATGATATAAGCAAATGTATGTTATAGCTAAATCTATTGCAATTGGAAGACTGGAATACTGGGTCATTATGGTCAATCAGGTTTTTTTTCCCTAAAAATTTAAATGCTTCAAAACATAACGTGGTTAAAGAAATGGATGAAAAGAAATGTGGACTAGAGCAGTTGCAACTACATCTAACAAAGCATTAGGCAGTCGCTGATACCACATCTTTTTCAGGCATTCTTCAAACAGTTCATGTGCATTAGGTATGCTTCCACATTTTGTATAGATATCTACTAGGGTACTTGCAACTACATCTAAGAAATCATTATGCTTTGATGGCTGTAAATGCACATTCTGCTTACTACACACAATGCCTCTGAAGATTACATATCTTCAATTATTGATAGATGTGCATAAAGAGTTTGACCAAGTGAAAGAACGAGACAGTTTCTCATGGAATACAACAGGATATGGACATCCATCAAAGCATAAAGGATAGAGGAATTTTGTCAGATGTGGTTGCAAATGTCCTAGTAGACATGTATGCAAAATGTGGAACTGTAAACAAGGCACGTAAACTGTTTGACAGAATGCCTCTTATAATTAGTTAGAAACATTCATGCAATTGCAATTGGCAGATGTGAAGCCAAATTCCACAATCTTTGTCAGCATGGTCGCTGCCTGTGCCAAAATGGTGGTATTGTGGACAGTAATGATTGCAGGATATGCGCAAAATGGATTTTTTCAAAATGCGTTATAATTACTTAGAAACATTCATGCAATTGCAATTGGCAGATGGGAAGCCAAATTCCACAATCTTTGTGTGCATCATTGCTGCCTGTGCCAAAATGGGAGCTTTGGAACAGGGTATGGTTGAAAAGGCCCATCAACTGTTTGACAGAATGCCTCAAAGAAATGTGGTCTCATGGACCGTTTGATAGACTTGTGAAACAGCCCACTCAGGCAAGTCAAACAATTAAATTATTATGTACAGTTTAAAAATGCATACACAGTTAATATTACCTATTGATTGTGCATATGACAGAGATGCCATGGAGCAAGGAAGGGCAGAGACTATTTTTCGTTCGATTGGGAAAAGTTGGGAAGGGTGACTGGACAGGGATATCCTTTGAACTTCAGCATCGTAACAAATGTGGATTAGTGTTTAAGCCTGGACCTGCAGCAAGTCTAAATAAAAATTCAATGGAGAAGCAGTGAATTTGTGTTGAAATTGTTGTGGAGAACATTCTCACAATGGCCGTATATGAAAGGGAAGAAATCCAACAATTTTTGTGTGTCATTAATGAAACAATTCAACAAGAAACTGAAATCACAGAAGCAGCAGCATATACTGATAAAAATCAGTAAGCAGAATTAGACACAGCTAATTTGAAGATGCAACAAGGCCAATTAGAAACACATCTTCAAGTTGACAACAAAAACACATGTAATCATGTTAGTCAGAGATACTAACACATGAGAGTTGATGATGCAATAAGTCTTCAAATACAATTAAATGAGCTTGCATATGAAGATGGGAAAACATATTTCTATTGAAAAAGTAAAAAGAAAACAAAAATATTTCAAAATACGTTGCCATTTGGAAAAACATGAAAAGTGAAGACTGAATCAATGGAACGAAGATAGTATATTGATAAGTTCTAAGGACATATCAGATAAACGAAAAGAATGGAAACTCAGAAAACCAGAATAAAATGCATTTAAAGTAATGAAAACTAGATTACTGTAAGAGCCTATTTAGCACCTGTGGAGGAATCTAAGAAGGTGGGGAAACCTTCAAAAACAGCTAAAATGCTTCTGAAGACCCTAATTAATCCAAAATTAGGGTACTGATTATGCAAAAAGCTAAAAAATATTATTACTCAGAAGATCTGACACACTTTTAAATGGAAATTGATATCTCTAACGCTGGCTAGAACTGCTCTTTTTTTGGTATCTCTTCTTTGGCTTTGGGTGGTTTTACACATGAGTAACTATTGTGAGCTACTCCTCTGCTCTGGTCTAAGTACAGTCAGGTGCTGATGGTGGCAGGGATTGTGTACCTGCAAAAGGACTCAACCTTATCTATTGATATCGATCAGCAACATTGTGGTTTACAGCCATTGGGCTATTTTTCAGGTTGAATGTCTGTGGATTCCCTTATAATGGGTTCTCTTTGCGACATTACTCTATGCATTTGTAGACCCTGGAGCTATAGTGTTAGGGTACATCCACTATAGATTTTCCTCTCTGGCTTTTGGACTTTGAGTTGGGTTACTTGTGTCCCTAACTTTCCTGTCATAACAGGGTGAATTCTGTGTCCTATTGACCTGTTGTGGTCACTATGGCACATAGGAATGGTGTCACACGTGGTTGCAAATGTCCTGGTAGACATGTGTGCAAAATGTGGAACCATAGACAAGGCATGTAAACTGTTTGACAGAATGCGTCAAAAGAATGCCTCACTAATGCTTATGGTCGAGATTCCTTGCATTGCCTTGACCGCCTGAGTCTAATATTGTTGAGGCCTAAGGTGCGCGTTGGGGAGAACATATTTCTTTTCCAGCTTTTAGTGAGCCGTGGGTTGAAAAATTAGTACGATTCCTTGTTCAGTAGCAGAAGTGTGTTTTCTTATGAAGTATGGGGAGGCATCCTTGTGATGTGCATTAGAATTTATATGTACTTATTCCTTGTAGCCTTGAGTAAAAAACATGATGGGCTGGAGAAAATAGTGAGCAGAGAGCTGTGAAAGGACAGTTTGTGGAAAAGTGTGGCATGGGTACTGCTCTTGGATTAGGCGTGGGTTGCCCCCCATACCTTATCCTGATTTTTTATTTATTTACATTCTATTAGGAAATAGTTTTAATAAAGGTAAAAGTCTTGTTTTGATGATCTGTATTAATATTTAAATTTGTAATATCATTTTCCAAGAAACAGGTGTGCTAATTCAAATCAATCTTCAGCAGCTTGAATGTTCCAGTTGGTACTCATTGCATTCTAGTGATGCTCGCAGAAATGAAGCACTAGGAATTCCCTGGAGCTCATTCGTTGCAATATTATTCCATCTTGATCAGGCCTGTTTAGCTTGAAACTGCATTTGCAAACTCTTAAGTAAGCATTGTGCCTTACGAACGATTTATTTTGGAGCTCCCTAGCTCTATCATGTTTATGCAATTGGTGTTTCCACAGAAAATTATTCTATAATATGATTTTCCATGAGTTCATTGTGCATTAATTCAAGTCAATCTTCATGACCCATCTTTGATTTATATACTCGGTGCTACGCACTTTCTCGATTCCTTTTAGATGGTTCGATCAGAATGGTATGCAAGACTCTCCCAGCTTATGAGAAGGTCAAACTTCACACATATGCAGTTCAGTTTTGGACAAAGAGAATTCTGAGGAGACATTTGAAGCTTACTGGATTTTTTACTAAAATCAGTTTTCTCAACGTACAGTTCTACTCTTTGGCTAGGTTTTAGAATTCAAGTCTTCAGACACCCATGACTGCTTAAATTTGCTGCTTGTGTGAATGCTCTGCTACCTAATCTTGACAAATTAGCGTGCAAAGTTGGGGAAAATGTTGGAATTTCATTCAGAAAAGGGAAATACATTACAGAAATATGTATATGGATGATATATATGTAAAAGTATTATATAACTGAAAAATATGTAAAACTTAAATGGAAAGTACAGTACAGAAAGAATACATAACTTTGGATGATATATATCATATATGTAAAAGTATTATACAACTTAAACAAATGTGTAATTTTGCTCGGTTAAGCAGATCATGTTGGCTGGGAACGTGGTTTAGCAGTGACACAAGCTTAAAATTTAAATAAAAATAAAACTGTTCACATTTTATCAGACCTATTCAGTGCATCTGAAAAATTCTGGATTTGACAGATGATGCAACAGGATATACAGTTATCAAAATATTAAAAGGAGATTTTTGAATCCCTTGTAATGGAAGGTTACATAGAAGTCTGGTATCAGCTGTACACAACATACTACTTTGCCCTATGTCCACATGTCTACCAGTAGAACATTTACACAAACCGAAGCACCATAAAACAATTCAAAACCATCATATGCTAATCAATACCACTACCTTTTTGTAACTGTTAAAAACTATAATTAGCCGAATATAAAGAGCATTCATAACAAAAAACAATGATATTGTAGAATCCATTGAGCTCAAGCTCCAAAAACTTTGGGGGCTTTGATGAGGGGAGTACCAGGTTCAAATCCCTGAAAGAAATGATGAAACTGGGTACAATATGGCACCGCTAGTTCGCTGCATATGAGCTAAGGGTGTTGAAAATGCGTTATAATTACTTAGAAACATTCATGCAATTGCAATTGGCAGATGTGAAGGCAAATTCCACAATCTTTGTCAGCATGCTTGCTGCCTGTGCCAAAATGGGAGCTTTGGAAGAGGGTATGGACATTTGTCAAAGCATAATGGATGGAGGAATTTTGACTGATGTAGTTGCAACTGCCTGGGACACATGTATGGTAAATGTGAAAGCATAGACAAGGCACGTGAAGTGTTTGATAAAATGCCATGGTTGCAGGATATGCACAAAATGGATTTGTTGAAGAGGCCCATGAACTGTTTGATAGAATGCCTCAAAGAAATGTGGTCTCATGGACTATTTGATAGACTTCTGAAACAACCCACTCAGGCAACTCAAACAATTAAATTATTATGTACAGTTTCAAAATGCATACTCATTTAATATTATGTATTGATTATGCATATGACAGAGATGCCATGGATGCATATGCAACTGGCAGATTAGAAGGTGGGTGAGGGGTTGACATGAAAACAGTAACCTATCAAATGCAGTTGAGTGCAAAAAATGTGACAAAAATGTGCATGTGTAGGCATGAATGAGTATACTATTGATTGTAACTTGAAGAAAAATTACATTAGCAGTAGCAAGTGAGGTAAGTAACTGAGGCAGGTAATTGAAAACAGACTTATAGTAAATTGCTTGTAAGTTTTGCAAGCGTTAAAGCATTTGAAAACTATAAGGCTGATTTAAGAATGGGTTTGCTATCAGTACCTTCATTGTTGTGGCCAGAAGTAGTTGTAGGCGTTCCAGAGATCTTTTGCTTTTACACTGGTCACAAACGTGGATTGGGTGCTCTGCAAGCTCTTGTCTATGCTTTCGCTCCGTTTTGCCAGGTTTTTGAAAAGGTATATTGCTAGTTCTTTCCTTCGGATTTTATTTTCAATGATATGGAATTCTGCTGCAAGTGTCTGGAAAATATATACCTGCCATCCATTAAGTGAAATAACAATTGATTTATTTTGTAATGAGAATGCTATTTAATAATTGTTATAGAGAGTGTGAGGCTTACCCGAGCTTTGTCATTGGGCGAGTTACCATCTGTAATGTCAATGATGAATTGGTTTCCTATTTTTTGGCATGATGTACAAATGGCAGCTATGGTTGCAGTTGCATAATGGTCAGTAGTGGAGAGTAGCTGATGGATGCTTGAATTTGGGATAAACATGTGCTGAGGGCAAATAGAATCAATAGATTCTATGGTTGTGGTTTCAGTGATTAGCAATATGAAGTCACAGTCGCAGTGGTCATAGTCACTTTTAACACTAAGCTTCAAACCGAAGCTTGAGCTCTCCGTTGCTCACCTTTTAACACTAAACTTCAAACCGAGGTGGCACTCTAGCATCACAAACTCAGGATGGAAGAGGTCTACCAAGCCCGTGGGGCTCAAATAAGAGCTCGTTTGCATTGGCTCAAAATTGGTGACAAAGTGACCAAAGAGTTTTTTGCCTCCCTTCGGCTTCGTCACGCCTCTTGTTCGATTCGAGCTATCCAAGATGCTTCAAGACGGCTTATTGACCTTTCGGATGTCCTACAGTGCCTTTTTGCACCATTACCATGGTGTTTTTGTTGCTCAACCCTACACTCCAGAAAGAAATGTTGCCTTGTTGCAGTGCCTTGAGGCAATTCCTTGCAAACTTTCTGAAGCTCAAAGGGTTGCCTATGATCATTCCCTTTCCTGTTGATGATCTTAAAGAAGCAGTCATGCAAATGAAGGCTGACAAAGCTCCTAACATTGATGGATTCACGTGTGAGTTCTACCAGGTGTTATGGGATACTTTGTTGGTCCAGACCTCCATCATGCCTATTGTGAAGCAATGGAGACCAATTCTCTTGGTGCTCTGATCAATCAGGGCAATATTAAATTCATTCCTAAGTCTGGAGATCCTGAGCTCATCACCAGTTGGGGACTGATTACGCTTTTGAATGTGTCATACAAGATCATTACTAAAGCCATAGTATTTCTCTCTCAATTCCAAGATAAAACATATAAAAAACAGAAGCACATTTTCTTTAAAGAAAGGATGTGTTTTGTTGAGTTGCTCTTGTCACGAAAGTCAAATTTAGGTTTATGTTGAACATAAAACATACTTTGGTCGGAGCTTGAAGCAGGGTATGAGTTTGCAGAATCCTGTGCAATTGAAGTATCGAATCCCAGGCTAGTGGATAGTTTCTCATTTTCAAGAAATTCAATTATAGTTTTACCAAATAACAAATCTTTCATGGTTGAAGGATTGGCTGTGTGTGCAGGAATCAGAGCAGGCAAACTGAAAGAGGACTCAATGGCCTCTTCAAAAGCAAGGCATGTACTCCTTGAGAGTGTTTCAAGTTAAGTCTGAGAAATTTTGATACCAAATGGTCCACAACAACCACGTTACATTGTAAACTCTTTGCACAAAAATCTCCTTCACTGCTTAAATGCCTAGGGACCCAAAAATAACATTAAAATGACATATACTATCTGCACAATTTTTGAATTCCACAGAAATACAACTTCTTATATAGTAGATTCAGTACCTATCAAGTATAATCCATGAAGCACAATGCTTTTCTGCTTCTCTTGCTACTGCGCCTTTTCCTGCTACTTGTAGTATCTTCACTTCATTGGATAGCTGCAGTAGGGACCCAAAAATAACATTAAAATGACATATACTATCTGCACAATTTTTGAATTCCACAGAAATACAACAACTTCTTATATAGTAGATTCAGTACCTATCAAGTATAATCCATGAAGCACAATGCTTTTCTGCTTCTCTTGCTACTGCGCCTTTTCCTGCTACTTGTAGTATCTTCACTTCACTGGATAGCTGCAGTACAATCCATAGCATTATAAAATATACAAGTTATTGATTTTATCAATCTAAATGGCAATTGGATGGAGTCTACCTACATAAAAAATGATACATCATATATGGCTTGTCCAGGAAGGCTTTCAAAAGAATCTGGGAAAAAGCAAAAAGAATACAGAAAAAGCTCTTACAAAAAAGAGTAGGAAGTATAAAGACCCAAACAATGTCCTTGCCTCAAATTGGAGTTTGAAAGGGTTACTTTGCGTGAAAAACATTGTCCATTTTATGTTTCGTACAAATAAAGGTGGTAACAGGTTAAGGCAGGAATCTACAGAGAAAATGTTATTTTATCAACTTGAGATTAATATGAACACTAGATCATAAGCACTGGAATCCACTATCTTACCAGTGAGTTTGGAATTTTGGCAGTTGCTTCTAGCAACATATCATTGGTCCCATTCATAAGTACACAGGGAAGAGCTTAAACAGTTGGTGTGTTAGTGTTGATCAACTTACAGGCTGTACTTAGTCTTTTTATGAGCACACACGGAAGAGCTGAAACAACTGGTGCCTTAAGACTTACAGGTTGTTCAACTGTTATAGTTAGTGAGTTCAACACCATTCAGCTTGAATACTCTGTTTACATAAGCCCAACACACAGCATCCAATAACCAAGGGATTAGGACTGGGGAGTCATGCTTGTTCTTGGCATGCAATCTAAGTAGAGTGAAATACCAATTCCCCCAGAAGGTGGTTTAACTAACCTTCATTAGTTTGGTAGTTTTGTCAAGGTTACCCAGCAGCTGAGAGCAGTAGTCGGCAATTTCTTCTTGGGTCCTGACTCCAGGTCGAAACCATCCCAGCAGCTTCGCCCAACCTGGGGTACAAGAAAGAAAGAATCAAGCCTTAAAAACACCGAAAAGCCAATCTTTAAGTATTCAATCAAGGTTATAATTCCTTTAAAGGAGTAACAATGTAGTATGTTGTTACCTTTTGACTATTATCTACAATAATGTATACCTGAACTCAAAATTGAATTACCTAGATGCACTTTGAAAAAGGAGTGAAAAGGAATAGGAGGGAGAATGGCGAGTAGAATGATGGAGTCTCCAGGCTGCAATGCATTTTTAGTGCCCATTCAAGTGCGTGACCTGCAATGTCTTCACTTGCATCAAATCCGACAATCACTGTTTGAGTACACCCAGTCCCACCACCTTCTATGGACCTCCTGCGTTTTCTCATGATATTTCATTTTCCATCCAATGCAGCCATGTGGAACACCTTCCAAATGGCAGACTTATGATTCAACTGGAACTTTTGTCTAAACATTTCAGCTATAAACTATATCCTTTTTCACCTGAAAGAAGGAAAGATTTTAACAAGGTTTCTAGGAGACCAAGCAGCCTATGGGATCAAAATAAGTAACAAGGGAGCTTCAAGAAAGCATATCAGTTTTAATCATTGGCTGTTTCATCAAGCTTGCGAAACAAACCATTTCTTTTCCGATGTTAGATCTCGAATCTTGATCAATTTTTTTCTTTAAGACTAGTCTCTTCAAATGAAGTAGTCAGATTGTCCACTTTCAAGTTGTAGTCAAATTTTATTCTAAGGCCTCACTCATGCAAGCAGGGAGACTCATATTGGAATTCAACGATATCCTGATGAATCAACTACGGCAACACTCAAAACACTAAAAAGTGCTAAAACAATGCTTAAATTAAGAGCTGCTCAAGCTCTTCAGTTTTGCAACATGGAAACTAAATGTTATCAACTTAATTATAGCAATAATTATGAGGAACTTGTCCTAAAGACATGAAATTACAGATGCAGGCAATGGAATGAATTATTCTAGAAAGGCCGAAGTTCCCCAATATTCTCTTTCGGCAGATTTTCCCTTCTTCCATAACCTTGGGTCCCATCATAGAGTGGAAAAAATCTCTCTGCTCCTGTGCATTTTAACCTAACTGTACTTTCGTATTCCCATTAACGTACTCTGGGGGTCATTTGTAAAGATTAATAAATTTCTTTCTTCTAATCCTTGCCAAGCATACAGTTAAGACTCCAGACACTTCTGCACTTACCATGCCAAGCATATAACGGGCTTCAGGATTGCCCGTCTCTGCACAAAGCCTCAAAAATTTGTGCGATTCTTCACTCCATTTTGAAGCTTTTACTGTTAGAGCCCCCATGGAAGCATGAACAAGCACCTTCTCATGCGACGCCACCGAACAAAACCTCTTGCATCTGCAAAAACAGGAAAAGTGTGAATAGATATATACATCATCTATCCAACAAAGTGCATGAATAGATATCTAGATGACAAAATATCTACCTCAAATTAATCTTATTGGTCCCATGCAATCATTATGTGAAGCCATGTTTGTGTGCTGGTGAGCTTATCAAAAGCTAATAGAATCAGCATGCAATCTAGAGCATTAGCATAGACAGCTACCCAAAGTAAAACAATAGTTTAAATGACACAAACATCATCTAGATGACAAAATATCTACATCATCCACCCAATGAAGAGCCTGAATAGATATCTAAATGACAAACTATATACTTCAAATAAATCCTATCAGTCTCATGCAATCATTATGTAAAGCCCTGTTTGTATGTTGGTGAGCTTATCAAATCCTATAGAATCGGAATCAATTATCCCTGGAATCTAGAGCATTGCCAAAGACAACTACTCAAAGTAAAACAATAACTTAAATGACACACATCATCTACATGACAAAATATCTACATTATCTACCCAACAAAGAGTGTGAATAGATATCTAAATGAAAAAATATCTACTTCGAATAAATCCCATCAGTCCCATGCAATCATTATGCAAAGAGGAGTTGTGTGTTGGTGAGCTTATCAAATCCTAATAGAACTAGTTGACATTAAGATGGTAATACATATTGGTATGATTCTACTTACTTGCCATCTCCATGGGTTGAATTTGTATGGGTTATCATAGAGGTCTTCATCCAGGTGAATGGATCTGAAGTACGTGAACACACACCATCCCTTGGGAATCAAGTGCCCTGAAGAAAAAAAAAAAAGATATTAAAAAAACCATGCTAGTCTTCCACTCGCTAGGACCTTATATTAATTGGTCTCAAATCATTCAGTTCCAAGGTCATTTATCTGATTCATTGAAGGGAAAAGAAAGCAATACATCATACCTTTGACCTCAAAATCCTGCAGTGCTTTTCGCATTACACTAGTTATGATGTTCCCCAAACGCAAGGTCTCTGTTATCATCTGATCAATGTGTAGGAAACTTAAGCCTCTAAGGAAAATTGTATCTTAACCAAATTACATAAATATTAGATAATGTTAATCAAATCATACTCACATCCTGAGTAAATGGTAATGACATGTAATCACTCCAAGTTACTAGCTCTTTCTTCTCTTCCTTGGACTTCTTGAGCTTCATGTTTTCTTCCTGAGATCATTGAATACATAAATGCTTTAGTGTCAGAACTAACTATATTGCAGTTAATAAGTTCTTCTCAAAGGAGAGGGGAATTCATTGGTACCTGTAATTGTTGTAGTGCAAGTGGGCAACCGGTAAGGTATTGAGCAGCTAGTGTCATAAGCATTGGTACAGAGTCTTCTCCTGGAAATCATGTTATCTGAGATGAGGTCTATAGTGAACTTCCCCGTTATACTGTTTGTTTCATGTAATAATACATCCAGGACATCCTTCTCTCGAGTTTTGTTGCTATCATACTTTGTTCCTCTGTCTTGTATGATTCTGTGCACCATCTTCACCATGTTTGCTTTTTCCTGAAACATGCTTTCATAATCATAATTGGTATTATTAAAATCTCCCAATGCCCATATCTTAGATTGGTGTAATTGGTAGTGATCAACGTGGAATTGAGTTTGAAGATATAAAATCCTACCTGCAAGGACTTGTAAAGCCTTGTTCCAGGGAATTTGACAGGAATTGAGACTAAACCCGAAATAAACTTTCTGAATTCTCGTTTTAAGCATTCTAACTCGTCACTGGGGTTAAGACTCATCAGGGCCTTCAACAGCACCTGAAAAGCTATCTGTTCAATAAACAATGTATGCGGTTAAAACAAAAAATATTACCGTAATAATTATGATACTATGAAAATATACCACCCACATACACATGTATCTGTGTATGCGTATTGATTGCTTACCTTTTTTGTTTCATCTTGGATGTAAACTAGTTGACCATCCTTCCAATTTTTCACAGAATCTAGCACATACTTCTCAATGTCCACGGTTATCTGTTCTTTTAACTCTGGAGATTTGAGAAAACTACCTATGAGACCATGCAACCTTTTTGGCAATCAAAGACTTCCCCATGAGTTCATTAAGTGACTTTGGATAAGAAGGAACAAATATTCTACCATCATTTTGCAAAACCACCTTGCTCACTTCTGGATCAGTTGATACAATTGTGGGGCTCCCAAGAAGGTGGGATTTGAATACCTTTCCATATCTGAGTTCCAAAACCAAGAGTTAGGCCTACAATAAAGCAGCACAAGGAATCTAAGATGTCAATCCCCATGAAAATGTCATATGCAAATCCAGTGTTGGAGCTGGACACACTAAACTTGGAATCCCAGGAACAAACAAAAACAATACACGCTTGTACAAAAGCCAGCTATTCTAGCCCACTTGTCCTCATTCACAGTGACAGAAACCTTGCAATTTTCTGATATAAACTTCTGACCACAGAGATCAATATTCCATGAGGCACACGTGCATAAGACAGAAACATAATTGCACTAACATCAACACCCATAACATGCAATTCTTTGTTTTTCATTGTTCATTATTTTTCCAAAACTTTAGAATGATGGACTAAATGAGTAACCTCTGATCACTACCGAGAGAAAAGCTGACAGCAAATATTATGGACCAATTGGTCTACATAAAAGGCCTATAGGAATTCCAATTTTTTCGGTTTGACAACCCTTAACTGCTTATTGTTATTGACTCATAGTTATGACAGATTAGAGGATAATATGGCACTGGCTATTCTATACTTTCTCATATTTTTAATGTTTCTCAGTTCATGAGGCCATATTGGCAAATTAGGAAAAAGTGGAGAATACTATATTTATACTCAAAAAGTTTGACACTTCATTATAATAAAACCTATATCTTCAGTTGACAGCTTTTGTGTCATTTTTAATCTGACAGAAAGTAGCTGTACCCATTTTTTAATGTGGATGAGTTGAATAGCATAAAAAATGTGCATGTATATTTGTAACTCAACAATTACATATAGCCCCAATAAGCTATATTTTAATGAAGGTTATACAATACAAATTTCTTACTTTCATTCGCTAAAAAAAATATTAAAGCTTATTTTGGAACATCATGGGACTGATATGAAGCATGGCTTTTAATATATGCAATTTGACACAGTATCCTATCAAATAAATTGTCTTCAAAATTTGTCAGCAATCTAAACAGCTAGATGTCAAGATGAAATGGGGACCTAAGCCTTAAAGTTTTGCTGAATCCACAGCTAGATTTGAGACCTTATAATTCTGATTTTAAATACTTCTTGATAATTCTAATGGAGCTGGAAAGCTTTTGACCAGAAGCCATATGTGCTTTACATCTCATGTTTTTTAAACTATTCATATACTGCTAAGGATGGGAAAAGAAAAGCCCAACGGCAGACTCAACTCAAAATGTACATTTAAATAATCTATAATCAAATGGTGGGTTTTTTTATAAGAACAAAACTATTAAATACATAATTTGACGTGAATATTCCAACACCGAGTTAAGTTGAATGTCTTGGGGCTCTGTTCAAGAAAGTGAGAAGACCAAGACCTCGAGTAGAATGCAAATAAAGTTGACAGAATAAGCTCTTTTCTTGTTAAAAGTATGGGTAGGTTGGAAGTATATCTGTTGAGTGTGGGCAAAGTCTCTTCGAAGTCCTTGTCAAAGTAGTTATCTGACATACTTGGGAATCGGGATGCATGGAAACTTTCATGTCTGGTCAAAATCAACACTGAATGCTTTCTAGCACAAAATCTAAGGCTTCTCCACAAAGCTTAATCCAAATGAGAGAAACAGATCGTAAGTCTTCCAAGGTAGAAAAAGTTGGGAGCTTATAGCAGAAGAGCAATCTGAGTATTAGATAAAATTTTAGTATTCCTCGAGCGGCTGTAGAGAAGGTTTTTTTTTGTGTGTGTGGAGGCTAAGTTGTTGGAGTTTTCTCGCCTGAATCGAACAACATCAGATTGACCCAAAAATCAGATGAAAGAATAAGATAAAATGGTATATTCTCTGGTAGTAGTTTTGTGATCTACAAGATCTAATGCAAAAATCTGACAGGCATCCCAAAAAACAGAAAACTCTTCACCAGTCCTGTCCAACTTTGAATTTTAAGAATTCTCAACTGAATTAAAACAAAATTGAACCACCCATCAACTCTACTTTGGCTACTTGGACTCTCAACCTATTAATGACCATTATACTGACAAACTAAAACCATTGGAAGCCTTTTAAAAATTCAAAATTGGGTCCATGAAGAATCTGTAAGCAGCAGTTAACACAGACAGTAACAAAATAGCCTGTATCAATGAGAAAACCACTGCCTCGCGTCAGGCCCACTGGAGAGCCAAATTCTATGCTACAAGGAAAACGAGGCAACAAAAATTCCCACTTGAAAGACTCTACACACGCTCACATATAAAAACCAAAGGTTGAGGCATATCCACTTATAGAAATCAATGGCTCAGTGACACCCCCATATAGAAATCAATGGCACAGGCATACCCACTAATAAAATTCAAAGACTCAAGCGCACCCACTTATAGAATTCAAAGTTTGAGACACAACGATTTATACAAATCATTGACTCAGAAGCTTCCACTAATAGAAATAAATACTTCAGGCACACCCACTTGTACAAATCAATAGCTAGAGTGCATCCACTTATAAAAATTAATGGATCATACACACCCACTTATAAAATGTAAAGCTACAGGCATACCCACTTACTTATAAAATCAATGGCTCAGGAACACCCATTTAGAGAATACAAAGGCTCATGCACACCCACTTATGGAATACAAAGGATGAGACGCACCGGTGTACAGAAATCAATAGTTCAGAAATCAAAAGGCTCATTCACACCCACTTATGGAATACAAGAGAAACACCGGCTTACAAAAATCAATTGCTCAGGTAAACCGGCTTACAGAAATCAATTGCTCAGGTAAACTGGCTTACAGAATTCAAAGATGCAGGGCCACTCATTAATAATGCAAGCAGGACTGAATTCATTATGCCGTGCAAATTTTATATTCTACTGACCTACACTAGAAAATCCATACAATAAAACTTTCTAGAGACTAACAAACATATCTTAACTACTTACAGCAGCCTTCTTTTGTCCATGAAGCTCTCAGGCCTTGTTGAATAGCCACAAGATATGAACTCCAAAGATTCACCAATTAAGGGCCATCCCAATGTGCCCAGAGGCAAACCAGTTCTCTTCCCCCTGAACTCTCCAACCTTGCTCCATACCAAGAACATCAGTGAAGCAATCCCAACCATGGAGAAAAACATCCATGCTTGAACACCATCCTAACAACAACAAGATCTCCACAGTCTCCCTACTGGCTCCATTGTTGTTCTATACAAATCTTAACAGCTTTGAAAACAGAGTAATTTGTATTGGGTTCTTCTTCCTCCATAACCAAACGGGGAAAGACACTACTTACGCAAGCTTTGAACTCAGAAGAGCCGAGAGAAACCAAAAACAAAAAGAAAACCCTGGCCACAAATAGAGCTCAAGAATGATATGGCAAATCCTCATGCGTGCAGCCAACTTTCAGAGATGATGTTTTTTACAATAAAATTATGCGAGAAGAGTAAATAAAATAATGTTGAAGTGTAGTGTTATTTATCAATTATGCAATGTACCTGCACAGTATCCTAAGCGAAAGAGATGTTGACATTCTTGACCATGTAGGATATATACATATGTCAATGATGTTAGGTTGTTAATCTTGGCCGTCCACATCTTGTCCGTTGTCATAGGGGCGAGGGTTCGACCCAACTTGCAAATGCCTTTGCCGCAATTAAAGAATAAGTAGGGGTTTCTCCTCGAGGAGAAAGTCTACGCCGCTAGGGTCGATGATGGAAGGTGCATTGTTGGGAGAGGGTGTATAGGTGACTATGTAATTTTATTTTGTTCCAATTTGAATATTGTGTAATAGTAAAGAAACTGGGTATTTGTTTAGTGTTTAGGAGTTCTATAGGAATGTATTCATTATATTGACATGCTTGATAGTATCTAAAATTATTATGGAAACGGAAACAACATATATAATATGATTGGACTAGGTGCGGGTGAGACTGGTGTGGATGAAATTATCATAGACAATGTGTCTATTTCCAACAAATAAGTTAAACAAATACATGCCTAAATTTTGTAGTAGATTTTTTTTCGGTGCCCGAGATCACATCGATATATAGTGTGCTTGTATGTGACGTTCTTGGAGTTGATGTAATTAATGCGTCAATGTTTAGAAATGAAAATTTGATCATTAACATGGATGTCAACGCCAACAAAATGAAGCCTTTAATTCTTCTTCTTTTTGGATACTTTACCTATGAACACAATTATTTTATCACCTACTGAAGTATTCGAAAGTTTATTTGGTAGAGAAAAGCACACTCAAACAAATTTTAATTAATGTTTTGACCTTGAAGCATTAATGTTTTAAGGATGACAGATAATGGCTTTAACAAAATTCGACATTCTCTTTGGTGAAGCATAATAATTTTGAATCCAATGCGAAAAATAACTGTTTGAAGGTAACAAAAGATTTGTTAGTAAGTATTTCAAACATGAATCTTAATGTAGCGGGTGGAGGAAAAAAATAAAATACCTCAGACAGATGTTACGTCAATTTGAACAAAACTTTCTTGAAGGAAATTATGCAGATTTGATAAGACTATGCGATGGCACATTTGTTCCTGGGGGCTGTTTAAGCTTCTCAATGTATTCAGTGGGCAGATTGGAATCCCTGTGGAGACCTGACCGTAATGAGATTGGCTCCATTTACATTTGTCTTGTTCCATTTAGTGTGTATCTTATAAAGGTAAGGAGGAGCATTTATTTTTCCATTATGTGCAGTGACAGTGGATGTGTGTGTGTGTGTGGAGAAGAAAATGTAATGTGAGAAGATGCTCGTATTTTTTAATCTTTTTATAATATAAATTTTGTTTAGTTTTGAAATTTCAGAAAGAGTGTATAACTTAAATGGAAAGGAAGGATGTTGATTCATAAATTAGAGGGTGTGAGAAAAGAGTATAAAAGGTGAAAACAATATGAGTATAACTTCAAGGTAAAATTGGAGGGAAAAGGTGTGCAATGTAAGGAAATGGAAGAAAAGGTGTGCAATGTAAAAAATTGTTTATTTTAAAATTAAATGAGTATTTCATTTCCTTACAATTGTAAATTATTTAAACATAAAATAGAAATTGGAAAAAATTTGGGCTTATAACTTGAATACCCCAAGTAGCCAAAATTGTATTTCTTCCTAAGATGGCTTGTACAAAGAGAGCCTGGTACACCAAATTTGTCATCCTTGGCGGTAACTTAAGAAATTACCTTCAATGCCTTCGCTTATTTTCTAAGGAAATCTATTTATGTGTAGTTCTGATATCCCTTGGCAGACAAAATGTAACATTTATTTACGAGTTGAAAGTTGAAACCAATTACAAATGTGGAGAATCCTGCATTGCATAACATAGGTTATTAGGGAGAGAAACGAGAAGCTTCATACTCTGTCTTGTTATATCCAAAATCAGCAAGATGAAATGGAATTTTCCACCATGCAGATAGAAATATGCCTCCTGGTAATGCTGGAATTGATTTGTATGTCTCGCTGAAATCCATGGATGACCGAACATAATCATCTGTGACTCTGGATATGCCTTCCTGAACTTTCTCTGCACAAAAGGATAATGGTTTCTCTTTCACTGCACCTGCTGGTTCTATGCAATATGCACAGAAAATAGCATTGCCTGATGCAACAACCAACGAAAATTAAGGCAAATATGGAAGTTATGATGGTGACAATATCAGCTTGATGATATAAATAATCAAAAATCAACTTGCAAGCAATAAATTCAAGAGTTACATAGTTACAACATATCTTAAAGAATGTCAGAATTTAGGCCAATGGATTAACTAGGTACTTCTAGATTTTAAAATAATGAATTGGGTGATCTCTGTGTTTTCTCACTTATCATGCGCTAACAAATTCAAGCAAATGAATTTCTTAAAAATGAGTACAAATAAATAATGCATGAGAAGGAACCAGAAAATGAGTAGCAGAGAGAATGATGCCCTCATCTAAGAAGCATTTCCATAAGTGTAGCATTAAAAAGACATCACTAAAAGATGAAGAGAAAGGAGAGGCTTAAATCCTCTGTTATGTTTTCTAAACTATTTTCTGAATGTGCAGGTACAGAAAAAAAAAAAAGGCATACTTAAATGAAATTAAAAAGTGCAATCAAAACAACATTTCATTAAAAAGGATCATCATACAAGTAAAGTAGAAATAGATTACATCTTGTAACAGAGCCTCATTCCATGAAAACTTTAAGAGATCATAATATTTTTCACTATCTATTAGCTTCAAAATGCAAGTTATAGAAAAGATCCAGGTATTCATGTGCCCCAACTAAAATTAAGAAGTACAAGTTGAATAAATAGTTCAAGAGTTCAGAGAAAGAGTACAACAAAAGTAAAGATCTCATCCATGAATCATATTACAATCCATTAACTAAGGATGAGAGCAGAGTCCATAAGAAGAATCTCAGCCATGGATTAGGAAGAAAATAAATCAATATTCACATGCTAGCTGATAGCTACTGGTCTGAATTTTAACAAAATAACCAATTCTTACTTTCAGATTAAAGCCATACATTGCAAAGTCTAGGTTCAAATGAAGCTAAGTATGACAAATATTCCAATCTTCTTGCAATTTATGATAGAGTAAAGAAGGGGCAGCCTTGAAGATGGAGCATTAAAATACCAGTGTTATCTCAAATGTTGACACAAAAGGAAACAGGCTGCAACCTTCATTATCAATATGGGAAGGTGCTTTCTTCAGAAGATAAGACCATGTATCTATAGATAAAAACCAACTGTTTTACAGAAATGAATGGATTCAAGAATAAATTTATAACCTGCAATTCTGGGTCTCCTTATCATCTAACAGTTATAAAAGGAAATATGAATTTTCTATCCCAAGACTAACCAAAGCACAGTGTTGATCAAGCCACAAGACAAGTTCAAAGAGAAGATTTATAATGACTATACAATGCCCATAAGCTTCAAAATATATATTTCTTTTGCAATCCTTGGTAGACATGAAAGAGTTCATAACTTGCACTAAGGATAGTCACCAAAATAAATATCTCCTAAAAGTACAGTTTTCGCGGAAGTACAAAAACAAAATGAGATTTCATGCTACAACATTGAGAAGATAGGTTATAAATATGGAGAGACCAAGTCAACAATTGTTTATCTTAAGGGTAATAAAGTAGTGCAAGGGAGAAAGAACAATCCAAACTGCATGATCTCGGTATGCAAAAAATGCAAGCTACAAACGTACAGAGTCAAAATAGTTTTGAATCAAAATGATCAAATGTCTTAAAATTGTAGTTTTAAATCTGAAGGATGCAAGTAATAAGATACTCATGTTAAATTCCAAATCTCCAATCAGGAAGGAGTCCATCAAGTACAGATTTATCGAAAATGGAAGATTTCCATGCTCTAAACAATATAGTTGTCTTCAGATTTTACAAGGCTTCCATGCATTCAACACTACAGCACAAGTTTTTTATTTTTTCTGAATTATAGAGAAGATACAAAACCATAAAGTTTTCCAAAAGGAACTCGTGCATAGACTCAACAACAAGCTAAGATTTCTCAGTCCCAAGGAACAGAAAGATGGGTGAAGTTTACACTCTAAACAGAGATCAACAGATTACACGGCCATATCTGAAAAAAGTATGATTCAAACCCTTATGCAAAACAATGGAGCTCTTATTATTAATGCATAAACTCAATTCATTTTTGGTAACCTGGGTAAACCCTAAGGAAACATATTTCGAGCCAATGCACATCATATATTAAATCAATCCCATTCAGAGCTAAATGTAACAGAAAACTCTGACCCATGAAAACAAAGACGCGTGCCAACAGAACAAGGAAGATGATGAAACACCGTTTAGAAGCTCTAGCCATGGAATGAAATGGAAAATAAAAAATCTCTGTTGAAAACTGAAAAGAAAAGATAAAAATGCCCAGCTGGCCAAAACAAGGAGCTTTAAAGCTAAAGAATGCCAGCCATTCAACGCCACAGTAAAGACAAGCTTCAATCTAGAAACGATTGATATGCAAAAGGAGGAATTGTATTTATCTGAAAACAATTTTAATGTTAAACGACATAGAACGGAGCAAATGAAGACGGCAGCCTGGATGGGGAATTCGAGTCATAAGGATGAAATAAATGTGTACAAAATTAAACAAGATGGCTGAGTCGTTGGATGCAAAAATGAACTAAAACAGTCGACACACTGAACAAATTTTTTCACCCAATCAAGTGGGCGAGTTAGCAAAAAATATGGAGATCCAACTAAAAAAAAGCTCGACCTTCCAATAAAAAAGCCACGTTATAAATTAAAGGGAAGAGACCGGGGTTTACATCATACCAGAGATGGGCAGGAAGAGCGAAAACCGAGCCATGGCCAATCCGTGCAAGACACGAGAGCTCAATGACAGCCATATGGAGCAATACTGCAAACCCAGCATCAAGCTTTCATAGAGTTTGAACACAGGAACAGATAAAGCTTTCCCCAAAAATACAAACGAAGCATAGGCTGCTAATAAAGCACTACGAACCAGATTTCCATAAGAGCGGAAAATGCACACAAAAAATAGAGGTAGAATAGCATGAGCTCCCAAAGCAAAGAATTATGGAGGCCATTCCAGATTTTTGCAAAAAATAAAGCTTAAAAATGACAACCGCCCTTGTTAACCAAGAAAGAACAGAACCAATGACGGTAAAATGTCTAATACGCTCAACCAGAGCCAAAACAAACTTCCACAGGAGCAAGTAACTAGATACAAGAGATTTACCTCATATTCATGATGGCCAAGCCAGAATAGAGCCTTCTATAGAGTTCTTCATCAAGCATTTGACTCAAGAAACTTGACCCAAATGGCACTGAGACCCAGAACAATTACAGATCTCTATTAAGGGTGATTGACTGGTCTTGATTTTGAGACTAACTTCACATTTGTTTGGGCAGTTGCGAGGCCTGCCATGCAGCTTGATATTTGTGAAGCTAAGACCACTCGCAGTGTCCTAATCTGTAAAAAAACGTTCAAAATCTTTGTAAGCATTGCAACAATTTAAATATTCGCTGTGACAGTCAGCGCTTTGTGTATCAAGTTGTCTATCAGGCATATCTACTGAAACGTATCATCATTTTTTTGCATATTAGCAGTTATTCTCTTAGACACGATTTAAGGGTGATTGACTGGTCTTGATTTTGAGACTAACTTCACATTTGTTTGCGCAGTTGCGAGGCCTGCCATGCAGCTTGATATTTGTGAAGCTAAGACCACTCGCAGTGTCCTAATCTGTAAAAAAACGTTCAAAATCTGTTGTCCTAATCTCTCTCAGAAAATAGTATCTTTAAAGAGGTTATGCTAATAGTTCTAGCAAATACATTACGGCACCAGACACAGATTTCCATTGTTATAGTTCTATTTGCCAATAACCACTCCAACTAAAACATAAACAGCAGACAAAAACATGAGAACAGACAGATTAAATCGCCTTGCCATGAAAACTCACCTTGCTCTTCAGAGTCCTCCACTTCCTGGCGCGCAGATGCAAATGAGAAATTACACGGCGTACAAGAAACAAACAGGCGTTTTCCTCGAGCCACTCAAAGCTGTCAGAAGCGACCTGCTCTGTGCATGAGAGTCAATGCATTAATGTCCCATAACTCCTACGTTTTATCAATGAACAGTGCACATAAAGCCAACCACCAATCAAATCTTGCCACAACAAAAAAATCAAAACCAAAAACTATAGTCCAGCCCCATTTTAATACAGATGTCACAATTTGATTGGAAACATGCAAATGTTTAATTGTCAAAGCCAAAACACTGGAAAAATCATGAGAGAGGAAAAATAGATAAAATGCCTCGTCATATTGTTGCCTCACAGACGCCATTAGAAAAAGCAGATTGGTGAAATAAAATTAGGAAAGCGACAAACACCCAAAGGATTATATTTATACAAAACATTCAATGTAACTTCATCTCATTGTTATATAAATGAAAATTTACAAAGTTTGCAGACTCACCAATTTTTGAGCGAAGCTTATACAAGAGTCCAGGGAGTCCGTTAATGGTATATGCATCCGACACATTAGGCATCCCGCCACTTTGCATTGCTTGATTGATAATACTCTTAGTGTCTGCATTCCACCATTCCCTGCATTCGCTTGTTAATGATCACGTTATATTTGCAGAGCAAAATGAGACACGCAGAGGCCGAGGTCTATTCGTTAGTTGCCGGAAAATCTAGGTATGGCCCTCCACTCTGATAAAAATAATTTGTAATTTAAGTCATGGGGATTCGGGAATTTCTATACTAGACATATGGCAGTACCTCTTTTTAAGAGCAGAGATGTTGGCAATGAACCATTACAGGACCATCATGATCGATCCCTTATTTACAAAGATAGTTGGTAGCATGGTTGAACACAAAATCACCAAGTGGGCACAAGACAATGAGAAGAGAGCAAAAGGGCAAGTTGGTTTCAGACCTAAGCACTCCACCTTAGATCATCGTATTACTCTAATACATATCACTGAAAATGCATATTAAAATCAGAACCCAAACAAGCATTTCAGAGAGCTTTAGGAGCGACATTGGTGTTAAGCAGGGTTGTCCTCTATCACCCACACTCTTTGGTTTATATATAGACCAACTTGAAGAATTGTTAAATATGGAGGGTGGTGAAGGTATCCGGTTGGGTGAGTATGTTATAAGGCTTCTTCTATATGTTGATGACCTTATATTGATTGCTACGTCTGCTCAAGGATTACAAAAACATTTGCTCACACTTGAAGCCTTTTGCAAAAAAGTAGGTATGCAAGTTAATATCGCAAGACCAAGATTATGATCTTTAGCAATAGAAGGAAAAGAAATCAACAACCATTTTTCTTTGAGGGTAGTATTCTAGAAGAAGTAACCGACTACAAATATTTGGGGATTGACTTCAACAACAAACTTACTTGGGAGACTTGCAGAAAAAAGAGAACGACAGGAGGGTGGAAAGCCCTTTATGCTTTACAAAACAAATGCAGAGAAGCAAAATTATGGGATTGGAAAACTACTCAAACCCTTTTTGAAATATTAGTTACTCTGTTGTACTTTATGGGTGTGAAATATGGGCCAACAACATACCATTATCAAAATGGAAGCAAATTGAGAGAATTCAAAAGCATATGATTACCAACAAATTTAAGTTGAAAGTTTCGGTCCCTTATGAGATTCTTTTAGCTGAAACAGGTGCAGTTCCAATTGAAGCCATTGCTATGATTCGACTTCTAAGATACCTCAACAAAATTGAACAGATGACAACAAATAGGTGGCCCAACATTGTCTTCAAAGAGCCATTATGCAGGAGGAAGAGGTCATGGATGAACCAAAACATCAAGTGGATGAAGAAATGGAATATTGAATGGAATACATGGCCCCAAGGCAATAAAGAAATACAAGCATTTGTTATTGATAAGGTCCGCAAAACTATGTGGGACAATAGAGGCAGAAAAAAGAGATTCTATCTCGAAGAATTTAACTACACTTGTGACCATCAACAAAAGGCATACATCGGGGCCCTCATTCCGTGGAGAGCTAAGATTCTCATAGCTCAACTAAGGACAAACTCCCACCGGCTTAGATGTGAAACAAGTAGATGGAAAAGGCCTAAAGAAAAATGGGAAGAAAGACTTTGTGTCTTTTGTTCAGATGGGGCAGTGGAATCAGAAAAACACTTTATTATAGAATGCAGTGCCTATAATGACATTCGTTCCAGATATGCAATCAATTTCAAGACTTTGTCATTACATGTTCTGTTTGATGAGGAGTGGATAACTGGAATGGGAGACTTCATCATCAAGATTAACAAAAGAAGATCTGAATTGGTGAATTCTGAAGAAAGTGGTTTTACTGTCTCATAGGCTATTTTTAGCCTCGTGGACGTTAAAAGTTTTCTTTATTCTTTCTTTCTATGTTTTTAATGGCACTTGGGAATTGAATAAGTGAATGAATGAAGGATTTTAATAACATCCAAAAGACCAAACAATTTATGGGACCAAAAGTCTGTGAAAAGAATCTATCCAGATAAAACTACAAACATCATGTCACATAGATTGTGCACGTTGATATTGCAAAGAGTTAACTCTTTTCTCGATGTCATATCATCTACTATGTATCTTGATTAAAAAACTTGATATTTTGGTTAGCCTTTCCTCCTAAAACAAATATGTTAACTTGCGAACACTTAGACCGTCCATGTAGCTCCTAATGTCATTTTAAGTGCACCTGAATCCATAATGAAGTGTCATTTTATCTCCACCGCCCTTAACACAGAATAAACATGTTCTTGACTCCCATTCTTCTTTGGGTATTACCCACCTACTAGTTTCACACCTAAAATGATGTGAGTTAGTTCTCAATTGGGCAATTAACATATATTTGCTTTCCATTTAATTTCCACTCCTATGTACGCCTTTTCTTCGTGTTCCCAAGTGGGGTTAAAATGATTGATGTAGTATGCTTTCTTTCGTCCTATTTGCCTTGTCCACGTGGTTGTCCCGAATTTCTCTTTCACATATTTTTTTATTTCCTCAATTGTGTTTGTACATTCGTGCATGTTGATGTCTCATTTACTCATCCAGTTGTTCTATTTCATCCATGTGCTTTTCCTTCTGCTTAGTTCTTCTTCACTACCATTTTGGGCCATCGATGATTCTCCATTCTCTGTACCTTTTTTAAGTAACTTAGAGTTCAAATCATTGTCGATGCTTCCAGCGAAAAGGTACCAGATTCGGCAAAAAGAATCTCATATGGAACCAAGGCTTTAACTTTGAGGCTACTAGTTATTAAGTTCTCGTGAACCCTCTTTATCTAAATTGAAAAGGTAAGTCCTCGTGCTTAGCTTCTTCGTCATTTTTTGGGTGGTAAGTTATTTCATACGAGGTTGATCGGTGGTGTTTGTTTGGGTTCAAATCCCACAATTTCCTTTTAATTTAAGTTGAGGGTTCGGCGTTTGTTGCTTCATATGAGGTTGATCGGTGACGCTCGTCTTATTCATTTTTTTAGTAGCCTCGTGGACGTTAAAATATCTTCTTCTTCTTCTTATTCGGATTGTCTAAAAGAAGAATTGTGAAGGTAAGGTTGATTATCTAATTAAATCTTATTAGCATCCTCGAAAACCACTTATTACAAGTATGGTTATTTTAAACTATACGTCATTCTAATTAATAATTATATTCTATTCTTCACAAAGTTATCGGTATTTAATGATATCCGGCTTTAATTTAGGTTTTCCATTATGTTGGGCTCCAAAATATTATTGCATGGGCTCCAAACTCTACAAGTGATAAGGTGATTGAACTTAAAGGTAAGTCATCGTGGTTGGTTTCTTCGCCATTTTTTAGTGGTTCGAGTCATGGGTTTAATTCCCATAATTTACCTTGAATATGTGTTGAGGGTTCGGTGTTTAATGTTTCATATGAGGTTGATCAATGGGTTCATTTGGGTTCGATCTCACGATTTAATTTCAATATGTGTTGAGGCTTTGGTGTTTATTGCTTCGTATGAGGTTGATCAATGGCACTCGTCTTATTGATTTTTGGATTATCTAAAAGAGGAATTGGAAAGGTAAGGTTGATTATCTAATTAAATCTTATTAGTATCCTCGAAAACAACTTATTACAAGTATGCATATTTTAAATTATATGTCATTCTAATTAATAATTATATTTTATTCTTCACAAATTTGTCGGTATTTAATGATATATGGCTTTAATTTAGCTCTATCATTATATTGGGCTCAAAAATTATTATTGCGAGCTCCAAACTCTACAACATAGCTAAGAGAGTTATTCTCTAAACAAGAGAAAAACAACTTCAATATGACGGTCAAATGGATGTCAAATTTAAGGTTGAAATCGTCATATGTCACATACATTACGCCTCACCTCCACCACCCTCAACTATTTTTTTGGAGTAACTCTTGACATAATTAAAAAATTGTTCCATGTGTTCATTGAATTTTCTCTAACAATGTTGTAGAGGAAAATAGAAAGTTGTAAAGTACACAATAAAAGAAATTAGCAAGTTATTAAGTACACGATAAAGAAAACTAGCAAGTTTTAGAAGCATGAGACACATTAAAAGAATTAAAAAATTCGCATGTCGTGTTGCATCTGCCTCAAGCTCCTATGTTTTACAGAATATATCCCATGAATAGAATGCAAACAAGGCTCAAAAAATAAATAAGTACTTTTTATTATATACATGTAAAAAAGTATAAGTAGTGTGGATATAAGAGAGAGTATTTCCACAATCCATGTAAAATATGATATAATGCTTTTGGATAAAATCGTGTAGCAATTTTTGTATCAACAGGTATGTCTAGAAAAATTTGGTGCATTTATAATCGAGAATTAACTTTCAAATTATGTCTTGTAAATTACACCAAAAGATTTTTTTAATAATTATTTTCTTATTGTAAAAAAATGTTCTAAAGAGTATGAGTTAATTTGTTCGACTTTGTTCCTCCTTAAGTGACTTCTTTATCCAATTTGAAATCGTAGCACCTTTGGGAGCATTATTTTTTAGGAGGGAAATTTTAGGGCTCGAGCCATGGCATCAATGCATACTTATTGGTGTTTAGTATGCACTTTGAGCTTCATAATTAACCCTCAAGTTTTGCAATAATTCACTTGCAACTTGTGATATATATTGCGGGTTCGTGTTGGTTTTGAAGGAGGGATTATAAATACACTCATGTAATGTAATAGAATGATTGTAAGATGTTATATCTTATATTTATGCAACCAAATTTTTTTTCCATTCTTGCATCAGTGAATTGAATGCCTCACATATCTTTGATTCACCTTGTTTCTCTATCTCAAGTTACTAATTTTAATATAAGCACTAATCCAATACCTAACATGTGGGTTGAAGATAAAATCATGAATTTGGTCACAAAAAATCATCAAAGAGACTTGTTGCATTCTTATCTTCATCAAACACTCTCTTCCTTCTTCCCACAAAGAGAACAACTTCTTAGAGGAAACTCTTGGCCACGTTACAAACCCGACCTAAGGGTCTTTTTTCTAAAGGAGGGGAAGATTGTGGCATGCTTTCCTTTTATTTGTAATGTTTTCTTCTAATGAATGACGAAAAAAACATAACAATAATATGGGATATCCCATTAAATCATTTGTTCATGGTTTCATCTCATCCCAAGCCTCACAAGATAATACCTTCTATTAGCATGAAATATAGGTAAACGAGCGCTATGAAAAATGAAGGAAAATTATTGGTGCAATCCCCTTCCTCTAATACTTTATTCTATTTCCACTCTCAAACCCAAGAAAATTTAATAATTGAACCACACATAGAACGAGTCTTCATAAGCCATTTTAAAGCATCCTTCTCGTCGAAACCACCAAATAAAATCTAGTCACTTATGAAGCATATGCCTATAGAGTGACAATATAAAATTCTCTTATTTTTCACACTTTAAGGTCATGTTGGATTATCAAATATCCCACGATGAATACTTAAATTTTAGTTGTCTAAAAATAATAAAATTACCATGTTTAAGCTTAGATATTTGATGTGAACCTTATTTACGTGTTTTTTAGAAAATTTAAATTAGTATTTTTAAGGATAGGTTTAAATTGCTTTTGGAAATTAATTTTGGACAAGAAGTGGAACATATTATAATGTTTCTATTCATATAACCAATGAGTGAGGTAATTGATTCTTTAAGAGAACAAATATTTTAAATTAATATTATTCATTTATTTCATCAATTCATTTTAATTGAACTAAATATAGAGGGATAAAGATGATTTTAACCCCACATATATTTAATTTCATATAACCAATGAGTGAGTCAAAACAAACAAATAGGAAGACTAATAGAGAGACCCCAATCTCACATTTCTCTATGATGCAAAGGCATATTTTGTGGAGGCCATAATTTTTTATTTGGGAAGTCAATTGAGCTTTTTTTTTAACAAAGATCTTAAAGACTTCTATGTTATTATAATTTAAGTTAGCTTTGCTTCATTTTTGACATTTTTAGGGCAAAATTCAATTATTTAAGGGTTGAAATTGTATTTTATTTTTTTAGCATTTTATAGGTTTTTCTAGATTTAACGTTTTTGTAGATGGGCGTGAATTTGAGTTACAGTCATCCTTAAGTTTTATTTAAACATTCGGAGGATAAGGAACAAGTATTAACCTCATTTTGAGTTTCCATGCAAAAGTTACAAAAATGCTACTAAAGATAACAAGTTTGGTTAACTCTATGATAGCCTTGTTATCTTGATAGCTTTTTTCTTTTACTAACATTTTTAGTTGTGCATGACAACTCAATATTTGAGTTGTGATTATTTTATTTTTATTGAGGTGTGCACTCAATTGGGCACTAGTTTTACATAGATTGTCGACATCTCTGCACATACTTCGAGGAAGCATATAGCGGGTTGACAATTATGAGTAAGCATACAACCATACTAGTGGTCACCTTCATCTTAGCAGCTATGAGTGAGGGTCATCCATGTCGGCAAAGTCACCCAAGGCACAATCCTGGCCTCAACCGTTTCAACTCTCTGTGTCAAGGTATCTCCAGGCCTTGCACTCAGCAAGACTTGATCCATAGTGGGCTCCATAGAGCCAATATTACCAATGATAGACCAAGGACCATTCAATAGTTATGATTTTATTTAAAGACTCTTATGTATTGCTTATGAAATAATGAAAAATAGAATTATCTCTTATATGCTTAATAATTATCTATACATCCTATTGCTTATTTTTTACATTTATGCACTTCTCGATGCATCATTTAGTCTCAAAGCGGGTTCATCCCTAGGAATAAATAATTCAAGGTAATCTTGTTGGTGATTTTTTTTACGTTTCAAACTTTATCATTTGGTATCAGAGTGGGTTCATCCATAGGAATAAATATTTGAAGGTAATTGTGTTAGTGATATTATTTAAATTTCAAATTTTATCATTTGGTATCAGAGCGGGTTCATCCCTGGGAATAAACAATTAAAGGTAATCTTGTTGGTGATATTTTTGTGTTTAAATTTTTATTTTGGATAGAAAAATGTTTTGAAGAATGGGTGTTAACAAGATGACAAGAGGAAGGGGAGGATAAGATTATATGAGTAGAAATATGCAAGAGTTGCAAGAGAAGAGTGAGACTAGCTTACCCAAATTATTACATGCATGAGAAAAAGGCATATAGAAGATGACACAAATTAAGAAATAAAGGAGTAAGAAAGGCACAAAATTGGATAAAAAGAGTAGAAGAAGAAATTTTATAAGAGGAAGAAGAACAAGGGGAGCCATAGTCATTCAAAAAAAGGTTGGTTAGGGCCTTAGAAGGAAATAATGAAGGATTAAAAGTTGAAGTTTTAGGAAATGGAATCATTTTAAAACCAAGGAGTTAATAGATTGGTTGAATAGTATAGAGAATCTTTTTGAATAGAAGAATGTGGTAGATGGAAAAAGGTGAAATTCATATACGCCAAATTGAAGGGTCATCTTATGATATGGTAGGATCATTTACAAAAAGAAAGGAAAAGGAAGATTAAAGAAAAGATCAAGACCTAGAGTAATATGGAGAAGAGCCTGAGAGATAAATTCCCCCTATGGATTATAAAAAAAACTTCTACATAGGATTTTAGGGCCTGAGGCAATAGCAATACAATATATAAGAATACATATATGAATTTCATAAAGTGTCCATTCATGTGGAGCATGATGAAATAGAGGAATACATGTTTATAAGATATAAAATAATGGTTTAAAGTTTTCTATTTAATATGAATTAAGCATGCGTATAATTGATGTAACATGGACCGTTTCTATCAACTAAATTTGAAATGAGAAGAGGGGGAAAGTAGGTAGCTTTCTATTGGAGCTCAAAATTGCACCATGCTCTGAATCATGGAGATCCAAAATTTTGAGGCAACATGGGACTATCTCCAAGTGTGGCACTTGTGGCTTGAGACAGAACTCCAGAGAGAAGTTCAGCTTCCTTTGTTCCGTGGATTAGGAAACTCACGAAACACAACCTAAACTAATGTTAACATTACTCCTAAGCTAACCTATTCTAAAACATCCAAGGGACCAAGGAGAGAAATGCATAAAGAAAATCCTAAGCTAAAAGGTCATTGATAACACCAGAAATAAGGTAGAACTCCTCCAATCCTAAGTGACATATATGCAAGTTCGTAGAAAAAGAGACTATAATATGCACACAAATCCAATGCAAGAAGTGAAAGAATAAAAAACATGTAAGAGGGCAGAGATATTTTGTAGTGTCAACCCATGTGGGACCCAAACACATGACCAAAATACCAGGATAATTTTTGACTTTCATTTACTTGATATAACTATATGACACCATATATGGTCACAAGAGATTTCTCAACACCACATGTAACATTTACACCAACATGAAGAACAAATAAACGATATGACGACACCATATGCACATCAAAGCCACACTATTATGGATGAACAAGTACAAAACCAAGACCCAACATAGTATGAACATCACGAATGTACCCTTCCACAATACCACTTTTTATGGTTATTACTTATTTATAATCATGTTTCATTATTCAACCTCAAGGGTTTGAAGAGCACTTAACATGAACACATACATTTTCCTTTCTTTTCTAGACCACATTTCTTTAAGTTCGTTTAACACTTAACTTGTAATGGTTGTCCAAAATTAGTTCGTTTAGCTTATTGTAAATAAATTATAAAACTCGATTGACCATTATAGGAATCTCGACATTTACACATCATAGGATTAGATTTCTAAAATAGAAACTATGTCTTCTTTTCCAATTGTTTTCTTTCACAAAAATCAAAACACAACTACTTTCACATCGCAAGAAAGATCTATTAAGTTACAAATAAGCTCCATGGAACTTATAATTTATAGTCCGACATCACAAGGGTATATTCACAATAACAAAGAGCAAGTTACAAAATTCATGTACAAATAAAGTCTTAGTGGGGTATCCATGCATAACCTAATCATCCTTGCGATCCCAAGCACTTACAATATCTTCCCTTCTAAAATTGTTTAGTTCTAGAAAAACCATACTAATTACATACTATAAATATTGTCCTTAATGTCACCAAGTGACATTATGCCTTGCATCAAGTGTCCTATACACAACATACCCACATGAAAACTCCCTACTAGGTTCCTAGGGAAGAAACACACAAACTCTTACATTTCCTAAGACTTTAGGACTACGAAAGAAACTTTAAATCTAAACATAACTCCAGGCTTACTAAAAAGGACCCTCCTATCATTTATAGAAAATGTCCTAGCAAATTTGGTCCATTACAATTCCATAGGTGTTTTGCATATATAGAGGTAAGCAAACATATTTTTAGGGTAATACTGGATTTGAGAACCTATCTCCTTTTGTGAAGTTAAACTACTATAGTCCATAATGATAGGATGCGTTTTGAGGTACACATGGGTCATATGAATCCCATGTTTGAGAAAGAAGGTCTCATTATCAAATTATGTTTCCATAAGGGACAACTCAACCTATAATTTGGAATAAGAAAGGGATTTCCAATTATTTGAAAGGAGGTGGTTTCCATGGTTTGCTTTGTTTCTAAGCTCAACATTCTAGGAAAATCAATGTTATAGACAAAACCCAACATAGGTTTCGTTCACCAAGACTCTCAAAATGGGTACTAGGATTACTTCTCTCCTTTTATAATCTCAAGGGATCTACAACTCGATACAAGTTTACACTAGAGAAAATCATCCTCCCATAGGTCAATTAGATACAAGAGGAGGTTAATGGTGTCAAACATGAGGTTTAATGCATAGGAAAAGTGAGTAAAAACTCCACTTACGTCTCTTAGATCTCTTAATGAGATCATTCAATGTGTAAGACAAGATACGACAAGTTATGGGTTTGAGTATTTTCTAAAGAGGGTAGGGTATTGTAAAACTATACAAGACTTGTTTAAGAGAGAGATACATAGTAAAGGTTAAAAGCATGGTTCCTTTGGGTAGTTTAGGAATATAAAGTTTCTACCATCAACATAAGTATTAAGGAGAAAACAATAATTAACATTATAGAAGTTTGTTTCAAAACATGAAACAACATGCAACTCATAATCAAGGTCATACTCGATGAAATGCTTGTTTTCCAATACACCAATATAACACGAATTTCTTACTCATCACAAATAATCAATAAATAACATTCATATTCATAAAAATAATGTTGGTACATTTACTTAATATTACATGTATATTTCAACGGTATTCCATATTACAAAAGCACGAGCAATGCTACCATTTTCTTCTTGTCCTGCATGCCTACAACCAATGCATGGTCATCACAACTGTTGACATGGCATCAAACTACAACCAAGCACGATATATGATTTCACAGTTCTCTAACAATAATGAAACTATATTTAACACACTTCCAAGAAGAGTAAGAATTGTAATGCCATTTCAATTCGTTTCCAGAGCCAAGGAGAGAGATAGAGAGAGGAGAGAGAAAACACCATTTTTCCACATTCAATTTATTTTCAAGCAAGTGTCAACAAAAAGTTTCCTATAGTCATGTATTCATGTTTACAAGTTTTTTCTATCGTTATTTTTCTTGGATAAGTTCATATGTTAGTTTTGCCAAGTAGTAGCAAGTTTCTTAAAACATCAAAATTAGACAAGTTTCTTAAAAAAACATTCAAAAACAATATTTGAGAATCAAAGAAACAAGGGAACAATTTCCTACATATTCCCTATATATACAAGAGAAGTACTTAGAGCTAACGGAACCCCAACTGGAAAACAAGATTAAAATGGCGCTCATCTTTTGGAGCTACCAATCGTAAATACACAAGCGGCCTTGTCACCCAATGACCGGAGGCCTACAAAACCTATAAGGAAAATTATCTTACGAATGCGTTTCTCCAAATGAGGGCTTGTAGTAGCTATTTCCTATAAATATTATAGGTATGTAGAAGCCAAAATCCATTTTGACACCCAGGGCCAAAACGGTAGGTCAAAACCAAACTGCATTTTTAATGTTCAACAACTATGAACTAGCCCATTAGGCTCCTAAATCCGTTATTAAACAAGGTAAAATGGACATCCAAGGAACAACTCAAGGTTCGGTTGAACACTCCACATGACAAGGTACAACTAAAGTTTGTTTTTCTCATTTCAAGGTTTATACTCATGTTTTGTGCCTCATTGAAAAACAAGTTTTTATTAAGGTTTCACCAAGGAGTGGTTTTCACTAATTTTCATGTTTAACCCACCAACCACATGATTTCTGAATCCAAAACTAGTATCGTGAATATCCCTCCTTATTACAAGGTAAAAGAGAGTAGTGTTTTCATTCTTGGTCATTGGTTTAGTTACATACAAAAAGAGGTGCAATTTGTAATTGAATAACACATTTTCATTTAATTCACTAACAATTTATTCTTCATTAGTTTGATTTACAACTCCATTAAAATTTGGAAAACTAGAACGTTAAAACATGCAAGGATGATTAAGATGGTCATGCCTAGATTGAGCGGTGAGTGATCTAAGAACAAGAGCGTGTGGTTTACGGTTATCCAAGCATTCCATCAAACAATTTGCAGCCTTGTGAATGCTTCCATTTTCGTACATGTTGTGAATATGTTGGCAAAGGTTGTTGAGTTAAGTTTTATACCAGTTGCTTGCATTATTTAAAAACCTCCAAGACCTTTCAACATAACTCTTTGTGCATATCCAGTGATCAAACATTCCATGAGACTACATTTTGTTTAATGCATTTTGTCAAACCGTGCCTTGAAAAGTTCCCACATTTTGCAAATATATCTATCGAGGGAATTTGCAACTACAACAACTGACAAAAAATTCTCTATCCATTATGCTTTTATGGTTGTCCATACTACGTGTTCTAAAGCTCCATTTGTGGCACACTTGCAAGGAGGATGTTAGCGAGGTTGTGGAGAAGACTACTCACCTATCATTTGCATTTGCTTGTAAATTTCTAAGCCTTTTCTAAAAAAACATTTTATCTATACCCTACAACTAAATGTGTCACCCCCTTTATTTTTATTTATTTATTTTTATTTTTGGCAATGCCTAATGAGGAATTCAAACAAGAAGTTCATCCTCCTATTTGAAGCATCCAAAAATAGGCTCTTAAGCATTTTCAACAAATCCATTTTGTGCATCATCCAACAATCCATGATGTCCAAGAAACCACATTTTTGGGGGCATTTTAGCAAATACACAACATCCTTACGCATAGGCTAAATTAATATCTACTAAGGTGTCCCAAATTTATTACAATTGTCCACTTGACCATAATTCGATGCGATTTGATAGATGGTTCATGTGCTACTAAATTCTTGTACATTCAACAAGCACCAAACAACCAAATGCACACAACCACCACGGGTTTTTTTATTATTGAAAAGCATAACCATATATTAAAGATGAAGTACAATGCTAATCATAGAAAATCGGATGGAAAAGATCACACCCCATAAGCAGGATCAAAGTATCCATAAAGAGGCTACAAGTAGCAAAGTGTCATATCAAAAGAAGCATTTTCAATCAAAAAAGTTTACAACAAAATGTAGAGAACTGAGAAAACTCCAAACATGGAGTTAGCGGCAGAATAACAAACATGGAAGAAGGTAGCGGTGGCGGTGGGCTCTTTGGACGGTCACCCTAATTTCCAAGAGTAGTGTCGGGGGTGTCATCAGGCTGCTCCTAGCGTGCCATGCATCTGTTCTGCTCCTCCTCGTTTCCCCACGGGAGGGCGAGATAGCCAAAGAGAGCTATGAAAACTTTGATTGGTGGGCGCCTGCCTCCCGGAACCACCAATGCCGAGCCCGAGCCGACCAAAACCCCGATGGCAGGTGGAGTCCAAGACGGAGGTGGAGAAGGGACCCACCGATGAGGAGAGGTGCTACGCCGCCCACGAGCCGGACCCCGGTTGAAATTGCGCCGCCCATGGGAAACCAGCGGCGACCTTGCAGCGGGGCGCGTGGTGAGGGGAATCGGCGGGCGCGACTAACAACACAAGGGGCACTCCCCCAATGGTCCAAAAAGAGTTTGCAAGTGATCAAATTCTATGCAGACTTTCTCACATGCACCGGATCTGAAGCAAAATAGTGGAGATGACATGATAAGCTTGTTAGAAATAGCAAAAATTCTATCCATTGTCTCTTTATTAAAAATAGTAGCATTTCTAGATTTCCAAATGTGATATAAAATAGCTGCTTTGAAAGAATGCCAAATGTTGTAAAATTTTGCAGGAATAAAGGTCGGATCCCCCAAAAGAACCATTTTCCACATGAAGAAGGTGGGCAAAAAGGTTGGAAAAGGGTATGAATCCAATGCTTGAGTAGGTAGAGCATGCATGAGGGAAAAACCAAAGAGATGAAGAAGAGTCTCAATGTGGTTGCAGAAAGGGCAACGCACGGGGGAGCTCCCAGAAGAACAAGGCACTTGCCCACAGGAAGCCCTTGATGAAGAATGCTCCAAAGAAAGTGCGCAACTTTGGGCTCTATAGGAATGGCCCAAACAACAGTGAAGCATTGCTTCCACCCAAAATGAGTGGAATGCAGGCTCCAGTGAGCATTTAACTTATTGAGAGGAAGTTGCTTCTTGGGTGAGAAGCTTGTAGCCCAACCGAGGTTTATAATTTTTGAAGGGGGTGGCAGAGGGCCAATGCCAATCAAACCACCATGGGCGCTATGTAGTAACACCAATTTTATGCAAACAATCGCCAGGTATGAGATCTTGAATGATAGAGATGGCTTGTTTGTCATTGTCATTTAGAGCAAAATTAGCTTTTAGGCTATCCCATGGAAGCCAATCCCTGGTGATAGGACAAAAAAGGTCCTGAATATACTGAATCCCTTTTTTGAAAAGACACAAACCCTTGAGCTGCAAGGAAAGAGCAAGGGGTTTGTCATGAAATTGAAACACTAGGATTCCACCACAAACTAAGAGAGTTAAGAGAGAGCCCATTCCGAAAACCATCACCCTGCCAGAGCAGATGGGGTTTGAGAAGTTCCCAAGCTTTCCATATGCTTTTTGCCACAAAAGAGCCACCTATTTTAACAGTAATAGGGCATAGGAGTAAGGAGTAGTAGTTCAAACCCTGCCATGCCTTTCGATTAAGCGGAGACCCTTGAGATATACAATTTCTGAGAAGAATTTTCCAAGATTCCTCACCTTCAAGGCTGCAAATAATCCATTTGGCAGTAAGAGAAAACCCTGCATATGAATGTTGATTAGGCCAAGACCACCAATGTCCTTGGGTGTACAACATATGTCCCAAGCAACTCTATGAAAACCATGGTTCCCTTCGGAGTTGGCCCACAAGAAATCACGCAGAATTTTCTCCACTGTGGTAAGCGGCTTTAGAAGGTGCCCAACATGATGAGTAATAGACATGAGTGGCGAGCCAGAACCTTGGAGCAGACTTGGAATTTTCCAAAGAAGAGAGAGATGTTGGCAATCCAAAAGAGATTTTTGCTCAACTCGTTGAATCACATAGTTCCAAAGGTCAAGAGGATCTCATAAAGGCAAAACGAATGCCTAAAATTTTAATTAACACCGGGTTAAATCCAAAGCCATTGGAATCCCTCTAGCCAAGGATGTTTGGGACCCATCGCTATCTCGTAACATTGGGTTTTCTTCCATTGGATAGCGGAGAACCGAAAGCAAGACAAAAAATATCAAGGCATTTCATGGCATTAGTGACAGAGGCCTTAGTTTTAGCCAAAGTGAGAAAAGAGTCATCTGCAAAGTGACCATTAATCAACTGCTTAGGAGAGGAAGGTAGTTGAATACCTTTAACCAAACCAACATTGGCAACATTAGCAAGTAAGTAGCTTAGACCTTCAGCAGCAATGACATAAAGAGAAGGAGCAAGAGGGCAACCTTGTTAGATGGAACGATGAAGAGAGAATCTCTCAGACTGCTAACCATTAATAGTAATACAAGCACCCGCATTTTGAAAGAGCATATTAACAGAGGAAGAATCTGGGTCCAAAACTGATAGCCTACAGCATGGCCAGAATGAAAGGCCACTCAACTCTGTCATAGGATTTTTCAAAATCAATTTTAACAAACATAGTCGATTGAGAAGTCTGGCAAGCATATTCCATGCCCTCCTAAACTTAATAATGTTGTCAAAATATATTTGTTCTTGATAAAGCCAGTTTGCTCACTCTTGATGATCAGGGGTAGTAAATTAGTGAGCCTGATAGCAAGGGCTTTGGAATAATTTTGTATGAGACATTGAGCGAGTTATTGGCGCCAACCGGTGATAAGCTCGGGATCCCCATATTTGGGAATAAATTTGATGTTGCCTTGGTTGATCAGATTGCCCAAGGTGTTGGAGGACATAGCTTCCTGATAGACCTGATGCAATTCTAGACCAATCATCGTCCAAAGAGACTAGTAAAACTCATAGGAAAACCATCAACACCGGGCATTTATCGGAGGCCATCTGCATAACAACTTCCTTCAAATCATTAAGAGTGAGAGGTCTATCACAAGCGATGTGCTAACTTTCAGAGAGCTTGTAGGGAACAACATCAATGCATTGGAGGAGAGCAGCATCACGAGCCGGAGTAGTAGGTTGAGTAGCAAAAACAACATGATAGTGATGCACAAAAGCTTGCAGAATGTCAGGTAAGAGAGTAAGCCTTTGGTTGCCATCCTTGATTGCTTTGATTTTGGTGAGATTTTGATTAGATTTAAGGGAAGCAAAAACTCCTTAGTAACTTTGTCACCAATGTGAAGCTAGTGTAGACGGGCTCGAACTTGGGCTCCTCTAGCCTTATAGTGCTCCTTAATTTGAAGCTTATGTTTCCAGTGAGCAGCTTACACTTGCAGGTGGGTGTTGAAAGGAGACAGATTAATCTCTTGAATAGCCCTCGAATATTCATATGAGAGGCTTCATGAGCATTCTTACGAAAAAGAGTAGTTCGTTTCCCGTAGAGCCGAAGGAAAGAAGTGAGTACAGTGATGGCATGAGACCACCGGTCATATCCACCAATCCCATCAACAGGTCTCGGGTCAAGATTCCAAATACGTCTTATATAATCCAAAGTTTTGGGATGAGAAAGGTGGGACGTATTTAAATAGAACTAGGTGGACTTGGGCTTGGGACACTGAAAGTTCCATTGAATCCCAAAGAAAATAGGCTTATGGTCAGAAACCAAAGCAGTGTCCACCACCGAGACCGGAGGCTGTATGAAGAGTCAAAGGAAAACCATTGTTGCTCTGAAAGCAGAGCTCTATCAAGATGCTTATAAACTCTGTCATCACCAGCTCTAAAATTAGACCAAGTGAACCAAGGAGTGGCAGCAGAAGAGTGCTTGCGGTGGTTGGGATAAAAAGACAAAGTTTATTGCGTAAATAAAACCAGGCTTCATGTTCACCAGTACACCAATGCATTGGAAGCTGGCCCAATTTGTCTTCGGGATTCAACCATGTTGAAATCACCATAAAAAATTCAGTAGCAAGAGGAAGATGATCAACCAACCACTACCAAAAAGAAGAACGTTCAGAGGCATCATTGGAAGCATAAATATTGGCCAACCCAAGAATGTGGCCGTCAAAATCAAAAAGGGTCCACACCACCCGATGAGTGGGGTCAGAACCCCAAGATATGATATTGGAGCTGAGGTCGGGGCTTAAAAGTGGACACACCACCTCGACCATTATCATGAGCTGACATCTGGCAGAGAGAACCAGGCTAGATGGTACACATAACAACAGAAAGATGGAAGCCAAATATTTTGACTTCCTGCAAACACAACACCTAAAACTTTACAAAATGCTTGCAACTGTCTCTGACAAGATATCTGCGAGTCAGATTAGTAAGCCCCCTGACATTCCATGAGTAAACTAACATGGAGAACTATCGAGTGCATGTTTTCCTCCTCAAGGTTGGCTAACGCTCCAAAGCAGTTAGCGAAAGTGACTTGCCACACATTTCCATGAATAAAATCATCGAGCTCGAAAGCTGCCGTGGGGTCTTTGTGGGAAATATTCCTTAGAAGGAGGGGAAGGACTTCAGGGAACATCGTAAGGCAGCCTTTACATCATGAGTAGTGAACCACCGACCATGAGATCCAGAAAGCTTGAGGTCTCGGGAAATGAGGAGAGTGAAAGAGCGGGAGGCGAGGGTGAGAGGCGATGACAATTGTAGCTTACGAGGCCGAGAGATGGCAAGTGTGGGCATGGGAGGGGTTGCGGTGAGAGCGGCTTGAAGGAGCATAAAGCGAGGTAACCATCGATTTGTGAGTAGCACTGTTGGTGCTTATTTCGGAGTCGAGGCCGAAGGTTTTCTACCATAGACAGTAGTCCATCCATCAAAGGAGGGAGTGCTAGATTTAGGGTCCATCGGGGTTTTCTCTGAAACGGCGGTGGGCTTGGAGTCATGAGAGGACAATCCTTGATCATATGGTCGAGTGATTGGCACCAAAACAAGTGTTAGGAAGATTGATGTATATAAATTTTGCATAAAGTGTGTGTCTCTAACTTTATCGAGGGTATCTTTGAGGTCTTTTGAAGATCAATTTCTACACAGACCGTTTAAGGGTCGAGTTGAGTAGAACTTATTTTGCTCGTGGCATATGAGGTGACCCAGGATTTGATAAGTTGATCAATGACACGAGAGAGGCAAAGGAAGGCTGAAAATTTGACCAAAATAGGAATTTTGAGTTTGGATTGCTCGAGAGACTTGAAAATCTCAAGTCCAGTGGGAGAAAACCAAAAGGTATTGCGAATAAACCAAGGACCGTGGTTAACAATGGCTTTGATGTTCAACATTAGTAAAGCCAAACAGAAAAAACCCTTGGTCATGTTTTGGACTCCCTCTACCTTGACTCCATGAGGTTGCCAATGATTATGAATCCATTGGCGGAGGATACCTTCGGGGGAACTCGGCCCACAAAATAAGCAACAAGAGAAAATGATTCAAACCAGTTGTGAAGCTTTGTCAAAAGCTAGTAAATCAAGAACAATATCCGGGAAGGAGTATCATTATCCTTACCTCGTCGAATACCTTCGGGATGAACTTCCTCGCTCATTTCACCACCATTTTCCAGAGCTCTGTGATAACACCAACATCATATATCATGGCCCGAGGAGGTGGTCATTTTATAAGCCACCGCCCAAGGGGCGAACTAGCGATCGATACAAAATTAATGCAGATAATCCTGCTAGATCTACAAATCAGCGATGTGATGTGATGGTGGCGTATGGCAAGGGCTAGCATTCATTGCGAAAATAACTCGTTGAGCCTAAACCCTAACAGAGTGAATTGTTTGCTTTTCCTATTTTGAGATTTTATCAACCACCATAGGTTTAATTGATACTTGGAAAAATAAACTTAAGGATGTTGGAAATGAATAATTAATTAAGAATACACCCACTACCAGGTGCCTTTCTTAGAAATTTTAACTGTTTTTTCAACAAAGCCATTCACCTGCAAATATTAATCATTTCTACGCCCGTGGCGTTGAATTTCTCCCGGACATTTAGTCCATGCGCGGGCCATGCAAAATTGCTCTAAGGCATCGAGATCTACTAAATAGTTTGTGTACCTTTAACATGCGTCTACATATCTTCCATCCATTTTTATCAAATAGTCCACGATCCTTTATACAAGGTTCCACTTGTTTGCATACTAAAAGGGATAGAAAGAAACACAACAATGCCAAAGCAATCCAAGCCATCCCACTTACTAAAATAAACTGCAATGAAACATCCTATTATGCGCATTCATCCTCACAAAACCAAAAAATTCTCTCACGAATGAAATCCCACATTAACAAGAAATTCTATTAATTCTTTCTTGGTATGAGGTTGCACAAAACTCCAAAAAAATTTAAGGATATTTAATATATTTCTTGTTTTAATTATTTTCATTTTATTCTTGTTATTTATTATTTTCTAATACCCAAATCCTATATATTTTATTATATTATATTTGTTTTATCCAAACCACAATGGCTCCTATTTCACACTTACACGTAATTATCTTCATTTTAAAAAAATTATGTGGGTTACCTTTATTGTTATTTGTAATCCTATCTTGTTAGATTAGCTAATCATTATAAAAGAAAAATATAAAAAAATCAAACTCAATAATCGAAATAGTCTCAAGTTGAATGATTCATGAGGAGAAATCGACATCTCCACATAATTCGAAGGCGTGAAGACATACCATGGTATCTAAAGGGTTAGTCCACGAAAGGACAACTTCCAAATCTCCCTTATTATTTTATTTTCTCAATTGTATAGTTTATTTCATAGCCAATTTGATTTACGATCACTTTGTTGATGGTAAAAAGACATCCCGACATGATTCCGAAAACCAATGACAATCCCACGGTCCTTGAAAAGGGTTTTAAATGCATTTATTTGACAACCGGGGATAGGGTGATTTAATTTAATTTGAATTAATTAAATCTAATTGTAGAATATTTATTGTAATAACTAATATACAAATGATAAGATAAAACAATGACACAAGAAAATAAACATGTATGATAGCAAAACCCTAAGCAAGAGAGGGAGATGAAGGGCTTAGCTAATTTACGAGTGAACATGAAGTGATATGGGCAATGTAAAGTGATAAACTGACTAAAAACAACATCGTAACTACTCATTGTAAATTCTCAAAACTCGAGTAACGAGAGCCGAAAGGGGCACTAGTGTTGGGTAGAGACGCCAGGCGTTGGTGACTAGAAATGGGCACTTGGTGATCGTGTGTAAATGCTCAAAAACTACTTTCTTCTATGTCACAATGTCTTCGTTGCTAGCTCTATTAATCTCTTGATGTTCATTCCTTAATCATTAAACGTACTTGTAACTTGCAAGAAAGAAGTTCACTGCATACCCGATAAACCACATCAAACCTAAAAAAGAAAATGTAGAATGGGGAGTCGATCACTTGACGGTCACCGAAGAGTTAACTTAAACCAAGCATTGCACCACATCTCATACTCTTTGTAGTTTTGGTGTGCGTAGAAATGATTCCCTAGGATGCCCTCGTGCGAAGTTGCACAAATGATAACAAAGTAGATCTAGAGTGTGCAAAGAATGTATAGTATGTGTGGATGGAATAGAATAGACTTCCCCTTCATATGCAATGTTTGTAGAAGTATGCATTCGTTGTCCCTTGAAATGGATGCTAGATAGATTTCTTTGAAGTGCTTCATGCCTTTAGAATGCAAGCTTATGTGGTAATAATAATGCTTAGTGTTTGGTCCTTCATTTTGAAAACATAGCTATGTATTTATAGGATTCCCTTGTTTGAATTTCGTAATTCACAACTTGAAGGCTAACCCATAAGTAAAAAATATGCACAAAATATAAAAGAGACCCAAAAAGAGTGAGCAAGAATAACAAAGGGTCAGGGGTGCCTGGAGAGATAGGAGCACTGGGCATTTCTATCGTAGATGGGCGCAGTGTCTAAAGCCATAAAAGATAAAAAAGTTAAGTTCCGACTAGGATGTAGGGTGTGGAAGACCAAGGAGAAAATAAGAGATAAAGAAAAAAAGTCCAAAGATAGTAGTCAACCACTAGATTTCTTTCTTAGGAATCATGTAAATGTTAGCATGCTTTTAGGACCTAAAAAAGTACTCAAATGCGGGATTTTGTGTCTACATGAACCCCCACTTTATGTTGTTGAGTGAATACTCAATAACATAAAGTAGATAGAATATATGTACCGATAATCATGCGGGAGTGCAACGAATAGCGTGTCGAATGGACAAGTGAAGTGCGAAGACTAGGAAATGGGAGTGTACCACGAGGGTGAAACATATGTGTTGTAGCGTGTTCTTTAGCATATGTGTTTCTTCTTGTAAGAATGGGCCTATAAAAGAAGAACAAGAAAATAGTCACGGTTCGGTATATGATTGTTTACTAAAGTATGTAAAAAGTGTAAACGCGTGTAAAGGAAAATGTACACCCGATATGTAAGAGAGTAAAAGATAGAAAAATGTCGTGGTACTTGAAGTTGCCGATTTGAATGTTGAAGGTGAGGTTTTTGGGCGATCTCATGCTAAGAGTGAGTTTTTTGGGTGATCTCATGCCAAATGCAAGTTTTTTTAGGTGATCTCATGCCAAAGGTGATTTTTTTGGGCAATATCACACCAAAGCAACGTTTTCTGGCAATCTCACACCAAAGAGAAAGTGTTGGGGAGAGAGATCTAGTTTTACTCACCTTCCATGACTCTGCCTAATAAGCACCACTACGATGGGACGACCTGATTTGTTCCATTTATCCCTATTTATTCTAAATTATTCTAAATTAGTTCTAAATTGTTACGATTATACTTGATAGAATGCATTGTGTCCTGGAGGCCAAGTCTTATTCTTTGTATAACTACTTTGAAGAATTTTGTAAACTATGTTGATCTAAGAAGATGATTGTGTTGCTAGATTTTCTTGCACAACAAAAACCTAGGCAATCATGAGATAAATCTCCCTCATTTACCAAAGTGAGGCTCTGTGTAAGATTTTGTCAATTATATTTTCTAGTATCTATCTCGTTGGTATTACTTTAACTATGTAGCTCATGAACCATAGTTAGAGTTTTGCAGTAAGTAAACAACTATAAGCAATATGTGCGAGGAAGAAATAATTAAATGCAAGAAGAAAGGAAAGGAAATGTGCAACCTAACCAATAGTTGACAGAGTTGATTACATGCACATGGAAGAAACAAATAGATCTTAAAATGCAAAATTTGAAGCAAGGGAAACTTTCAGATCTAGATCTAAGACAACACAAAGTTCATGCATAGATCTAAAAAGAAATAAGAGACGGAATGCACCATTGACGTTCTCCGAAATCTCTTCTCTATTCCTCTACTTGCATAAAGTTATCAGGGTTTCAACTCAAACTCCGGAACACAAGAATGCCGATTACAAATTTTGATCCTTTAACCCATATGTTCTTCCTCTATTTATAGTGTATAGAGGCAATCACAAATAGGAAGTTTTCTTTCATGAATTGGCACACATGCGAAAACTATGAAAAAGGGAACCAGCTGTGCATCTTCCTCCCGGAATTCCTCTTTGCATGACATGCATAATTTATAACTGAAAATAGATCCTTCTATTTTGCATGTACTGCCACCTATTTCCAATTAATTGACTTCTTCCAAGAACTTGTAATGCTGGATTTTTAAACCAATCACTTAAGTTTTACTATTTAATTGATTACTCGATTACTTTGTCGGAGAAAATAAGAGAAAGAAAAAGAAAGAGGAGATTAGAAGAAAGTTGCTACACTCCCAGACTTGTTCTTTTTCCATATTCTGCATGCGGTTGACTCTTTTGCCTTTGATTCTCACCAAACTAGATCTAAGAAGCGATTAAGCAATCAGTGATTTGCTGCCGCGGTGTGCTTACCTCGACATGTCCTCCCCTTTTATCCTTGAAGCTTTTGCAATTCTCCTCCAAGATATGCACCAATGCAAATGTTTGTAATAAAAATTCAAACAAAACTCGTCATCTTTTATTTTTAATTGTATATGAGCAATTTTAAATTCTGGAAAGCACTCTAGGTGAAGGAAAACACAAATAAATTCAATGAAGGCTTCAATTGGAAGATTGGGAGCACATGCACAAGATCCTAGAAGAAATTTTCAATTCACTAACTTCTACATGGGCTTTGTTAGAAACAAGAGGATGAATTTTTTTCGGAAGCCTTTGTAATTATGAGATTTGGATCTCTTAATTAAATTGGTGATAGGTTCAGGGCCTATGTACGTATCATTGAATTTAGAAAATCTTGAAGCTATGCATGATTCTATTGATCTTTCTCTTTCATCGTGCTTCTAACATGGCTGGAAAAATCTTTATCTAAGCTATTTTTCTTTTAATTCATTGGAATCCCTTGCAATTGGATCATTTGTGCGAGATCTTGCGAACTTATTTAGATTCGAAGATATTTTCAATGTACTTGACATTGATTTGAGCACCCAGATTAATACCGTAATTTTATTCGATAAAGATGGAGTCCATGGCACGAATACTTAATTTTGTCACCAAAATATGCATATAAAGTCTGCTGCCCTAAAATTTGAGGTTTTGCTTACATGCAAAGCAAACAAAAATATTATTTAATTCACCCGAGGCACATATACCAACATACGACATGCGTAAATGACCAAAATTAGGCTATTCCAATCTAGGCACCAAAGCGGAAGCTTCTCGATAGTGGAAAATAAACTTTAATGCAAAATCCTCCTTCTTTTGGTGCCAAAACTTTGTCCAGCAACAATCTTCATCAAAAACAATTAATTGCTTCTTTATTATGGCATCCATGCTATATAATCCTCAAGATACTATTTTTAATAATTGCCCTTCCTAATTCTAGCAATTTAATTAATAAACAATCATGTTTATTCACCCAAATTGGCGCCCATTTATGCATGTTCTTGGTTTCTTTTAAATAATTTTATTTTATTTATTTTTAGCATGCATCCTTGACTTCTCCTTAGATCTTCCACTTACATTGACTTTCCTTCTATTTATGGCATCAAAATTGGGTGAATAAAGCATTAATAAATATTATTAAATGCATTGTTATTCACCCAAGGTGGGTCGCACTTTTTGGCAAGAGAAATTGTTAAAAAAAAGAAGTCAACTTGATGGGAATTTCCACCTACAACTTGCAGCTCCAAAAATCCCCTCTTTCACTTAAGTTGTTTGACTTTCATAATGAGATTTTTACCCTCAGGTTGGTAAGAAATTTTTGTTGGTGCTTTAAGTGATTTTCTTTTATAATGGGAATTGTTACCCTACAAGGCAGGTAAGAAATTCCCACCTGTCTGTCACCTCTAATATTCTCATTCACTGAACTTAAGTGACTTTGACTTCATGGGAAAAAGTACCTGCAGGCGCAGGAAGAAATTTTATTTATTGGCGCCTTTACTACGAAAATTCTCATTGCAACTTAAGTGACTTTGTCTTCATGGGAAAAGTACCCTCTAAGGCGGGTAAGAAATTCCCGTCTGCACCTCCCGCCACTACCAAAATTCTCATTGCGGCTTAAGTGCTTTGACTTAATGGGAAAAAGTACCTGACTGAGGCGGGTAAGAAATTCCCTTCCCGCCACTACTAAAATTCCCATTGTAACTTAGATCTATTTATTTTAAAAAGTATGACTTGCCTAGGAGAGGATTTTTGTGCTTGACTTCATCTTTTTGTCGAAGTCTTCTTTATAAGGTTGATCCCTTCCATAGTGTAGCGGCGTAAATGATCTCGAGACTTTCCAGGGCAATTAAACAGACTATACAGGACAAAGAACAGACCTAAGGGTATTAAATAGAAAGACAACAGGAAAATGAGAAAAACACAAAAGAAACAAATAAAATGAAAAACGTTGCAGCGAAGTCATAGAAAAAGCTTTGAATTCATTCTGGTGAAAACCCTATTGAGATGTGTGATCTGCGGCATCTGCAAAACTTCAAAAGGATTCAACTGGAGCACAATTTACTTCAAGCAGGGCATTATTTATTTAATAAAAAATTAAATAAAAATTTCCTATGAGACAAAACTTGGCGGAGGAATAAAATGAGTTTCGACATCGGGTATTTGTCGAATTGGCTCATATGGTTCATTGGGAATATCTTAACGTAATACACATCTTCTAGCAATAAAAACATGAAAATACTCGTTATTTTAAAAGAATGAAAAAAATTTAAACATGGGTTAATCTTAGATTTTAGGGTAAAATCTAGAGATGCCAGATTATTTCGCCCCTTGTGACATAGCGGGGAGGACAGTGGACCCAAACGCTAGTGTCTAGTTTTGGGCACTAGTGTGTGTACTATGTTTTTGGACCCAAGTCGATTCTTGGCCATTTTGTAGTTGTGTTCCTATCTACTGATTTTGTACTATGCAAATTTGTATTGTAGCTCTAAGTTGACGTAGGGTGGTTTTTTCACCCAATGTATGCCCCCTTGTTTGGGGTGCATGCTACGATTAGAGTAGGAGAATGTGGTCCAAAGGAGATGACCCTAATTAGATATGCATATTTGAAGGGGTAGGGGATGTGCATGGTAGAAACCAAGGCACATGAAAACAAAGTAGGTTAGTAAAAGTGTTAGTAGTAAAAGCTAACATGCAATAGAAAAAAATGTAACAAGAAAGTGTGCAAACAAGATGGACTACAAAAAGTGGGTTTCAAACATGGGACATCACTCACAATGTCACAAGACAATCAGGGCAAAGTGGCCAAAAGCATACAATGATCACACAAGACATAGGGAAAAGCCTGCAAATAATGAGAATACTGATAGAAAATAGTAATAAGCAAAATGTATCAGATAACTATGGTTGTATATAGTCTTGCAAAGAAAATGCTACACATGAAGCACCCGTTAGCATGTTAGAAAGATAAATAGTATGTCAAAGTGTGTATATGTCAGCGAAAAGCAAGTGCTAGTAAAAATAAATAGTAAATGATGAATCAATAGAACTTGTATTGCGTGAGAGTAAGTAATTTGCAGTGACACTTTTATCAAAAATTGATTTATGACATGATTTAATGAGTAAATAATAGCTTTTCATATTTGTAAGAGTTATTAAAAACATAGGAGTGATGTGAAAATTAGAGAATAATTAGGTAAAATTGAGAGGAAACATGACACACAATTGATAATGGAGTTCACTGTAAACCTAATCTTTAGTCCATATATGGTATCGATCTATTAAAATATGCCTAAAAATAATTACAAAGGAAATTACGATCTTATCAATTGCACAATATTCTCCCTAAAAATGATGCCTAGTCACCTTTGGAAAATTTTCTCCAAAATACCCCTAACTCTCACAATTCACAATTATAGCTCACATCCCCACTGAGAATTCTCTCGCCTTATACATCAGCTAAGCTCATTTATATGGCACCAATGTAATTTCTATGCATTGATTTTATTCACAACGGGTCATAAGTTCAACCCACTCCCCACTATTTAATTTTATATTGTGGGTATATCCCTCATTCATGTTGTTAAGAAGATAGGCCCACAGGTAACTCGAGTGCCTTAGGACCGGTTTTGGTTAAGCGAGGTAATTGTTGCCAATGGCAAGGGAGGTCAGTGGGTTAGGAGCCACATTGGATGAATGTAATGGGATGATATAGCAAGATAGTATGGCAATTGTGTAATACATAGGAAATAAGGAGCTTTAGTGGTGGGGAATAAATGGTGGGTAGGTCGGCAATCCGAGCTAGCTTAGCTCACCGAGTCGCTTTCCCCAGTCAACTAAAGTAATGTGTTTATAATGCATATCCCACATTCTCCATGTTATAAAAACTTGTGCATATATATACAATCAATGATAATATGAAGTGAATATTGGAAGGCAAAGGTACCCCTCCATAATCGAGGTGTGTCGATCTAGGCTGAGGGCCCCAAATCAACAAATATGGGGTCCATTTGTCCATTGGGAACCAGTGTTAAAGATTGGCATTCGGGAAAACAATAATGAGGATCTTAAAATGACATCTTCTTGTAATTCATCCATACACTCAGGAGAAAAATCATCAACAGAAGGTACTAAGACATTAGCATCATGATCAATAATCATAGGTGGTTCATACAACTTCATATTTTCAACATTCACAACTGAATAAATCTACATGTAAGGAGGTAAATCTAACTCGAAAAGCATTATTACCAACTTTCTCCAAAATTTGGAATGGACCATACCAAATTGGTTTCAACTTTTTACCTTCACTGTCATCATCTTTCCTTGTTGATGTGAAGCCAAACTAAATCACCCACTTGGAATTTGTGATCATTCTATGTTTATCATGCCTAGCCTTGTATTTTGTCTTGACTTTTCTCTAATTATTCTCGAAAAACTAATGGACCTGTTGTATCCTCTGCACAAACTTCTTAGCTTTTCAATATCACTATGTCCATTAACAACATTTTCTTGTCCAAAATAAAATCTAATGGAGATTTAGGCAGATAACCAAAACAAGTCTCAAAAGGAGACTTCATAGTAGAAGAATGAATGGCATGATTATAGGCATGTTGCACATAATACAAATGTTCATCCCATAATTTAGGATGTTTTCCACAATAACCCTAAGAAGATGTACCACGTGTGGTTTATGACCTCCATTTGACCATCAGTTTGTGGATGAAAAGTAGTACTTTTCTTTAGTCTAGTGTCCATCAAATCCCACAAAGCTGACCAAAATTCCCCAAGAAACATGAATCCCATCGAAACAATAGAAGTGGGAAAACCAAAATGAACCCATACATACTGAAAAGAATAAGTGTGTAGTCCCTTCACTAGTAATTTGTTTAGTACAAGGAATCAACACACACATTTTTCTAAATCTATCCACAACCACATATAGATAGTCATGTTTTCTCCATGACATGGGAAGCCTCCTACAAAATCCATGGAAATACTTTCCCAAGGATGAGTAGGGATGGGAAGAGGAGTGTAAATTCCTAACTTCATGTTACTATTAGGCTTGCTCATGGCATAAAGAACACATCCCTTTATATATCTGGTTACATACTCCTACATACTGAGGCCAATAACAATACATCTGTAAATGTGCAACAATTTTACCAACACCAAAATGTCCTAATATAAGAGAAGTATGAGCTTCCCTAACCATATGAACCCTTTCATCCTGCGAATGCAAATTTTACCAGAATGATACAAGAGTCCATCATGAACATGGTAATCCAATTCTCCTACTTTTTTACCACTCATCAAATCTTCATACACTTCTTTAAAATCAACATCATTAGCATATTGTTCCTTATAACTATCATGAACCAAAGAACTATGTTGTAAAAGAACATATGCAACAACAACTGGAGGTCTAGATAACATATCAACAACCTTATTTTGTGTACCCTTCTTATACCTGATCATGAGATGAAACTTTGTAGAAAACCCATCCAACGGAAGTGTCTAGACTATTTGTAGTTTGGTTTGTGATTAGAGGTATTGAGGGGCTTGATGATCGGTATGAATTATTGTTTCTTTTCCCATCAAGTAATGTTTCCATTTTTAACACTTTGAACCAAAGCATACAACTCTTTATCATAAGTTGGATAATTTCTTACCACACTTGTGAAGGTCTCAAAATGGTAACAAATAGGTTTTTTATTTTGCATCAACATAACCCCCATTGCATAATCACTAGCATCCATCTCGATCTCAAATGATTGTTGTAAATCTAGAAGTGCTAAGACTAGAGCAATACTAATTTTCTCTTTCAATGTGTCAAAATCCTTTTGATGTTTTCCTCCCCATTGAAATACATGTTTGATGTTTGTCAAAGAATGCAAAGGAGATGCAATAAATGAGAAGTTAGCAATAAAATTTCTCCAATATTGAACTACACCAAGAAATATTCTAACCTCTGTTACATTATTGGGTTTAGGCTAGTTAACAATGACCTCAAATTTTGTAGGATCAATTTTCAATGTACCATGTCCCACAACATAACCCAAATAAATTAAAGATGTTTTTCCAAATTCACATTTAGACATCTTCAAATATAATTTCTCCTTTCTCAAAGCATCCAAAACTTTTTGTATGTGAACAACATGTTCATTCCATGATTTACTGAAAATTAGAATATCATCTAAGTAGACTATTACAAATTCATCAATGAATGGCCTAAAAACATCATTCATCACACGCATGAATGTAGTCAGGTGCATTACACAATCCAAAAGGCATAACAAGCCATTCAAACAAACCTTTTTGTTTTAAAAGTAGTTTTCCAAATATCACCTTCACTAATTCTAACCTGTGATAACCACTCCTTAAGTCTAACTTAGTGAAATAAACAACATTTTTCAACTGATCCAATAAATCATCAATGCGAGGAAGAGGGTAATGATTTTTCACCATGATTTTATTCAAAGCACAAAAATCAACACATTCACCATGTGCCATCTTTCTTAGGCACCAAAATGATAGGTGAACCACAAGGAGATGAACTTGGATGGATGACTCCTTTTTCCAACAATTCCATCACCTACTTTCTTGATCTCCTCATTTTCAACCACGGATAATCTATACATGCCAATATTAGGAAGAGGTGCATCCTACAATCAAATCTCATGTTGAACTCCTCTTTTAGGAGGAAGACCTTGTGGATCCTAAAACACATCATCATAGTTAGAAACAAGTTTAATCAAATCATCACGATGTTTGGGATCACAATCTTCAAAATATTTTCATGATCTTTCTCTTTAGCTTTTATCACCATGAGTACAAAATTCTTTCTTGAATTGACAAGCCTTTTCATCTTCCTACATAGAACCAAAGAAAGACTTGTTTTCATGATGAGCTCTAACAATGTATTCAACCCCATCTTTAACAAGCAAGTACTTATTCTCTTCCCTATAGAAGATTGACTTTACGATCATAAAGATAAGGACTTCCCAAGACAACACCACAAATTTCCAAAGGTACAACATCCAAATCAACCTCATCTACAAACTTGTTTATAATAGCAAATCTGAACCTACAAGTTCTTGTTACCTGTAACTTTGCATTATCACAAACCCAACCTAAAGGATAAGGCTTAGGATGTGGTTTGGTTTGGAGTCCCAATTTCTTTACAACCTCTTCTAAAATCATATTAGCTTGAGATCCACTATCAAATAGAGTGTCATTTTTGTATGCTTAGAAACAACTCTAAGGTGGAAAATCTCATTTCTTTTCTTTTCATCATGCATAGATTGTTTGTTAGAAGAAGATGCAACAAGTAGATGAACTAGTGCTAGAAGAAGAGGAAGAACTACAACCTTGTAGACCCATAGTTGTGATCTTGGTCTCATCACCAGAGTCAGATCCAAGATCTTACACCACAATATTAGTTTTCTTTTCTTTCCTTTCTTGTTACTCATCCATTTAGGTTTCATTTCCGGATGTAACTTCCAACACTTAGACTCATCATGAATTTTTACAATGATTAAAAATGGTTTTCATCTTCTTTCTTAACAGTAGAATTATTATTTTTCTTACCCTTTCCTTTACCTTGTTCTTTCAAACCTTTTCCTTTGTTGTCAGATTGCTTGTCCTTGTGTTTTGAGGAGGAAGACTCTTTGGTCATTTTCCCTCTTGCTTCCAAATGAGTAGCTTGCACACACACCACATCAAGGTTAGTAGGATTAAGCATGAGAATCATATGTCTCAAATAGCTATGTAACCCACCAATATACTTCAATAGTGTTTCTTGTGTATGAAGAGAAATACCAAGAATAAGAGCCCTCTTTCTAAACTCCTATGTATAATCTTGAACACTTTTTCCCTTAGTTTTCAAATTTTTCCAATCCATCATAGCTTGTTGCATATAACCCAAAGGATAAAATTGTTTCCTTAAAATAGAGACAAAATCATTCCAAGAGGAAATTGCTTTACCTTTTCTTGCATCAACCTCCTGAAGCTTACTCTCCCACTAGATGAGTGTAGTACCACCCATTCTAAGAGTAGCCAAATGGATTTTTGCCTCGTCATCAACAATATTCTGAACCCTACAATATACTTCAATCTTCTTGATCCAGTTATCCAATTTTTCCGCATTAAGCTCTCCATTATACATTGGCAATTCAAACTTAATATCCAGTTTTAATGAAGGAAAAGAATCAAATTTATTTTACCATCCTTTACAGTGGGAGAACCGGATTCATGTGGAGTAGATGGCCCTTCTTCCTCTAATTTTTTGAGTTGTTTTTTTCTCCATTTTCCTTATACGATCTTGATATAATTCTTCCACCATCTCTTTCATTTGCATGAAGGATTTATGAAATTCTTCTTCTTCAGCCATAGTTGGGCTTCGTGAATGTCTTGATCTAATCTCTGAATCAAATGTTACTAATTCTCCTTCACCCTTACTAGAGTGAGACCTTGTCAACATTCAACACAAATTTGCAATCCAAACAAGTTAAACCGATCATAGACCACTTCTACTAACATGATTTGTAATCATGAGAAATTGCAAAATTTTATCAAAATATTGCTTTATGAAAATGATTTAACGAAGTTAATTTTAGACATTATAACTTTTTTATATATTTTAAGAGTTATTAAAAATAAATTATATCTCATATCATCTCGAGAACTCTTTTACTTATACATCAAAACTCATTTATAATGGTTCCATAGCCCCCCTGTGGTGTAATATCTAGTTGATTTAAAAGGTGGAGGAACAATAATAAGAAATACCTCCCTACCATTTTGGTTACTATTGTAGGTATATCCATAAACATGACACTTACTAAAATAGGTGGGGTTTTAAATTTGTACAACACCAAAATGGTAGGTTGATCTCAGGGCAAGCTTTCGGCACAATGGTGAGATAATTGTTACTAAAAGAGTTTGTGAGAATCGAATCGAAAACGATGCACCACGAAGTAGTTGCACTCAATGAAATCGTGATAGCTCCAAATGATAATCGAAGGAAGAATCGATCGAGTAATGGAAGAACTTGCTCAATGAGAAACAAAGCTTGCACATAGAGGAAAAGATAGCAGAGTGTCTTGGCATGCTCATAAATGAATAGAAAAGAGTACATATAGGGTCTTGAGTAACCTAGTGCATGACACACATGAAACCCTAAACCTAACCTAAACCTAACCCATGTGAGATGACCCTCAACATGAGAGGAGGACACATAGGATAACTCACACTAACACCCCCTTCATCGAAGCTAGGGTAGCAGGCTATGATGAGATGATGAGGAAAGAGGAAGACACTCTAAATAACTAAGAAAGATGTGTCGATGGGGCCCAAGGAACTAAAGGCCTGATAAGGTGCCCATATATAAACACAATCTTCCTAGAAGAAGAAGAAGAAAAAAAGGACTACATAGCCCAAAGAAGATGGGCAGCTGCAGAAGACCTCACCCCAAGAAGAGACCGTAAGTGAAGAAACTTCATCTCAGTGAAGGGCTTGGTGAATAAATTTGCAATCTGATCAGTTATCTGAATGTACTGAATGTCGATGATACCATCATGAATAAGCTCCCGTATGAAGTGCATATGGATCTCAATGTGCTTCATCCACTGATGCTAAACTAGATTTCTGCAAATAGAGATAGTGCTCGTGTTATCACAGTAGATAATGGTAGGCCACCAAAAGTGGATGCCAAACTCTATCAGAATACCTTGTAGCCAAATAGCTTTTGTGGTAGCGTTAATTGCTCCTCTGTATTCTACCTCTGTAGATGATATCACAATTACATTTTTCTTCTTACTAGACCAACTAATAGGACCCAAACCAAGAGAGAAACTATAGCCGAGTAGATTTCGATGATCTAAGTCACTGGCCCAATCAGAATCTATGAACCCAATCAAGTCAATATCAACCCCTCCATGATAGTGAATGCCATCATCATAAGTGCCACAAACATAATGAAGGATCCATTTAGCTACTTTCCAATGCAGCTCATGTGGCTCTGCATGAATCTGACATGATCCCAACAACATACGATAAATCAGTCGAGTGTGAGTCAAGTAAATCAAGCTCCCCACCAACTATCGATAAAGAGTACCATCAACCAAGGAGTAGAGCAATCTGAAACCAACTTAACCCTAGAAAAAAAGAGTAGGAGAAGACTTGTAATTGGACATCTGAAAACAAGCTAGAAAATCAAGAGCATACTTAGGTTGCGAAATCAAGATTCCCAAGTCAGATTGTGAAATATGGATCCCAAGGAAGTAATGAAGCAGACCTAAGTCAGTCATGGAAAACTTGTTGGCTAAGGCGATCTTCACAGAATCAATAATAGAGGAAGAGCTTCATGTGATCAACAAGTCATCAACATATAGAACAAGAATGAGTATGGAGTCATCTTGCCATAGAATATAAACATTTGGATCAGAGTGACACCTAGTAAACCCTGATGTAAGTAAAAAGGAGTCCATCTTGGCATACCAAGCCCGGGGCTTGTTTAAGGCCATAAAGAGACTTCTTTAACTTACAAACAAGGAGGATCTTGGACATAACCCGGAGGTTGTTCCATATAGATCTCTTCCTCTAGGTCACCATGAAGGAAGGCACTCTTAACGTCCATTTGATGGACTTTCCATCTGTTTTCTTTGTGTGAATGGCTAAGGTCGATCGAATAGAAGTCATCTTCGCAACCGAGAAAAGGTTTCTCATATAATCAACCCCAGCTATCTGGGAGAAACCCTTAGCTACTAATCACACTTTAAACTTTTCGATGTCTCCATCTACTCCATACTTTGTTTAAACACCCACTTACACCGATAGCGATTTTCTTCCTTTCGGAAGAGTGGTGAGATCCCAAGTATCATTCTTCATGAGAGAGGAATACTCCTCATCCATGGTAGAATCCCACTCAGGAATACCAGAAGCCTCCCAGAAAGACTGTGGATCAGAAGCAGAGGTGAAGAAAGAGTGGGGTCCAACAAAATCGAGCGAGTACATCTCATATCCAAAGTATCTCCAACTAAATCTCTAACGCACTTTGCAAAGTTTTCCTAGCCCAAAGGGGACTAGGAGGATCAGGCTCAGAGTCAGAAGATTCTTCACTTGAGTGAGAAGGGACATAGTCCTCATCATCACTACTATCAGAATCAGAAGACTCAAAGGTCTGATGGTCGGGAGGATCAGAAGAGGAGCACGCTCAACAGTATCATCATCTGATGAGTCAGAATCTGAATCAGCGAGCTGAAGAACCTCAATAGGTGGAGAAGTAGAAGTCGAAGAAGACTCATCAAACTTAACACTTCTCTCAATATATAGCTCATGAGAAGTAGGATTCATCAATCGATATCCCTTCACACCATCAGGATACCCTACAAAGATACAAGGTTTGGATTGTGGTTCCAAGGCCTTGCGTTTCTTCTTGGGAATCTGAGCCATAGCCTTGGATCCGAAGACTCAAAAGTGCTCAACATCAGGCTTGCATCCAAACCAGGCTTCAAAGGGTGTCATCCCTCTTACTGCCTTGTGTGGAACATGGTTTAAATGTAATTTGCACAATTCACTTCGCCCAATATTACGGAGGAAGAGACTTGAGTGAATCATACAAGTGGCCATCTCCTTAAAGTATGGTTCTTTCTTTCTGCTGACTCCATTCTGACGAAGGGCTATAAGCAAGCATTGTATGCTGTAAAGAGATCCCTTGAAGTACAAAATCCATGAACCTATTGTTTACATATTCACCTCCATTGTTCAGGTTGAAGAACCTTGATAGACCATTCCACTATTTCTCAAAGAGCCTTAAAGTCCTAAAAATGTTCAAAGACTTGGACTTAAGCTTAAGAAAATATACCCAAGTATATCACGAATAGTCATCGATGAAGGTTAGCACATAAAGAGCTCTAGTAAACGAAGGAGAAGGAAATGGACCAAAACATCGCTTGTGAACAAGATCCAAAGGGCGAGTGGCTCTCAGGATTTTCCTTTGTCAAAGTTCTTTTCGGATGCTTTCAAGGGTACAACCCTCACAAAGACCCTTAGAAAACTTGACGCGAGGCAACCGTTGACCATTTCATTTTGGCTCAATTGTTCAAGAGTAGCGATAATTTAGATGTCTCGAAATGCTCATGCCATAGCTTACTAACCTTTTGCATGAGTGAGCAAGGCGTGGGCGTAGAATCATAAGTAAAGTGGGAGAAGGTGTACAATACCATGAATGGTGATCTACCTTTCCCTCGACCATCTTTGTAGTGTCATTGTTAAGCTCATGAATAATCACAGAGTTAGGACCAAATTCCACTCGCATTCCTTCACCAAGGTGAGTAATTTGGTAAACCGATAGGAGATTGGTAGAGATCAGGAACACTCAACACTTGGTTAAATGTTCCCCATCCATCTCTCTACCGATCCACTACCGAAGCCGACAACTTTGTCGTGTCATTACCCATCGTGATTTGGGACATTCCACAAGGTTCGATGTTGGAAAACTCAACATGCAAAGAACCCATGTGGTGCGAGGCACCAGAATCTATAATCCATGTCGATGAAGGAGAAACTTTGGCTATAAGGCCTTTCCTTTCTTCTTATCATTTTTAGCACCTTTTGCAGCAGAAGACTCGGCCTTGAGCACTTTGTTTTATGGATTCAGGAACACTTATTTTATTCTTCTCAAGTAAATGAGATAAGTGATCAATCTATTTCTTAAAATAGTGTTGCTCATTGTGACCAGACTTCTTGCAATAGGAACACAAATACTTGCTTTTCTGTGCCTTAGGCTCAGAAGTCGAAGTGTTTGTGTCATTTTTAGGTTTGATCTTGGTTTCTTTCTTAGGTTGATCCTTTGTTTCTTTCTTCTTTTCAGTCTTCTTTCCCTTGCTAGTACTTTCTACAAGGGCATGTGACTTGGACTTGAGAGACCCCATTTGAATGAGTTTTCCTATTCTCGAATGAGTTGGGATGAAAAACAGTCAAAGGAGGGCATAGTCCAAGTATCGCCCAAAGCAACTTTTGTAGCGTAGAAAGTTGACACGAAGACAGAATATTCGGGACCTAGCTTAGAGAGAATCGACAAGATCAATTGAGAATCTTTCTTTTCTACTTGACATCCTTTTAACAATAATCTAATGTGGACAAATTTTGAGAAGAAAGCTTGTAGGTTTTCAAAGTCACTAGGATTTAACCCTAGTAGTTCATTTTTCCAACTCATGCGCTCTCATGTCATCTAGTTATCTAAACATCACATCCAAGTGTTTTCCACGTAGATTTAGGTGTTTGAGACACTCAATGTGGAAGATCAAGTCGTGAGAAAACAAACATGCAAAGAAGACCTAAAGCTTCATCACTACGGTTTAACCACTTAGATTTTTGAGTTCATCATCTGGTTGATCTCGGTTCCCATGGTGATGAAGACTAACCCTTTACCCCTTAGTTTCATTATTATTTTCATCTCCATTTGAAAAAGTTGAAACGGCGTAAGCAAAGGAATTGAAAGTGCATCCATAGTGAGAGAGAGAGAAAGAAATGCAAAAAAGAAACACAACCACCAAGACAATATAACAACCCCACTTTCGGCACTTTATAGTTTAGTGTTGATTACAATCAGGGTCCGTGCGTGTAGTTTGAAACACTTGGTAACTCATCTTGCAATCAGCGTAATAACATGCGTAAGAGAGGAGACCACAACGGTGTTTCATGGAACAACAAATAGGACATCATAAACAAAGAAGGAGGCGAAGCTAATCACAGTTGTGAGAAAAAGTGTCTCACGTCAGCATAATGAAAAACCCCACTTGCCGCAGCATCGTGGCGAACGCGCACTCACTAGTCATTGGCAATAATAAGGAGTAAAATACAATGATTGGGAATTCAAGGAGTTCGAGATATCTTTAGAACAGCTGGAAAAAAATGCGTCCGGAAGGAAAAAGTCAAAGTAACATGCGCACTTGAGCACACGATTAGAAAAAATCGGCTATGATAACGTTAAAAAATTACCATTTGAA